>JADLZN010002458.1:105105-639121 GCA_018155175.1 Sinocyclocheilus anophthalmus | reverse complement strand
TATGAAACCCGAGTCTGACTTCTGATGGAGAGAGAGAGAGCTGTGCAGAAACTGCAGGCTTTTCCCCGCTTGTGACTGCATGGATGTATTGGCATCGCAGTGCTTTTCAACGATCAGGCCAGATTTGCACGCTTCAGAGACACTGACAGAACGTTCTGCATGCATCTGCATGAACCCTGCTTCAGTGCTCGTTCATCACGTGCTGAATCCTCGGATCGGGTTACATTGTGCTCGGTTGTACGTGCGATGGAGGCGATGCAGTCGTGCTGCATGGACAGTATGCAGTAAACAGCGGCTCTCATGCATTTGGCCCTGGTCCCAGTCTTCGTTTACGGCATGTCGATGACAATTACAGCGCGTTTCTTCAACTACGGCGCTTTTAACAGATTTGAGCTTTTTATTTAATTTATAGAGGCCACATTAAAAGTGATTTTGGAAACTTTGCAATGCATTCATTTTATTTTTGGTACTTTTTAAATGCATATGCATTGATTTTATACCATCTCCCAGATTAAGGCATTCAGTTTTTAAATATAAAAATTCATCTTAAAAATTAATTGTTACAGTCTTGGAGCTATGAAAGAATAAACCTTTTCAAAGTTTGTTACAAAATATTTATTTTTATATTTTATTTATTTTTTTAAATCAATGTTTTTCAGTCACTTTTGATCAATATGAAGTGCTTTGAGCGTCAAGAAAAGCACTATATACTGTAAATAATAAATTATTATTTTTATTATATTATTGTTGTGGTTTATTAGTTCATAACCAAACTATGCCCATTCCTGTAATTCACATTAGCTCAGGTCCATTTATATTTAACTAATAAATATCTTATGCATACAGTTATATATTGTGTGTGTGCCAGTGAGCAGGAAATCTTGTCCTTCTGTCAGCAAACACAGACAAGCTTTTACACGGTTTGAGAATGTCCATGGAGAAATCTCTGAGGAAATGTGCTGGAAACAGGCATTTTCATTACTAATCCAGACTTTCTGCTTTTCGTTTAAACAGATCTCTTCATCCTCCACTTAAACAGATGACAAGCGAAAGACAACAACGGTGGAGACACAAAGTTACCGTTGATGCCTCTCGTTCTTT
This sequence comes from Sinocyclocheilus anophthalmus, assembly GCA_018155175.1. Lineage (NCBI taxonomy): Eukaryota > Metazoa > Chordata > Actinopteri > Cypriniformes > Cyprinidae > Sinocyclocheilus > Sinocyclocheilus anophthalmus. The sequence goes on along the minus strand of JADLZN010002458.1, from coordinate 638,020 downwards.
CTGTTCTGGAGTTACAAGTTCAGCGCAGGCTGTTACTGTGCCTCGAAACTCTTTGTTGCTAGATTCACCATGGTTTTAAAAACAGACAGGATCTTAAACAACCATGAAAAAAAAGAGAATTAGACTTCAAAGCTCAGCCAGCCATGTTTTTGACTGGTAGCACATGGGCGACCCTGTGAACTTTCACCTCTTTGGCAGTTCAGTTTTCAATTTGAAACTGTCGTGCTATGGCCATCTGGAGTGCCAAACAAATTATGTTAAGCTGCGGATAAATATTAACCATACTAAAGATTAGTCTTTCAGACAGTTGGTGGATGATAAAAAAGACTTACACTGACAAAATGTCATAGACACTTTAGGTTTGATTTTTTTGTTGTTGCATTGAACCAGTAAGAAACCACCCAGAACACCCTTGCAACCAAACAGCAATGTGTTACAACCCACTTAGCAATATAGCAATGCCTTGGCAACCACCGACAACACCCTAGCAACAACATGCATGAGTAAGCACCACGAGTGCACTGCATTGTGGGATACACTTTTGCTCAGTTACATACTGCACATTTTGATAAATCCAGAATGTTGATAAACAAACTGATACTGGTAGCCATTGACTTCTATCGTATTTTTTTCCTACTATGGAAGTCAGGGCTACCAGCATTCTTCAAATATCTTCTTTTATGTTTGATGAAAACACACATCATAAAAGCATTACTTAGAGTGCACATCCCATCCAATAATCGCAATAAGCTTTGCGCTTTGTTACTTTTGAAATGAAACAAAGTCTCAGCTTTCATGTTCTGTCAATTTTAAGAGTTTTAATGCTCTTTAATTTGGCATAATTTTATCATTAAAGTTTCTTACATGTATTTTAACTGTTTTTATACAACTCAGTTTTGTTTTGAGTGTTGATTATTAAACACATTTGATGAGTTAACATTATTAAATCAACTTGGTTTTCGCCTAAATTAAACGTTTTGGTTTCTGTGTCGCTTCATTTTATCAGTTCATGCATTTCCTGGGAATCGAACCCACGGCCTCGGAATTGCTAGCGTCGTGCTCTTCTGTTTGAGCTACAGGAATGTACAGTACAGTAAACAATCTTCTGTAAGCTGCCAAACTCGCAGTGTAATGATAGTCGAGCAGTTTTCTAATGATATACTTTAAGGCTTCAGGATGTTGTGCAATCATAATTCATGTGTGCTTGTGTAACATCTTTACTGCAGGCTGTCTTCTATTGTTTGAAGGTGTCTTTTCTTCCTAATGTCAGCTTGAACGGCAGCCTGGCAGTGTTTTGTATCTCAGCGAATGTTTAATCTTTATATCATCTTTGTTCCAGTGATGATTTCAGATAAAGCTCAAATGCTGTGTAAACTGCAAGACTATGCTATCACAAACTCCACCCCCTCCATCTAGACCATCGAGCAGCTGACGTTAATGCACCTGAATGCTATTGTCTAAACGTCTTTTCTTTTTCTTTTTTTTGTTGAGACAATTCAGACTTTTAGAAGTATTTCTTAGAATTTATGTTTTTTTTTGCAAGGATGCATAAAATTGATCAAAAGTGCCAGTAAAGACAATTATAATGTTACAAAAAAATGTATATTTCAAATAAATGCTGTTCTTTTGACTTTCTGTTTATCAAGGAATCATGAAACTCATTGATCACAATTTTTCACAAAAATATTTATCAGCACAACTGTTTTCAAAATTGATAATAATCAGAAATGTTTCTTGAGCACTAAATCAGCATTTTAGAGTGATTTCTGAAGGATTTTGTGACACTGAAGAATGGAGTAATGGTGCTGAAAATACAGCTTTGATCACAGTAATAAATTACATTTTAAAAATATATTCACATAGAAAACATCTGTTTTAAATTTGTAATAAGATTATTTCACAATAATAGTGTTTTTACTGTATTTCTGGTCAAATAAATACAGCCTTGGTGAACATTAAAAAAAAAAATCTTAATTTGTATATACTATATAATCTGTATAGTTTTTTAATTTAGTGTTATTTCTATCTATTCTCTATCTATCTAGACATACCCACAAGTATTTAAAAGATAGCAAAATATTTACAGCAATTTATTTACAGTATTATATTTATATAATTACATATATATCTATATCTATCTATATCTATATCTATATTTCTAACTACATTTAATATACACAAAATGCCAAAAATCCTTTGAATTGCAACACATTTCTGGATCAGAGTCTTGAATCGAATCACTGAAACTGATTTAGGAGCTTGTCAACCTGTCACAATGTTATATTTGCTGACATTTAAGATCATCGATGCTATTAAAACATATCTGGTCTGAACAAGAACGGATTGTGAAATTAGTGTAATGACAAGCCCTTCTTTTGAAAACTTAACAACCTAATAAAAAAGAAATCCCAATTACTGTATGTACTGTATACTGTATATATTTAGTTCAAAATCATTCTAAATATACTACATATAAATTCGCCATTTATCACCCAGTCTGAATCACTATGGTTTCCTCTCAGTATCTCTCTTCCTGCCCTCAGAGTTGATCTTCTCCATCTCACAAATAAATGCAAATGCCAAAATCCTCCCACCAGCTTAGATCAGGTTTCCATCAGAAGAAAAGCAGCTCACTGCAGGCTAACCTGCTTGACCTGTGAGTCCATCTAAACCAGCCTGAACCTTCCTCACTTCCACACTGTCTCTCTGAATCTGTACAGTCTTCAGCGAGAGAGAAGAGCGCTGCAGAAATCTGGAAATGACCCATTAAGATGAAAATAGGACCTAAAGTGAGAGATAGAGAGTCGCTCAGAGCGCAAGAACAGACACGCAGACGATTCAGTGAAGAGAGAGCAGCACGCTCACAAGCATATGCAATCTGACACAAATTCTTTCTGTTTGAACGCTTGCATTTCCTTCCTTTCCTGCATCCCAATGTCCTTCCTTCGCTTTTGGTTTCCTTCTGAATTTACTCTAGAGTAAAGTTAATGGAAGCCGGTTTCCGCCATGGAATATAAATTTAAAAAAGAGGTAATTACAACTTTTTATCTCGCAATTCTGACTTTTCCCCCTTGCAATTCTTTGATTATATCTTAGAATTCTGACTTTTTCCAATAAAATTACAAAAAAAAAATCAGAATTGCGAGTTGCAAGATATAAACTCAAAATTGAGAGAAATAAACTCATAAATTCAACATTGCGAGATATAGACTCAGCATTCCAAGATGCAAACTCAGAATTCAGAGGAAAAAAAGTCAGATTTGAGAGATTTAAACTTAGAATTATGAGACTTTAACTCAGAATTACGGGAAAGTCAGAATTGCAAAATGTAAACTCACAATTGCAAGAAAAAAGTCAGAATTGTGAGATTTAAATTCATAATTTCATAACTCAGAATTATAAAAAAAAATGTCAGAATTGCAAGATGTAAACTCAGAATTTCAAGAGGAAAAAAAGAGTTTATAACTTACAATTGTGATATAGGATCTCGCAATTGTGAGATAAAAAATGTGGCAATTACCTTTTCTTTATTTTTGATTATTTTCATTCTGTGGCTAAAACAAGCTTCCATAAGAATCGCACACACTCAAACCTCTTTAGCTTTTGCTCTTCTTTTGCAAGTTGCTTTGCATAATTCATAAAGCATCTGCTAAATGCATAAATGTAAACTTTTTAATATGTTTCCACTGTTTCATCTGTTTATAAGCACTCAGTAATTCACACTGATTGCCATGCATCATATATGTGAGCCAATCATATATTATAGCTCATATACAAGCATTATTATACACACAAATGGCCATTTGGTGCCTGTAAAATGTTTTATGAATTTGCTCGCTGCTCACTGCTCCTTTCTTCCCCCATCACTCTTTCTCTGTGTGTTTATATCCAATCTACATAGACATTTCACACAGTCTCAGATTCATATTAACAGTAAAATATGTTCACTGGCAGATCAGTGTTTTCGTAGAAACAGAAATACAATCGGAAGGAAAACAAACAAAACGCATTAAAATGACTGAAACGCCTTCTTCTTTTTATAAGGGATAGTTCACCCAAAAATGAAAAATGTGATGTTTATCTGCTTACCCAAGATGCATCCGAGATGTAGGTGACTTTGTTTCTTCAGTAGAACACAAACAAAGATTTTTAACTCAAACCGTTGCAGTCTGTCAGTCATATAATGGAAGTGGATGGGAATCACGGCTTTGAGAGTCAAAAAACAGACACAAACAAAACCAAATTAAACCCTGCGGCCCGTGTGATGACATGATGTGTGGTAAAGACACGAAGTGGAACCGATCGATATGTGCAGAAAACTCGCGGAGCACCGAATATTCGGCAACCGAACTTATTAAAGAATAAGTGAAAAGGCCGCAAATAATATTTGAATCCGAACAATGACGAACGAGTCAAATAGAGGCACGCGCGTAATGCAGCAAACATGTACGACAGTGTGAAAGTATTTAAAACTATCGGAGAAAGACGCAGAAATCATTAAAAGTTTTTTTTTTTTTTCTTAAAAACAGGGGGGGGGGAAGCACCGACCGCGAGAGACTAATGATTTTGGCCAATTTGTCCAAAAAGGTTTTTCCCTTTTCCGATGAGAAGAAGATGTGGCTAATGCTGGTGGTTAGGCTACTGTATGATGATTGAAATCGCGAAAAATACCTAAAACGATAGAAAAAACGGAAAAAAAAAAAACTGTGAAGGAAAAAACTGTGTTCGTATCGTGCTTTCGGCCATTGTGTTTCATTTTGTTCGGCTTCGGCCTAGAATTTTCATTTCGGTGCATCCCTACAAGAAACTGAACAGTATTTATATCGTTTTTTACCTCTGATTTTCACCACAATGTCTGAACTGTTCTGAGCACGCGTCCTGAGCAGAGCATGTGAGCGAAGCAGAGCGGTGTGACGCTCCGCTACGTTTGCCGCTCTATGGACGTGCGCTCCACTCAGTCGCTCTAACCGCCCAAGCAAGCGCTCAGTTAATATTCCGCTCACCGTGAACCAATTCCCGCTCAGATCCCACTCCATTCTGTAAAGAACAAATTTGTGTGCGTTATATTAGATTATAAATTACTGCTGCCCAATCTAGCCTACATTCTGAAGGACTACCTATTGTTTCGGGTCAGTTTTTTTTTTTTAATAATATTTTAATAGGCCTAAGTGGTCTAGGCTAATATCTTCTGTACTCTGTAATGCTGTATTTAGGTCTATATACAGCTGTGTGTTAGCTTAGGTCTACAGTTTAACTGATATTATTTAATAACTACGGAGCTCCGAATATAATTCAAATTAACAATTAGTTTCTACGACGTCAGCAGGTATTATTATTTTTTAAATGAATTTATTATTATTTATTAATTTTAAATAATAATGATTTTAATAAGTAATTATGAAATATAATAATTCGTTCCAAGATTTAGGTCTACTATAGGGAATGAACGAATTAACAAACGAATGAATTCGTGGCAGCTAAGCCTAAAAAAGAGAACAAATACTTATTTGTGGCCATAATTTAGACTAACGAAAAAATTAATTCTTAATTCGTGGCCATATTGTAGTCCTAGCATAAAAGAGAACTAGCCTTTTCTAAATTCGTTGGCCGTGATTGTCTTCATGTCATGATCGGGGCTCCGTACAATCGAATATAACCTTAGCCTACCTGTTTGTTTATTCATTTATTATGGTATGTAATTAGCTCACCTTTTGCTGCACCATGTTTGGGTAGCACATCTTCGTGCTTTCGGTAATCAATATGAATCTGTACTAACTTTTAACAGTCTCCCCGCACTCCCTCTCAATTTCTTCTCCCTGCTTATTCTTAACTTAGATTTTTTACTTTAAATTTATGTATAAGGCTTGCAACTTCGTAGAAACAATATCTGAACTCCATAACTGCTCTACAGATTCTCGATCTTACAGACTCTCCGATCTCGAACAAGCGCGCGGCATGAGAGTACGGAGCGAGCGGAGCAGAATCTTCGAAAAGGCGCTCTGCGCTCTAAGGAAATATACCACTCCGCCCCCCCCCCCTCGCTCACTGCTGGTCCTGAGGCGTTCTCGACCAGCTGGTGGTGACGTGACTTCTTCGGCTTTACGGTGGCTCGCAGAATTAGTGCATACCGCACCTATCTCGCAAAGGACCCATTGACACTCCATCTACAATTCAATTAGAGTGCAATGGTCCACTCATGACAGTTTGGATATTGCAGTGAATCAGAGGTAAAAAAACAATATAAATACTGTAACGTTTCTTGCACAGACCGATCATTTAGTGTATTTACACATCAATGTATCATCACAAGCCACAGGGTTTAATTTGGTTTTGCTTGTGTATGTTTTTTTGACTCTCAAAGCCGTGATTCCCATACACTTCCATTATATGACTGACAGACTGCAACGGTTTGAGTTCAAAATCTTGGTTTGTGTTCTACTGAAGAAACAAAGTCACCTCCATCTTAGATGCCCTGGGGGTAAGCAGAAAAACATCAAATTTTCATTTTTTTTGGGGGTGAACTATCTCTTTAAATATTACAAACGATTTACTCTGAATATTAAACTGGGATACGAAGAAGTATTTTAACATCCAAATGACACACATCGGCTTTAAATAATGGCAGAACTCTGAGTGCATGCAGAATTTCAGAGGTCAAAGGTCAGAGGTGAGAAGGTGACGGGTGAGAGGTGAGCATACCTGGAGCTGCTGATGGCTCTTCTGCTGACAGCAGCGCCACACATGTTGACAGGAGGAGGACGAGGAATCTCCTGCGGACAATCAACAACAAACCCTTCAACAGTCATAAAACACTGGCACTGCGTACTGTGTAGTGTATGGCTGCATGATCTGGGGGGAAAAAATGTAATTGCTATTTTTCTGCAATTTTCATTTACGGTGCAGTTAAAACGAAATTCCAGACATGCTGTGCTTGTTTGTAGGGCTGCACAACATTTTGTGATTGTTTATCAATATGGCTATTATATATATAATAATAATACTAATAATTATTAGTATTATTGTAATTTTACAGTGTATAATGTTACATTCTTATATTATTACTAAATAAAAAAATACTAAAAACAAAGGAAATAAAAAGAACTCATTACTATGTAATATTTAATGCTAAATAAAAATGGCTATTTAAAAATAATAATAAATAATAATTAATATATTTTATTGTTAAAAGTATCAACATAAATAAAAACGAACTATTATATTCTAATATTTCCTGTAAAAATTATTAATAATAATAAATAATAACTGATTTTACATTTACAACGTAAAATTACAATACTAATATTTCATCGCTGTTTTAATTAGCTTCATTTTCAAATGTTAAACCATCAAACTTTTATTTTGATGGAAAACCACAGGGAGCTCTTCAAGCTCATTTTTCCATAATCGTGATTTTTTTTAAATTTGTAATTTGTTTTGATTAATCGTTTATCCCTAGAGTATAGAGTATACTATATATACTGCATATCACATGCAATTCACAAATCAAACAAATACATATGCAGCATACAGTATTAAATGTCTCAAGCTGACTGAAATATGTTGCATTTAATTTGGCAGGTTAATTCGTTTTTGCATATTTAATCCAATTTCTTGCTATTGTGCAAGTATAACATGTCTTTAAAATATTTGCAACTGGAGTCTGAAAAATAAGCTTTTCTCTTTGAATTAATTCTGATTGAATTATTTAATAACCAACACCTTTTCTGACCCCATTAGCAGTTATTTTCTTGTTGTACTCGCTTCATTTTGATCAATTTCTCAATACAAAAAGGGGGGGGGGGGGTGGGGGGGGGGGGGGGGGGGGGGACTAATTTACATGATTTACTAAAAACCAAAAGCAGCAAGACTGCTACTTTGCACATATTAGTGCAGAAATGGTTTTTGAAGGCACGTTATGACTGGAATTCCTGCCAAAATAAAGGCCTTCACACAAACCGCCGTCAGATGTTTCCATGCTTTTCGATCTAAAATCTCAGACCCACATCACTGCGACCTTCACACTGAACCGAAGGCGGGCGCTCATGTACAGTAATGCCATGCATGATGCTTTCCTTGTTTTACAGCATGAATGGGAATCATTAGACATTCCTGGTGTGCGTGAATCCCTCAGGCCTGAATTCCTGCTGGAAGCCTGTTCTCCAGTGACTCACTACAGGAACCCAGCATGTGCTCCTCAGATGTACAGAATCAAACAACAAACCCCTCGAGGCCATGCAGTAAGAGATGCTCTTATAAAACACCCTTAATCACAGTAAAATCATGGTAAAACCTCATCCTAACCAAGAGCGATGTAACATGTTTCCAGCAATAAATACACTGAAAGAAATCAAAGCCAATCAGAATACATGAGAATTTGAACCAATGAGATTCCATTGCGGGCGGGGCTACAAACCAGAAACCTTAAAATAACAGAGAACTACTTGTGCAACACTGAAAGACATAAAACTCATTAATTATTATAATTACGTTAAAGAGATCTTCTGCTGAGCATGATTTCTGTCGGCTCTTGTAAAATAACCTTTGAATTAATTCTGACTGAATTCATTAACTAATAAAATCATTTAGCAATTTCTCATTAAACATGTTTTATATTATGTAATTTTTGCATCTTGTATGTTGATTTTCATATTTATAGTGGTTTTCTTTTTTTCTACTGAGAAAAACACTTTTTGCAGTGATTTGATTGTGCATAAATATGAAGTTTAAAGTTTCCTTGGCAACTAAATGAAATAAAATACATTTACGTTGAAGTAATTTTTAAAACTAGACCTGAAAAAAAAATGTAATTAATAAAAACAAAACCTAGCAAAAATGTCGAAGCACAAAACAAATTTTTCAAAACTTAAATTAAAATATAAACTGAAAACAAAAGCAAAGTCAAAGTCAAAATATTAATATATACTATAAAAGTACATAAATAATACTAAAATATGAATATGTATAGCATAGTATGACACATATGTAATATCACATTACATGAATGCACTATGACAGAGAAAGCGTTTAATGCACTCTAGCAGTCGAATGTGTGTGTGAAAGCTCAATTTGTGTGTTTTGGGGGGTCCTGGCGGTCTAATGAAACCCAAACAAAGCATTTTATGACTGTGACGGAGCGGGCTAATGGAGGTCCGTCTGGTGCCGTTATAAACTGTAATTATCCTGTGGCGGAAGAGAGAGCTGAACACTAGGAACGCTGCGCATGGGGGGGGGGGGTCAAAACACACAAGCGAGGGGCAAATATGGCCCATCGTTTCAGAAAGTGTGAGCGACTACTCTCCCGAGAACATTTTTTACAGTATTTCGCAGGGCTAAAATGTAAAGAACAAGATTTCTGTGTCACAAACTATTTGACAGCCATCATTCTGATGCAAAACAGACCAGAAACTCTGGACGCTCAACAGCGTCTCTGACAGTTTGACGGCTCAACCCTAGGTGGCGCTAAAGAAATGAAAGCGCAAGATCAGTTAGTTTGCTGAACATGTTTGTCTACAGAGAAACCAACGGTTCAGTCAGTCAAATAACTAACATGTTTCACAACAACTTGAACAGTGCTGTATTTCTTTAAAATCACTCTCACTTGCTTTTAATATTTGTTAAATAAATGCAAAACGTTCTCAAAGTGTGGCTTAAATGCTTTTTGGAGGCACTTTATATGTAACTTAAACATGCATATATCTAACAAACACAAACATTATATTTTTAAGATTAAGATCAAGGTTTTGAATGTGTCAAAGTAGATCTTGTATGAATAAAAAAACCTTGATCTTCCTAATAATTTTGCTTTGTAAAGCAATGTTAATTCAATAAGCAGAACAGAACAGTGTTATATTAGTATAATTGAGATACTATTATTTTTGTATATTTGGAAATATTTTAATATATTTTGTATTTTTGTATATTTTTAATATTACAATTTTATCATATTTTTAGATCAAATTCATATTTTGATATTTTCAGTTTCATTGAAATTGTTATAGTCTTAGTAATTATCCAGAGTTGCCATTTTGAATCGGATATATGTTTTATCAATTTTAATTTAAGTTTTAGTATTTTAGTATATCCAATGTGTAAAAACTAAAAATAGAACCAATGCAAAATTACGTTGTGAATCAGATTTTTTTTTTGTATTGAGACTTCATTCTCTGAATTTTATTATTTACATTTATTAGAAAATGAATCAATTTTAATATTTATTTATTTATTTAGTTTAATAACCCTGCAAAAGAACAGATTTGAACTATTTAGACTAGTCTTACAAGCTAGGCATCAAACATTTTTCTTTAAGACTTCATGTCAGTTACATAAAAAGTAGATTTATAATGTTTAATTTGAATCCAAAAACTAAGACTGATTAACCCTTGACTAGCTGCTAGTTGGTTAGACTAGTTGCTAAGACACAGATTTAACATGCAACAGGCTTGAGAAACTCCATCAACGAAGAAACATCATCCTCTTACAGGACTGACAGTCGGTTATATAATCCTCCCAGAGAAGAATGTGGAGTCAGAGAAACCATCATTCATCCTGACACAGTGTTGAGATACTTCCCTCATAAACCTTAAACCAGCGGCCCGAGGGAAGTCTGTCTAGTGATCATATCTAGTGATCATATTTGACTAACACTAACCCCAAGAGATTTCATCCCCCACCTGATATATCCTGACACCAACAAAACCTTCAAGATACAATTCTGAGCACAACTTCAACCACAATCAAATGCACAAACAAACAAAACACTTTAACTCCTCAGCGCCAAGTTTTGGTCATTTTTTATGATAAATTGCTTGTTATGTTTCTCATTTGTAAGCTACGTTGGATAAAAGCATCTGCCAGATGTTCTCAGAGGTCCATGACGCTCCTTCAAGGAAAACACAACGTTTCAAGCAATGTTACCTGCTGTTTTGGATTGGTCAGCCTGATCGGTTGGTCAAACGTATTTGTTTTCCCACAGTTCTCTCTGAGAGGACGCTCGAGGGCACGGTGTGACATTCCACGGCCGGAGAAAAGCAAACAAAAACACAAACAAAACACGGCGGAAGAAAGAAACCGAGAAGACCGAATCTAAACAAGAGTTTGTCTGAGTATGTTCCTGTGATGGTTCACCGGACGTCATATTCCTCAACATCTGAGAAAATGCTTTTCATAACTCTGAACATGATGAAACAATCTCCATGTTCCTCGAAGAATGCTAAACAACGCTGGATTCATCCATCCACAAATGTCCAAACCTCATTAAACAACAGGCTGTGAGTAAATCCTGAGATTTGCAGCGATGCCAGACCCTAAATTACTCTCACATCTGGCTACTGTGTAGTGAACAAAACTAGTTCTGAATAGAGGTCGACCGATAGTGGATTTTGCAGATACCGATAGCTAGGTTGGACCACACTGGCCGATACCGATTAATTAACCGATAGTTTTAAAATTGATACTGAACAAAAACTAAAATAGTGCTTTATTAACAAAAACAGTACTGAACCATACTAGTAGTAGTAGTAAAAATAATAATAATAATAATAGTTGAAATTAACACACTCTAACAAGGAACAATACTTGCACAGCTTTCATTAATATTAATGCTACAAATGGACTCTTATTTTAAAGTGTTACTATTTAATTTAAACTGTCATGCTTAAAGATGCACATCTTTAAATATATACACAAAGGCTATAGCATTACAATTATATACATATGGATATTGTATGTATACTCTCACACTTTAACTGCTTCTATTCTTGAACACTTGATGATTATCTAATCAAAATAAAAGTCTAGGAGAACTCACCTGTATCACACACACTCCGGACATGCCGCGTTCAACTCGAGCAGTGGTCTAAAACTGTTTATTTAATCACCAAATGGACACAAGTTTACTTCAAGAATGAACAATTTGGCATGGATGATTTTTTAAGTTTGGTGTTTAAAAAACGGAGCAAACGGAAAGAGAAAGCGCAACCTATATTATAGCTCTAGAAATGAAGCACACAGACTTTATTAGAGCCACAAAAAGACAAACGTTTTGCTGAAAATGCACAATACACAATTCATTATGTACATTAACAACGATTCGGGACTAAAATAATGTAATTTAAAGGAAAACTATGTGAATGGCGCTCTGTGGCGTGGCAGGATTTTCTGTCGGCTGCATTTAAATCCGCGTCTGAAGTTTCCCGCTCTGTTCAGCGTGCAGTATCACGTGTCTAAACAAATAGCACGTGCTGTCAGTGATTTCAACCACTAGAGGCCGCTCTCGCACGGTGTAATGACAGCAGACCCTTCGCAGCCGCTCCAGCAATGAACGCAACCCGGAAAACTATCGGCATGGATTTTTGACGATAACTGATAGTTCCAGCAATCAACTATCGGTGCCGATTAATCGGCAAAACCGATACATCGGTCGACCTCTAGTTCTGAAGCAACGTTGACTCGTTTAAATGACTACTAGCAGTGTTGGGGGTAACACATTACAAGACACTCAAGTTATGTAATCAGATTACTTTTTAAAAGTAACTAGCAAAGTAACACATTACTTTTAAATTTACAAGAAAATATCCGAGTTACTTTTTCAAATAAGTACCGCAAGTTACTTTTTTTCCAATTTATTGACTGACAGCTCTCCTGTTCGCATGTTGAGAGAAATCGGATTTCATAATTTTTTTTATTGCTGAACTTTCTGCATCCTATGCTTCATGCAATCCAGAATAGCAGCATAACTGAAAGGTTTGTTTGAGCTGCGCTCTCTACTGTACAGACGTGAATTTACATTTACTTCAGCCTGAGGCTCATGCATTTCACTTTTGGTGTGAAAGGGCTTTTACATTCGTCAAAAATAGAACTTTTTTATATTAAAAACAAACAAGCAAGCCCAGCCCAGATTAAAAAACTAACACAAAAGTAATGTAACACATTACGTTCCATAAAAAGTAACTAAGTAACGTAATTAGTTACTTTTTTAGGGAGTAACGCAATATTGTAATGCATTACTTTTAAAAGTAACTTTCCCCAACACTGAACAAGTGACTTCCAAATATAAACAATAGATTCAATATATAAAACTAGATTCAGAAAGTTGCATCCACTTTTGCCGGTCATGAAAACTATAGCATTCAAGAAACATTCTGGTTCCTCAGCAGCAATGATTTTTGACCAATTAATTTCTAGATTTGACAAATTCGACAGATTACTTTGGGTTCAAGCTAGGGCTGGGCGAATAACAATAATTCTAAGAGACTGAACTCAGTGAAGAACACAAATGACTCGTGATTTTAACTAGTTTAAAGCCAGATGAAACAGCGCTGACAAACAGCAGAGACACTGTGAGCTACGATACAGTCGGAAGACAACAAATCAGTCTACAAATCACCATCATTTGCCATGAATTTACTGTAGTAACACTAACTGCATCATGGTATTGTGGCAGAAATGTGGGATATTTATATGAAACTGTTATATTATTAATGCAGACATGAATTAAATGAACTAAAGGAGTAATGGAATACAATTACAGTATTTTTTGTGTTTAAGCTACACTGTAAAAAATTGTTGCGATTTTAACAATAAAAGACTATAAAAATGCTACAGTAAAAACCTGTTAATTGCTGTGCAATATGCTGGTTTATTAGCATTACATCAGTTAATGAAATACGTTTTTTTTATTGTGAATTTAAGTTAAGTCTGTAAAACCTAAAATGTTGCTACCATATTTCTTACGGTGAAGTCAACCACAGCTGCCGGTATTTTACCGTAAATGTCACAGATTTTTTTTTACAGTGTATAGTGTTTGTGCATTTATGCTAAATAGACTACTGTTTTTCACACAAATACCTAGAAACCATATAGTTATATTTTTACCTGGTATGAGGTGCTTTATAACAATGGTTAATTTTTGGAATAAAACTCAAACAGTTAGAATAATTACATTTCACCATATAAAAATTAGTCTGTTACAATTTTTACATATGTTACTGTTTTTGATAATGAACATAAATTTACATCTGCATCCCAACTCAAGCCACTCCTGTCAACTCAAGCTACTGTCAAATGTGCATTTCTAAGAGACAAAAATTTAGTATTATTAAGATACGCGTCATCAAAGTCAGGAACACAAACCGGTTTCATGATTTGAAACAATATCACTCATTATAATATGCAGAAACTAAGAAATTAATTTTTACTATTAGAGATTTATTTTGTTAAGGAAAAATAACTGGAAAAGTGTAAAAAATTCAAAAACGTGACGTGTTTGTCATGTTCTGACCATAAAGAGTAGTTTAAAACCACAGTTAATGTTCTGGTTTCTACAACTTTCACTTAGGAGCAAAAATTTGCCTTTAAACTTGAAAGAAATAAAGATTTTTAAAATTTATCGTAATATTGATCATTTTCAGTTGTCAAATTTAGGTTAAGGTTCCAAGTCTTTTTGGCTGCTAGTTCTACAAATACTGTAACTGACCATGTGACCCCAAATATAAACAATAGATTAAATATATAAAACTAGATTCAGAAAGTTGCATCCACTCTTGCAGGTCATTCTGGTTCAAACATTCTGGTTCCTCAAGATTTCAAAAATGTCCTGACCCTTATTGACCTGTAAGTATTTCATATTGCCTTTTTGACCTTAAATATCCACAGCATTGGGAGACAGTTGATATTACACCATGCCAGTAAGCAGTAAGCAACTACTGTGTCGTTTCACTTGCACTTGGCCTCCGATTGTTCATCTACCTTCAATTCTAGCAACGCAAACGGCTTTACAGCTTCACAAAACAGCAAGGAAGTCACTCAAAATCATCTTGACCAATTGGCTTTTGGGGGTGTGGCTAATGCAGATCTCTCTGATTCACAGCGCTTGCATAATTTACGCTCGTATTAGTCCATGCCAGAGCTAAAGCCGTGTTCTCAGCATACTTATGCAGATGCTCGCGTAGCCGAGATTGTTCGCTCACTGATCGGCTGCCAATATCTGAGCCGGTTGGCATTGGTTTCTCACACCTGCAGCCAGAGCGTGACTTCATTACTAAAGCGCTGTTCTGTTGGTAACTCATAAAGACAGGGTTAGACTTAGATCTGGACCTTCTAAAAAGACCTGTGTTTTGAATGCTAAGCTTCTTCTCTAAAAAGATGGACTTCTTTAATGACAGCAAGCTTATGCAGATTCACCAGCACCAAACCAGCCTGGGAATTCATGCTGGTTTAGGTCCAATCATTGAACAAGGTGAAGAGCGATATGCACACAAAACAACATCAAAGGCACCGTCAAACTATCTACGCAACTATGAATCAAGAACAAGTGGTGCTAAAGTATCTGGGAACATCTCTGAGAAGTAAAGTGCAATGTTCCTGGAAAGTAAAGCAAAAAAATGTCTAGTTATGTAATAGAAAGCATGAAGAAAGCCACCGATAAAGACATTTCCATGGTCATTATCACAAAATAAATCCCATCAGCATGATACAAGACCCTCTTGAACACCCTGCTGGGTTTATTTTGCAATAATGACAGTATTACTCTTCTCTTCTACTGTAGGTGTATGATGATATGGTGAATGCTAGTATATTGTACCCTCTAATGTTTCTGAATACACTGACTCTCTCCTTTGTCTCTCCGTGTTGGATGTGCAACGACACTAATGAACGCATTAAACATGTGCATCAACACTCATCTAACAATTGCAAACCATGCATGCAAAAGTAACTGCGGTAATGCCAAAAATAGTATCTATTATAAACGCATCCTTATGATTACATTGGGTTCGAGCTTATGAAAGTTTTTTAGTTGTCAAATCAGGTCAAGGTTCTCACACTTTTTTGGTTCCAGGTTGGAGGATGTGCAACGATACTCAACGCTCATCTAACTAATGCAATCATGCATGAATAAGTGACGCTTGTAATGTCAAAAATACTATTTATTAGGACTGAATCAAAGAGATTATTGGATTCAAGCTTACGAAATTCATTTTTAGTTGTCAAATCAGGTTCCCACACTTTTGAAAAATGCCTTTCCAAGAGTTTTTTTCCAATGAATTAGATACGAACAGACATAAACAATTATACTTAATAGTGTGCAATGACAGATTACATTGGGATGAAGCTTATAAAAGTAACTTTTAGTTGTCAAATCAGGTCAAGGTTCCCACACTTTTTGACCAATTCATTGGTTCCCGGTTGGAGGATGTGCAACGATACTCAACGCTCATCTAACTAATGCAATCATGCATGAATAAGTGACTCTTGTAATGTCAAGAATATTATTTAATATGACCGAATCCATCTGATTACATTGGGTTCGAGCTCATGAAAGTCATTTTTAGTTGTCAAATCAGGTTTCCACACTTTTTAACCAATGAATTTCCAAGAGTTTTCCAGACATTCACGATTAGACGTGAAAAGACAAATAATTACACTTAATAGTGAACAAAACATCTCCAGAAAGACCCCCCACAGTTGTCGTCAATTAAATGTTTTGGAAATGTATATGCCTTTTAAATATTTCCGTCACTTTTCTCAATATGGCCCTTGATATTTCCAGGTTTTCTGTGACCAAAGCAACCTTGTCATGTAGAAACATCTTCTGAAAGGCAAAGTTGATACTCTTCTGCAAAAGACATTTTGAAGAACACTGGGTTTGAAGACATTCTTCAAAATATCTTCTTTTTTTCCACAGATGAAAAAGTCATACAAGTTTGGAACGACGTGTCAATGATGTGGATTTGTAGGGATTTCATCGAGTCAGGAACGGCTGTCCAGATGTTAGAGGTCAATGCTCATCTCCATGAGGAATGTTGCTGCTGTTGTGTGTCGCTTTGGGGACGTCAACTAACAGCGCACAGTAAAACCACTCATATTTCAATCACTTCAGCTAAATCTACACTTTATGAAACCAGTTGCATTTCATAACTGCAAACAAATAAGTCAGTATATCACAAAGCCTCCTCATCTGGTGCACACTTGGTTCTGAAGCAGTTGGAATTTAACCCCGGATCAACATATGGAAAATACAGCTGCAGACAGACTGAAAATGGATTTGTGATCAGTATGAAGACTAAGTCAATCTGGTGTTGGGGGTCACAGACTGAGATTGCGGGGAAACTATATTTAATAAGTTTGCACGAAACTCCAGCATTAATTTAGGAATGCATGTCTACTGTGCAGGAGCTCAATCACTTCTCTAGTTGATCAGATGAATGCACGCTAATAAATGCATTTTTTACCATCAGTAATGCTCAAAAACTAGTGATTTTTTCCCTTAAAATGTTAGGAAGAACCTGAATGAAGCTTTGCACATCAGGTCTCCAGAAGACTGAAAGTTACTCACGTTGTCGTTGTGGGAGAAACTTGTCCACTCCTTGTCCGTTGGGCTCCTAAATGCATTTGTATGCATTTGTCCAAGCAGCAGTTTTCAAAGCGAAAACAGAATTCCACAGCAGAAGACACCACCGGCTCATGAGACCAGATCCAGCCTGATCAGCAGCGTTCACATCACAGTCCGTGCAGACTCCGTCTCCGGGAGGACGTGCGCATGGAGAGCTTCGCGGATCAGAGCTCGAACCTCAAGCGCGCTGCTGGAAACTCGGGGCGATGACGGGAGACGGTGGGTTTACTGAGAGAGCAGATGAGCGCGAGAGAGAGAGAGAGAGTCGCTCCGGGCTCTGAGCTCCGCATGTGTCTGGACTTGCTCGGTTCGGCGCATCTCCAGCGCCGCGCGCTCGGTGTTGGGTTTCACTCATTACTGCCGTGACATCACCCATCCGACTCCGACCCGTCCGGTCATTTACACCCAGAACACTCTGGAACAGGTTTCTGAATATCTAGCCAGAATAAATTCGCAATACAGCACTATAGGCTGCCTGATTCTTCTTAAAATATTGCATTGCAAATATTGATTATACCATCTGCGGATGTGTTCAATCATCGTCTCTGGAAGGATTTGGAAAATTATACTTCCTGAAAATTTGCTGTAGAGTTAGTGATGTTTTATTTTAATATCAGTATAAATGTTTATTTTAAAGATCCCAAAAAAAACCTGCTATGTAAATAAATATTTGCATTATAGCTTACAGCTTAAGTATATTGGGTATAATGTCTGGGCGAACTAAATTTCTTAGGTTGTATAAATGAAGACGAATTATGTTTTATTTGCTATTTAGGAAATAGTTTTCAGTACAGCTTTTTAAAGAGGAGGACAGATACAGTATGGCTACTTGCAAATAAAATATCATATTGATAATCACTTACTGTTACCAATAAAATAAAATAATAATAATAATTACTGCACAAAAGTATTTTTTTTTAGGCAATAACAAAATAATAATAATAAATCATAAGATCAATTTAGACCAATATAGTTTCTCGGTACAGCATTTTAAATTTGATGACAGATATTTGCAAATAAATGTATGGATGAAGTGATTATAAAATTTAAAAAAGAGTAATTTTTTTATTTGATAATTATTTTAATTAGACAAATAATATTATCAAGATATTAGTATTATTAACTGTAAAAAATTAACTATTATTAACTGTAATTATTATTTAATGACCTCAATGAATTATGCTGGTCATAATAACCGTATCGAGACATATTTCATCCTTCCAATCAATTTGTCGTGGATAAAGTCCTGCTCTATATTATTTCTCACTGAATAACCCATTTGAGAGGTGTTCACGCTGACAACACCAACACCAACTAGAAACCTCAGATGCTAAAGTCCTCAAGAGCTCATTCACTCTGACATTTGACCTTCTGTTTGACCTCACTGTAGCCCTGAAAGGTACTGGATTTAGCCTGAACACAAAAATAACCCAACTACACCTTCACACACAACCACTGATTCACAGCATGATGAAAACCGGAATAAGGGGCCGTTCACACCGGACGTGTTCATGCATTCAAAAATAGCTAGAAAAAATACAAGTAGCCTATTTTAAGATGCATTTCTAAATGTTAAACTTGACAAAACATTTCAAAAGCATGTATTTATAGACTAGTTTAAAAAAGGTCTATAGAATGAGCATTCGTTATCAAATCATACACTGAATTAATCGGTGACCGTGTTTTTTGTGCCGACTGTCACAATCACTCTTGTGAAAACAGGATAATGGGTCTCAAACGAGTGTTTTAATTTCACCCAGCAAAATGACCCATTATCCCAGAGCAAACACGGGCCACTGAACCGCAGATCAGCAAACTCATCATGTTGTGTTTGGGTTAAAGGCCACTGCAGGTTTCCTAGTTCAAATCCCAGTTGGCCATCGTTCAATGTCCCAAAACGGCAGCAAAGCGAAAACGCAACACGAGTGTCTAAAACAGATTCAGTGCCTCGTTCAAACCCTAAAGCGTCCCGTATGGATCTCTGCTGGTGAGAGACGGGAAATCAGACTTCCTCCCCGGAGGAACGTAATGGATGGAGCGCGTGCAGCAGCGTGGACTGATGACAAACCCAGAATCCTCTGCACACACAACATCATCATTCAAAACCAGCCGCCGGATTCATGAACATTTCCTAAAAAAGAAAGAATAAATGAGAAAAATTTGGTGACAATGTGCTTACCCTCAGGCCATGCCAGATGCATTTGAGTTTGTTTCTTCATCAGGTTTGGAAAAATGTAGCGTTGCATCAGTGTCTCAGCAATGGATCCTCTGCAGAGAATGGGTGCCGTCAGAATGAGAGTCCAAACAGCTGATAAAAACATCACAATAATCCACAAGTAATCCACAGTCCATCAGTTAAAACGTCATGTGAAGCCAAAAGCTGAAACAAATCCATCATTAAGATGTTTTTAACTAAAATACATAAGAGTCCATAATCCATAATACTGCTTCCTCCAGTGAGTCAGTGTTCTGGTGTGAATCAGGAGAGAAATCTGCACAGATCAAGCAGCGTTTAAACAGCTCGAAACACATATGTTGCTGGATTTTGATGTGAGAGACAACAGGAGATGCACTTTTTCACTGGAGGAAGCATTATTATGGATTATGGACCCTGATTTTAGCCAGAAGCAATGGTTTGAAGTTAAAAACGTCTTAATGCTGGAAATTGGGTTTCAGCTTTTGCTTTCTCAGATTTAACTGATGGACTGGAGTGCTTGGTTATTGTGGCATGTTTTTATCAGCTGCTTGGACTTATCATTCTGGGACACCATTCACTGCAGAGCATCCATTGCTGAGACACTGATGCAGTGCTGCATTTCTCCAAATCTGATGAAGAACCAAACATCTTGGATGGCCTGAGGGTGAGTAAAACTGTCAGCAAATTGTCAGTTTTGGGTGAAGTATTCCTTTAAAATTTGTTTTTGGAATACAAAGGAAATTAGCAGTTACAGAGAATTTTATTCTTAAGAAAGAATTAGCCCTGCTGACTTAAATTGTTTGTAGGTCTACTAGCGTTGGCAATCTGGTTGTGATGGTCTGATTTATGGTTTTAGAGGGGCACTCGTCAGCTGATCAGGCTAAAAAACAGCTTGACCGGGTGGTTAGACCAGCTATCCCACCTTAGGTTGGTTTTAGTTGTTTTTTGCAGAAGGGAAAACAGAGTTAAATCAAAAACACAAGATATTACATCTACAGCTTCTGTTAATTTGATCATAGCAACGTAAATGTTAATGTACAGTTCTGTTGTTTTACAACCGGTTCCAATGAAAGTGGTTGTTTAATATTTTTAATTGGTACATTAACTGGCTTATGTAAATGTTCATACGCTATAAACGAACATGCAGTGTGCTGGCATAAACGCCACATGTCGAGCTCGAGCATTAAAGCCAAACGCTGGTGGTCCCCATCAAACCTCATGGGAGCCGATAAGAGATCGAATGAGCTGGAATTCCGCTTCATTAATATTGAGGTTAATGTGGTTAAATAGTTCTGCGTGTGTTTAAAGATCTGTGAGCAGCTACAGCTGTTAGCATCGCAAACAAACATTCAGCTCAGTTCTTCTTTAATTGGATAAATCACCCCAAAAACATGACTTACTTTCTTCTGCAAAGTACAAAAGGTTATATTTTCCGAAACACTCTACAAAATATATTCTTTTGGGTTTTGCAGAAGAAAGAAATTCATACAGGAGCAACATGAGGGTGACTAAATGATGACAGAATGATGATTTGCTCATTTGTGGCATGGTGTCGATTACAAGCAAAAATGATGCTAAATGGTACAACAGCAATGCATGCGCAATGGGAGTAAACTGGACTAGCAGTCTGAAGTGAATTATTCAGTGAAAACTGTTTATGTTGTCTAATTCATCTCTTTAATTTTGCATTACCTCCTGTGGGTGGAATTGATGCCATGCAGACAGTATTTTGCATGTAGTTACTGTACATCACATCACTTTCTGGTGTCCTTGTCCATTTAGGATGCAAAAGTTACAGGAATTGTAATACAACTACATATTTGCACAGCTGAATTTCTCCTGAATGGAGAAAAATGCATTTGCCTGCAAAATGGTGCAGTTACTGAGCAATGTAAATAAATCAATTATAGTCTATAGTATATTACAAGTATAGTCAACATTGATTTCAACTAAAAAAGTCAACTAAATATCTCACATTTTATAAAGATGATCCTTTTAGGAAATATTTACCTTTTAGGAAATTGTTTTTCAGTACAGCATTTTAAATATAAAGACAGATATTTTCTAATAAAATCTAATTTTTATGAGTAAGTTGATGATCATAAAAAGTCATTTTTGTTTGATAATCACTATAATTAGACAAATACTACTACAACTACTAAACTCTAAAAAATGCTGGGTTGTTTCAACCCAACTTTGGGTCAGATATGGACTAACCCAACTATTGGGTTACATTTTTTAATTACATTTTTAACCCAAAAGTTGGGTTAGTCCATACTTGACCCAAAGTTGGGTTTGAAACAACCCAGCATTTTTTAAAGTGTATACTAAAAATAATAATACTAATAATATTGTCAATTATTATAAAAAGGATTCATGGTTAAAATTGTCTAATTAAGATTGTTAGCCAAAAAAAAAAAAAAAGTATAATAAAAATGATAATAGTCTTATTATTTCATTGTGGTTGATAAAGAAAAAAAAAATTAAAAAAATTTTTTATGTACAGTAATATATTATTATTATTTGTTGGTGTTATTGTTGTACAAATTATTATTCTTTATTGGGCACAATTTAATACTCAAGCAAAATGAAATCAAAACTAGCGATAAAATTGTAAGGTTATTCCAAAATAACTATAAAATACATTTAAAATAATAAACATTTTTATTATTATTATTACTACTACTACTAATATTATCAAGGGTGCATGTTTGATTTTGACATTGGTGGGACAAACAGCAGACGATATTGTGGATATTTCAGTTTGCTTTGTACATTCAGTTTAACTTCAAAAAGTGAAAGAGTGTAAACTTTATCATTCAGCTGATCTGTGCTCATATGTTTTAACACTTCGGCTACTTTATATGTCCTTAATCTGCTCATGTATTAAATGTATGTCCTTGAAAGCTTGCAGTTTTCTTGCGTATTTACTTGATCTTCTTGAATTACAACAACAGTGGTTACATACACATATATTTAATTGTTTGATCAAAATTATTGCTAGGGACAATTTAGTAGCTGCTGGATATTGTTAGGGACATGTCCTTAGCGTCCCTACTAAATTCTACACTCTTGGTTATTATTATATTCTGTAGTCATTGTCATTTTTTCTCTGAAAGTACAAAAAAATTAGCTGTCGCTGGAAACGCGTTGCATTGCACATGGCAGGGACTTTCGTTTTTTTGGCACATGCCGCCCGTTCCTTTGAAGTGGAAGTGGTATAATAAAGGTCCGATTCATAATGACCCCAGATGTGTATTAATGAGTCCGTCATGGATGCTGCTATGGAATGACAGGCTAAATTCATTACTGTCCCAGCCCTGTACCCCAGACTCCATGCCCATCGGGAACGCTGGTCCAGTTAGCTGCTTAAGCTGGATTTCCCAACAGAAAAAGGCTCATTGGAAGCAGAATTAAGCGTGTGTTTACATGTCACGATTATATATTGCACTGATGCGAATCCAGTGGTGTTTTCCTTCACATCTGTTCTTCACATTACCATTCCGTGATGAGAACTGCAGAGGCTCAACTTCCTCTCGGCGCATAAAAAAGTGTCTCAGCATAAAATGGGTTCCTTTCATACTGTTTTAGCCGAGAGCTGAGAATCCTAGAGATTCTCTGTAAATCCTGAATCATCCCAGTCCAGCTGAAAGAGACGATAGGAGAGATGAAGAAATGCAGAAAAAAGTGAAAAAAATTGACATCTGAACATCAAAAAATCATCATTTACTCACCTTTATGAAATTCAAACTTATACGACTTCCTTTCTTCTGTGAAAAGCGTTGGGCAGAACATCTGAGCTGCTCTTTTCCATACATGCAAGTGATTTATATCGTAAAAAAATAGCATTGCATCAGTGTCTCAGCAATGGATGCTCTGCAGTGAATGGGGGCCGTCAGAACGAGAGTCCAAACAGATGATAAAAAACATCACAATAATCCACAAAAATCCACACCACTCAAGTCCATCAGTTAACATCTGGAGAAGACAAAAGCTGAATGTTTGTAGAAACAAATCCATCATTAAAATGTTTTAACTTTTAAACCGTAAACTACGAAATCCATAATAAGGCTTCCTCCAGTGAGAAAGTGTTCTGGTGTGAATCAGGAGAGAAATCTGCACAGATCAAGCAGCGTTTAAACAGCTCTAAACACATCTGTGGCTGGATTTTGATGTGAGAGACAACAGGAGATGCACTTTTTCACTGGAGGAAGAGTTATTCTGGATTATTTTAGCCGGATGCAATGGTTTGAAGTTAAAAATATCTACATGATGGATTTGTTCCTTGCAAACACACAGCTTTGGCTTCAGACCACACTGGAGTCGGTGTGGATTACTGTGGATATTTGTGAGTTTTTCTCAGCGTTGGAGCTCTCGTTCTGACTGCACCCATTTCACTGCAGAGCAATCCCATGCTGAGCAAGTGCGAAATGAGAAATTTGTTCCCATGATTTTAGGTGAGCTCTTCCTTCAAAGCATACCCTCACAATTAATACCTTATATTTTGCTTCTCCAAGAAAAATGTACTTTGCTTAAGCATGCGTGATATATGTGCGTGGTAACTAGACAATACTGAGGAAGAAAATCATTTTTGCAGTGTAATGTACATGACATGACCACAAATTTAAACTATTTCCTTAATCCTGACCTTTGACCGGTTTAGCATCTGTATTATTGAGGTTTGACAATGAAAATGTTCTTTGTTTATGCTAATTACACACACAAGAATTAATCAGATCAAACTATTATGATCTACATGCGAACGAACCCTGAGCCAGAGTTACATAAACCGCAGATGTTTCTCGCTGATGTTGCACAAGGCATTGTTTTTAGTATAATTGGTTCTTTAGAAATCACTGAATGTAGACGTGTTTGCGTTTAAAGATCATTCAGACGAAATTTCTTCATCAACTTGTCTGATCAAAGAACGAGTCAATGAAAAGATGCTACATGTAATATAATGCACATTTTGCCAAACACAGTGGCTCATCTAGGTATTAAATTCTCAGTTTATATACTAAAGTATACAGAAATATTACGAGTAGCATGCTATTCTGAACATATTTGAGGTGAAAAGCTAAGAAATCGTTGTTTTTCAGAAATAATTCATTCACAAACAAACAAAACTGGCAGAAAAACACTTGCTTTGATGGATCTCACACAACTCTGAGCTGATCAGCAGTAAAGAGGGAGATTTATTTGATGTTCGTCTTGTTCTTGAAAGATGATGCCTCCTTAACGTTCTCAATTAGCGGGTTTGAAACATCAGATCGCACCTGTGAGAACAATAAATCCCACCGCTGAAGAGCCAGAGAGAGAACACAACTGTCTGTCTAACAGAGGAAAACACAGTGCTTTCTAAACAAGCTATCATAACTTTGATTTATAATTATTAATGGATTTTAAGGGGGTGATATAATTGCAATATTTTAGGAAAGGGATTAAAATGAAGATCACACCTGGCACTGCTGCTAGCCATTCTGATCATCTGTAAATACTCCATATTTATTTCATTATATTTTTTATGTCTGATGGGATACCAGCAGCACCTGAAACACACATTTTACCCAGCTAACGGAATGAATGAATGACTGAATGAAGAAAAAATAACTGACAAAATAAATGTCTAATTGACTAAAATAAATGAATACATAATAAAAAAATAAATTACAAAATAAACAAATAAATAGATTAATAAACAACTGACTGACTGAATAAATACACGGGTCAAAGACGTTAAGATGTCCGCATCAAAAGAAATTTACAAAAGTGATTATACGTCCATAGAAAGCACATTAAATGCAAGGTTTCAAATAAGTTTTTGGTTAATAAAATGTCCAAATTTGGTTGAAATAATGCTACATTGTCATTCAGTGTAACACAGCATTTATGTAGAAATTCAAACAACATGCTTATTCTGACGTGTACATATTAAAAGAATAAGGGAGCATATTACATTTTACTGTGCTTTAAATGAGTAAACAATTCTTACTAACAAATGGGCAAAACCTAGGATAGTGGCACATTTTAAAAATGTAAAATGTTAAAAAAAATGTTGGTGTTTTGAGGTACAAGTCAAATTTGAGGTTGAAAGTAATTAGTCTTTTAATGTGTCATAAATTGATTTTTGTTGTAAATATGCCTGACAAGATTATTACACTGAATGACATTTTAGTGGCTCTCTTCTGTAAATCAGGGGAAAATGTATGATATTTATTTTGTGCTCAGAAAAACAATCACAAAATTGTAATTAAATTAAAAAGAAAACTTGACTTCTCGCACGCACTCACTCACACACACACACTCACTCACTCACACACACACACACTCACACTCACACACTCACGCACTCACTCGCACGCACTCACTCACACACACTCACTCACACACACACACACACACACACACACACTCTCTCACACACACACACACTCTCTCACTCACTCACACACACACACACACACACTCACACACACACACACACACACACACACACACACACACACACACACACACACACACACACACTTCACTCACACGCACTCACTCCGCACTCACTCGCCACTCACTCACTCGCACCACCACACACTCACAAAAAATGTGGGGTGGAAAACAACAACCATTTAAAGCAGTATTACACTTATTGTTTTTATGCTTAAACCCTTTGTCGTCTTTGACTCACATGACTAAATATAAAAATAAAATGAATGACTGATTAAAATACTCGATAAATAAATTACTACTGATTATATAAATGACTGACAAAATATAATCATAGATTAATAAAAACAAAAGGACTAACTAAATAAATACGGGACTAAAGTAATTAATTAATTAGTAAATAAATGCCTGACTAAATAAATAAATGAGATTAATAAATAAATGTCTGATTAAATAAATTCATCTAAAAACATCTACTGTTCAAAAACAGCTGTTTGAAACATTTTGAATCTAAAATAAATAAAGTGACTAAATAAATGATTTAATTCCTAAAATACATAAATAGATAAATGACTAAATAAATACCCACATACATAATCACAGACTATAGATTATCCTGACAGGATCACGGTTTTTCCTGAATGAAATGAAAACCAGTATTTGCTCTGTGATTTTTACTGAAGTTGTGTGATAAAAACAGACATAAGTGATTAAAAACGACAAAGTATGTTTGTGAAACACATATTTAACCTCTGGGAAAACTAGTGAGTTGTGAATGAAGATGAATATGGACCAGAGAAAGAAAGACAGATGAGCTGCTCTTCTCAGTAATGAATGTGTTTGTGCTTTAGAAACGATTTCTCCGTTACTGTCTGGAGCGACGGCTGAAGGTCTCTGGATACTGTGACGTCTCAGAGAGGAGACTTTGATGGTTTTACCTGCCCGGATAAAGACGAATCGCCTCCAGAAGCAGGACATCTGCTCGCAGACAGATGAGAGAAACACTGTTAAACACTCAAACTCTGGGAAGCAGATCTTGGACTGGTTTTCCAGTAAAGGTGGATTTAAATGCCATCCGTCTCTTTCCCCGAACATCCTGCATGAGCCAGTCAGAGAACATACAGCTTTCCGTACAGATCCCTTCTCCAACAGACTCTCTGTAAACAGCAAAGCCGCTCCAATATAACTGTCATTGGCCAATCAGCTGCTGATCTGTAAAAGTCAAGAGAAATAAAGTTAAAAGCTTTCGAGTTGCTCATTAAACTCAATGTACATGAGAAAACGCATTTTGAGCTCAGCACGATGGGAACGATCAAGAAACTCAGATGTTTGCTGCTCATCTGATCTTTATAGAGCCCATCAACTCAGAAAGTGGTCTTTTGCAGCTTTTGGTTCATGTGCATTAACTTTGAGCTCATCTATATGCTAATAAACTTGCAAAGGTAAAGTTTAAAGCAATAAAATAAAGGCTCATTATTTTATTTAAAAAAAAATCTATGTAATAGTTTTTGTAATATTAATAATAGATTTAAAATCTTTAACTAAAATCTCCTTTTTCAAAAAAAGTATTTCATATTTTCTGAAATAAAATATTTGAAAACTATTATTTATTTATTAATTTATTTAATATTGTACAAAACAGAAATTTAACTTTAATATGTCCAATGCATGAAACAAAAAAGCTATTTAAAATATTTACTAAGAAATCTAAAAGAATTTGAAAAAAATATTACATTTCTATTTGGTTTTATATTTAAATATACATTACAATATTTAATTATCCACTCAAATTCCTTTAAAAAATTCTTTAAAAAAAATAAAAAAAGCTACACATAATTAAAAATAAAATTTTTGTTGTATTCTCATGTGCTTTGGATAACAGTGTCTGCTAAATACTAAACTGTAAAGTATTTAATATATGTTTCATATTTAAAAATAATGTTAAAATCTTTAATATATCCAACTCAAACTTCCCTTTTCAATAAGTTCTTTAAAACCTTGTTTTAATCTAACTAAAAACAAGTTTTTATAGTATTTTTATTTATCATATTAAAATAGTTATGTGACCAATGCAAAATTATGATTCTATTGTTTTATCTAAAAATCTAATATCACACACACACACACACACACACACACACACAAACACACACACACACACACACACACACCAGGTTTTTTTTTGAAAAGTGGGGACGTCCCATATAATGGTTTTTCTACTGTACAGATCGTATATTCTATTGCCCTACACCCACCCTACCCCTAAACCTACCCCTCACAGGAAACTTCTGCATTTTTAGATTTTCAAAAACTTAATTCTGTATGATTTATAAGCTTTTGTACCTGCGGGGACCACAATTTAGGTCCTCACCGTGACACGAGTCCCCATGAGTCTGTGTGTAGTCAGGTTAAGTCCCCACCAGAATATATAAACCTGTACCACACACACACACACACACACTCACACACACACACACACACACACACACACATAAATACACTCAATTGAATCAGAAGTTGTCGGTCCACTCAAATAAAACAGATCAATATTTTGAAAGTGTCAAAGAAAGTTTTAACCCTTCAGGACCCTGAACGTATGTAAACCAATATTAGAGTATTAAAACTCCCAAAACATGACATACTCCACATTTAAGTGAGGGTCTGTTCGTCTCTCTGTAAAAAAGGTCTGCTATCATGACATTATCTCATCTGCAAACCATTACTACCCCAGTGCATGTCACTCGTCCTACTTTAGTTAATTGCCATCGGCTGAGAATGGCCTGTCAGCGCATCAGAACGAGCTCTGGTTTTCAGAGAACTGTGACACAGATCTGAAGGACAAAGCGCTCTCATATAGACCTGTAAGTCAATATTCATCAGGGTCTCGAAGCGTTAATGGAGTGGGATTGAGACGACTGGTCTGTCTGACCCCGAGCAGAGTACGTCAATGGTGCTTTTGGACTTCAACGACTCTGAAGGATCCACATGAGGAAAACAGAGGGAGAAAACTAGATTAAATGCAGAAAAGACTTGGACATGAACAAGAGCATTTCTTCTCATCATTCAGATCCAGCTCTCTGACACTTCATCAGTTGTAATATTAGAGTCACGAGAACAACGAGATGAGTAAAGTTTGTAATGTTTGCTTGATAGAGTCTTGTTTGAAAGTTTGAAACAGCTTTGATAAAGTGTGATCATTTTACTCAAAGTCAATATCCTGTTCACATTACTAAAATGTTAAAGCAAGCTACTAACATGATTTAGCATGCTGCTAAGATGTTTTAACACATTGGTAGCATGATTTAATATGTTGTTAGCCTGATTTAGCACATTGTTAACATGATTTAACACCTTGCTAACATGATTTAACTAGGGTGACCATACGTGCCATTTTCCTAGGACGTGTCCTGGCCAGGATTTCTATATTGCCTAAAATATCTAGGTTTTGACTTTGTTTGCGTGTGCAGACCGATCGGTGTATGACATCAAAATACCATACAGACGGTTCCTTATGCTTTCAAAATGCTCTCGAGGTATCGGTCTGCACACGCAAACAAAGCCAAAACCTAGATATTTTAGGCAATATAGAAATCCTGGCCAGGACGCGTCCTAGGAAAATGGCATGTATGGTCACCCTAATTTAACATGTTGCTAACATGATTAACACATTACTAACATGATTTAGCATGTTGTCCTGGGATAGTTGTTAACCTTTATCATAATCACTTCAGTGATGGTAGACGAGGAACAAGCAGCACAGATCTAGCAAACATAAAACTAACACAAATAACCGATTCTCTATCTCTAAATTAATAACTATTTTTTTTTTTTTTTTTTTTTTTTTTTTTTTTGTTTTTTTTGTTTTTTTTTTTTTTTGTTTTTTGTTTTTTTTTTTCCTTTTTTTTTTTTTTTAAAAAATAAAAAAAATAAATACATCATTTTAATTTAATTTATAATTTATGCAGTTTGCAGACGCTTTTATCCAAAGCAACTTACAGTGCATTCAAGCTACACATTTTTTTTTTTTTACCAGTATGTGTGTTGCCTGGGAATCGAACCCACGACCTTTTGCGCTGATGATAATTAAAAAAAAAATAGATTATTAGTGATGAAAAGAGACAAAACAAGAAGAGATGTTGAGAACGTTGGGAGAGAAACACCGTTGCCCTTCATTTCATGTGCACATTCGGTCCATTGGTTTCCACTAAGACGGTCACACACTCTGGAAGAAAGAAGAGCTTTGGCGAAACAACAACAACATGAAAGCAAAGAGCGAAGAGCTTGCCTTCTAGATTATTGACTCAGCAAGCCACGTCTCATGTGATCTGCAGAAACTCTCACGGATTTATATTATGACAGAGACGGAGAACAGCACAGGAACTGCAACTGGAGACTCTGAGGGAAACGTTTATTGCTCAGAGGTTCCTGTAGGTTAAGTGGTAGAGCATGTCGCCCGCAACACCGAGGTCAAGGGTTAAAATCCCAGAGAACGCGCGCTAATAAATGCACTGCAAGTCACTTCGGATAAAAGCATCTGCCAAAGGAATCCATGTAAACGTACGTTTCCCTTTCAAGGCTGGAGAGATGAAATGTTTCCAGTGATGTTTCACTCAAACATCAACTTTCCCAGATGTTTCTCCTCAACGTTCTTAGATTTGGAGAAAAGAAGGAATAAAAACAGACACAAATCTCATACTGAGATCTCAGACTACTGATGTCTTAGCACATCTGTGATCTCTTCTGAAATCTAAGGAGAAACATCTTCAGAGGTTTCCCGTTTCATCTCACGTCTGTCTAGGAGATACAATGAAGATCGGAGGCAAATTTGAGCAAGGTTTGAGAGATTAGACTAGTAGTAAAATACCTTTTTAAGTGAACGAGGGTGATGGTTTTCTTGAAGATGCTGCGTCAGCTGCACAGTTACATTAAGATCTTTATCACACTCATAAAAGAGTTGTTAACCGTGATTCATAGATGACTCCCAAACTGCAGGACTGGATCCGTCGGCGCTGGGAACCTGAACAGGATGTAGCCTTGATCTGCTGAATCATCACAACATCTAAACAACTGAATCAGCAGAGAGACTTTTACTGGAAAAGCTCTTAGAGTTTATAGAGAGATGGAGGCTTTACACGGGAGAGAACAAGAGGGGCTTATACAATTTTTCATTGTTTGGCACCCGGATCTAGAGTGTCACTTCCACCTGTACAGGTTTCAAAAGGGGGGATTATTGCAGTGATTCCATAGAAGAACCATTCTGGGTTCCTCAAAGAACCTTTCAGTAATTTGCTCTTAAAATTACATTTTTTTGTGTTAGTGTGAAGAACATTTCAATGCTCTTCAGTCATTATTGATGGAAAAATATTATGTTTTGCTTTTTACTTCATCGGAATGGTATTAACCATTTTTTTTTTTTTTTTTTGGGGGGGGTTTTTTTTTTTGTGGTAAAGGTTTTGGCATTTATCATGTGAACACACACACACACAAGGTTCGAAAAGGTTAAATGGTCCTGAAAAAATAGTCACAATGTACTGTTTGCTGCATTGGAAACAAATTGGAAGCGAATTTCATCTAGTGGAAACATTTGGTACTGTGCCCAAACAAAATCATACAAAAAATTCGATTTTTGCAATATCAACCTCAAATTTGAAACACAACTTGTTTCGATTTATGGCTTTGATTTTCTCACAGTTTTAAAGTACATGTTTTGGAAAATATTTCATATAAGAATTGAAAATAGTATTTTTGTGCATTTTTCATAGCAATAAACCTTTTTTTTAATTTCACTTTTTTATTTATTTAATTATTTTACTTTTTTCACTACAGCAATCATTTGCCAAACTTAACTCTGTGCTCCAAAGCATTCACAATTATGACAGTTTAAGTCGGAAATTTAATTTCAGGTCTATGCTCAAAAAGTTGTTAACAGATATTTAATGGATTATAACAGGGGTGTCCAAACCTTTTTTGAAGGGGGCCAGATGTTGTGGACACTCCTGGATCTGCTCACTGGATCTCACAGCGCTGTTCAGTGGTCACATTAGCAAGACCAGTCAGCGAGTTAACTCATTTGTTTTGAGCTCGCTCTGCGCCATCCTTCAAACAAGTAGAGCTCTTCTGCTTTTGGTGCGTTTAGGAATTCTCATGTGCTAAAGAAATGGCAGCACTTATGAGTTACCAAATTGTCACTCACGTTTTACTGCTAAATCTAGCCTAAAATCTAGTGCTGTCACCTTGTGAAACTGCATGATTTGGGCCTTATTTGGCCCGCGGGCCGGACTTTGGACACCCCTGGATTATTACTACTGCATTAATAAAATGTAGTGCCGTAAAATCCCCTAAAAATACAAAATATTAAATAAAAAACATTATTGACCTAAATAGTATACTACTATAATACAGTAGATTTAATCGAAAAAAACATAATTTTTGACCACAGCGCAAGGGTTAATAATTTAAAGAAACATTTTCCATTATGAAGAACCTTGTGCAATGGAAAGATTCCGTGAATGGTTCTTCATGGAACCATCAATGCCAATAAAGAACCTTTGTTTTTCAGAGTACAGGTAAGAAATATCTCTCTCTTGTATCTCACAGACAGCAGTAAGATGAAATAAAAGACATGCATTTTGCTTCTAAGATGTCCCCTCCTGGGAAAAAAGTGTCCAATAACCTCACACGTCTCCTCTAGAGTTTCAGAAGAGATCTCAACAACGTCTGAAACTCTGCTCTTAACTTTGTAGCTCTGTGACAACTATTTGGATTGATGGGATTTGATCCCTCAATCTACTCCACAGATACACTCTGATTGGCAACCCAGCAGGAAACAATGAAGCGACGGTCAAGTTCAGGAAGGTTTCCCGTCTTTCATGAAGAAGGAGATCCGCCCCAGGAGAGAGTTCGCACTACTCTGTCGGCGCTCACACTGCACTTTAAACGGCTCCGAGACATTTAACACGTCTACTGATAAGTGAAAACCAACCCACTTCCACTTTACCCCTTCTAAACCTGGACTCAGAGAATATGCAGGGCTTTTAAAATCAATCCACTCTACAGTTTCCCTCATAAAAAAACAACAACAACAACCTCTCCTATTAAAAACGCTGAACACTCACCTCACAGCTCCGTATAGGAGGCCTGGCCACTTCTTACTGGAATCAATTCTGGTTGTTTTGTATGTAGACATTATTTACACTGAAAAAGTTGGTGCAAGAACAATTTTCAAATTCCCAATCGCCACGACATTGATACATTTAAATGTTATCGTGCCGAAGTGTTTCCCAACAGCAAGAGTGGCCAATTATCTCAGTTGTTATCGGCTGGCTCGATCCTTCTCACATGTTATCCATTACTCAACAGTCGCTGTTTTTGGACCAAGTCAAACGGCACAAATATAGCCTTGTGTTTGGCAGATTCGTCATCTCAGAGGCTTTAAACTTGGAGAGGTTTATTGTGTTTACTATGATGACATATTTCAATAGTTCAATCGTAGATGCCCACAGAACTTTCCGCCCAACAAAAGCGACATTAGAAGGATTTTCCACTCTGATGTTACTTGTCAAAACAGTACAGATCATTTGCTGGCTTAGCGAACTGACATATTGTTCCTTTTAGAGAGGCGGCTCATATTTGGCCTGGTTTAACTCTGCTGATCTCAGCGCGAGCTGCTGAAAGCTGCGCGACAGGCTCTGTGCTTCTCATGTAAAGTCTAAAGACGACACAGGCATGTTCTGGGCTTTAGCAGTCAGCTGGAGGCGACACAACGCGCCTGAAATCATTCACAGGTTTAGCATTAGAACAGCAGAAACGTCATTTTCCACCTAAATTGTGTGTGTCTTCTGAAAATCCTTATTGTTCCCATGTGGGATCTATAAAAGATTTCTCTCCATTGCCCTGTAGCCACAGATGCATTGCTGCACATAATAGCCGAAAGAACATCAGCCGCGCGGTTATAAAAATAGCTGCTCTGTAATGTAAAGTGTTTTGAGATGTTCAGCTTTTGATCGACTGCCAGACAATAAAAACCTGAACAGACTTTTAGATCAACAACCGAAATGAGGATTTATATGTAGTTTGGGGTCAGTAAGATTTTTTGTTTGAAAGAATTTGATACTTTTATTCAGCAAGGACTCGTTAAATTGATCAAAAGTGACCCTAAAAAATTTATAATGTTACAAAAGATTTGTATTTCAAATAAATGCTGTTCGTTTAAACTATTCATCCAAGAATACAGAAAAATAAATGCATCACTGTTTAAACAAAAATAAGCAGAACGACGAAAATAATAATTTAATAATAGTTTCTTGCACAGCAAATCAGCATATTAGAATGATTTATGAACAATCATTAAAATATATTTAAATAGAAAATATCTATTTTGAATTGCAATACTATTTAAATATTGTTTTTATTTAATATTTTAATACTGTATTTTTGATCGAATAAATGCAATCTTGGTGAGCAGAAGAGAGTTCTTTCAAATAATTAATTAACATATCATTAATTATTAAATAATTAATAATTAGACTTCCAAAATGGGTCACAGGTCTGTTCAGAGGGAGGAAAAAAATGTATGAACTGCTTACCATATCTTTGGCTGTTGATGTCAAAGTTTTGTGTCCAATCAAACTCGACAGTATTTTGGCTCAAATTCATCTGTCGCTTAGTAGAAGCTCATCAAATTAGACCGATGTCAAAATGAACAGGTTGTGTGATGCCTTCATCCTAAAACAACATGAACAAAACTACTCAATTAAAGAAACCCACTTAACATTAAACACAGGTCAATTTTGGATTGAGTATAAACATGGTTTCTGTGAGGTGAATTATAGAGAAATTTGGAAAACAAACAAATTTTGCATGTTGTTGAGCCTGTGTAGTTCATGGCAATCTAAATGAGTTTGTTCAGTGTTCGGCCCTCAGCGGCGACTGTAATGACGTCACAGGAGTTTGGGTTTCTGACATGAAGTCCGTGCAGGGAGAATCTCCTGACCTGCAGCTGACGGCGGCCTGAATTAACTCTCTGCCCGACGGCTATTTTTACACCAGTAACAACAGGAACAGCTGAGCCGCTCGAGAACACGGAGGCGAAGGCCAGACGGAAGAAAAGATGGCATGAGGGAAATATTTAGATGACAACATAATCCTGTCGACTGACAGACAGATCCATCATTTGACCAAGTTAAGATGTGTATCAACACTAACACTATAAATCTGTTGCTTAATTTTAGTATCAGTTGATACAAGATTTTGATAAATATACTATATATATATATATACACAGTATATGCATGTATTAAGGTATAACCTACAGTTGTATTAATAATCTTTTGGGAGTATTGGTGGAAGAATTATTTAATTATCATCATCAATAAAATTTTGCGGAACTTGTATGACAATAAGCACTGCCTATGCAAATGTTTCTGCAACCCATTCACTTTTGCATTAATAACAATATATATTTCATGTTTTTCCAATTATGGTAATATTAAAATTAAATATTATATATAAAATAATATGCACTCGCCTGTGCAAATGTTTCTGCAACAAAGTCAACTTTTGCATTTAATAAAAATAATATTTTTTAGCAATTAGATATATATACATAAATTCTTTGCAAATGTAAGCAACCTACAGTTGTTGTAGGTAAATGTAAGCAACTTTTTGGAATTATTGGCATAATTGGTATAATTTAACAATTTACTGAACACTGGTGTGAAAATATGCGCTCATTTATGCAAATGTTTTCAAGACAAATTCAACTTTTGCATGTACATTATACGCCAAAGAATTAAGAGTTGGTGTACTATTACTTTTCTAAGGTATAAAATGAAAAAATAAACCACCTCAGTAACCCATAATACCCTATCAAACGAACTGTCATTTGCAAGGGCAAACAGCACTCACATTTCTTCATGTCTGCTGAGTTTGAGATGAATGGCATATAAAGTGAGGAATCGAATGCAGCAGCTTCTGGCACGTAGGTGGGACATCGAGAGGCTCACATCACCCACTGACGGCCGTCTCAACACACCATACGGCTTTATTAGATGGTAAAACTCAGTCAGGAACGGCAAAGCACTCCTGCGGTTTGTGTCTGATTTCAGAGAATTACGCCAACTTCTGATGCTTCAAACATCACGAAGCAATAAAGCATTGGAGGACGTGTGTTAAAGTTATTTCACCATGGTAAAGAGACATAGTTTCAAAGGGACAGTGAGTCTCGTGGCTCATATTGCCGTTATAATTCAACAGCAACAACAGCATTATGATAAAACACACCAATGTTAAATAATTACAGTGATAATTATAAATACAATAAACTTTATGTGAAAGAAAAAATATATACAATAATGTTACAGTTGCAAAACAATGTAGTAACTTGGCACATAAATGTAAAATTGGGAATATTATAAAGACAATAAATGCATATATCTTGTTGCATGTTTAAAATTACATTAAATATTACATATTACATATTAATATTATATTTTTTTGCAATAAATTACATTGTGTAACAAAAAATAAATATCAAATGACAGTTTGCACAATTAAATTACATTCACAAATATTATATACTGTATATACACACACATATATATACACACACATATATACACACACACAAACACACACACAAAAA
The DNA here is from genome assembly GCA_018155175.1 of Sinocyclocheilus anophthalmus. Taxonomy (NCBI): domain Eukaryota; kingdom Metazoa; phylum Chordata; class Actinopteri; order Cypriniformes; family Cyprinidae; genus Sinocyclocheilus; species Sinocyclocheilus anophthalmus. The sequence goes on along the minus strand of JADLZN010002458.1, from coordinate 601,351 downwards.
TACACACACATTATATACACACCATATATATACCCACCCTATATACACACCACATTATACACACAACATAATAACTACACACCCAGTATATTACCACACATATTATACACACACATATATATACACACACATATATACACACACATAATTATATACACACACATAGATATAACACACATATATATACACCACATATATAGCACAACATAGAGATACCACACATATATATACACCACAGACTATACACACACATATATACCCACACATATATATACCCACACATATATTAACACACACATATATACCACACACATATATACACACACACATATATACACACCCATATATACACCCACATATATACACACCAGATATAGACACACACATATATATACCACATATATCGACACACACATATATATCACACACATATCTACACACACCATATATCACACACCAGATATACACACACATTATATATACAATTATTGTTTTTTTAGCATAAATTCATATAAATAAAATTATAAAAAATAAGAATTAGAATTAATTATAAGATCTAATTTTTATTGCCAAGATATTTAGATGTGATTAATTACACACACACACACACACCACACACACACACACACACACACACACACCACACACACCCACATATTATAAGTTAGTTTACACAAATCCCATATTTATACATTATAGTTTACATTTTAAGTTACATATATAAGAATATTCATATACAATAAATATAAAACTTATATATTAGATATAAAGCGATATTACATTAATTCTTGGCAAATGTAAACAACCTACTGTTTGACTTACAAACTTTTTGGAATTATTGTTGTACCAATTTCTATTACATTTAATTTGCTAAACTTTGATGCATTTTAATTGAAAAACGCCCTTTATCAGTAGAGAAATCACTATAATGCACAACGTCTTGTGGCTTATTGCTATGTTAATAGTAAAAAAGTAACAAATGTGGCTCATCCAATCAGAATTAAGAGCCAGAAGTATACGTTTCATAACGTCCTATGCTAGTCTACTTTTATAATTCAATACACTTGTTCTGTATGCGCGAGTTTAAGCGTGTCACAGTAACTACTGTTCAATTCGTTCAAGTTCATCTGGTAGCGTAACAATCAGCGCCCTCTAATAACTGGTTTCTGCTGTGATTAGTAAGATCAGAAAGCCTCGCGGAATGTGACTGACGTGTGTTCACAGTTCTTTAACGACATGCTAATTGGAGACTGATAGCAGCTGAGGGAAGTGTGACATCTCTGTCCGAGGATTAGGCTCTCAGCTAGCGTCTTTGTTTTAGAGATTAGCTCTCTGACCTCAAACTGCTAAAGTGCATCGCACTGCGAGATCACGGTCAGGTCTCTAACATGGGGTCCTTTAGCTCCAGCGCTCATTAAAAGGACACACATGACCTCTTCGGCCATCGCTGGAGTCATATGCTGCCTTCAGCTGCTCGCGAGATGCTCCTAATGATGAGTTCAGCATTTGTAATTATGATGTGATGTGCGCTGTTGGGATTTTGGTCTGAAAAATCCACCAACCCTGCTGAAAAAACAAGCTAAAACCAGCCTAAGCTGGTTGGCTGGTCTTAGCTTGTTTTAGCTGGTCTCTCAGCCTTGCTAGGCTGGTCAAAACCCCTCTAAAACCAGCCTGCTGACCAGCTATGACCATACTGGATGACCAGCTAACCAGCTTGGGCTGGTTTTAGCTGTTTTTTAAAAAATTTTTAACAGGGAAGTCCTATCTACTTCAATGAGGAAGGAAATCTCAAAAGCTACTTGCCACACACATTTAAATGACATATTCAAATCTGAAACAAAATCTTACAAGAACTGCCCCATGAATGCTGTTTCTTATGCACAAATAGCGTTAACAAAGCACATATTTGAAGCATGCGCAATGATTGCAGACCAAAGCATGTTTCCCAACACTTGCCCTGTCCAAATACCCACACTTGCAGTCTTTGCACTTGATTACTTATGTATTTCCTGTATTTGGCCCAAGTGTTCAAGTGAGCATGAAGACCACAAGTGTGTGTAGAACTTTTCATTACCTGATGGGACACACTTATAGTAAAAATGCAAATGTTTACAGAGCCTTATTTTTATTTTTAATACTTTGAATTTAAAATAAACTTCTAAATGTCTGTTCAGCAGTCCCTATAACAGATTACACAGTTTAGTAATTGTGCCGTTTCTAACTAAGTGATAAAAATCAGTGGCAAATGTTGAACAATTCAGTGTTCACGTGCTGTATGAGAAGCGGCTTTCTGTGTGCGCACCGAGTACTCCGTTTGAAGTACTCGTCTTTAGACAAGTTCTTTCGCATCTTCCTGTGCTTGAATGCTTTAAAATCTCTTGAATGTTTAAACTGGCAAGACTTAAAAACAAGTGCAAATGAAAAGCTTTTGTGACGATGCGAAGCAGTGACCTGTCAACTGTAATGTATATCAGCCATGCTTTTAGGCGTGAAATATTATCAAGACATTTTGAGAAACTAGCGTTAAGATCATAAAAATATTGATGCCTTTTGAATGAGTAACCGGTAGGCACATTGGTAGCACTAGAGGGTGCTTTTAGCATGTGTACAGAGAAGCTTAAACACGCTATACATTTAATTTAGCATTTATATACATTAAATTATAAGCTGTATATCATTTTTATGATTTTGAATGAAATAAGAATTTTGAATAATGAAAAGGAGTTTGTGTCTGCTTATTCTATTCATCAGTGTTAGAACCATTAAAGAAGAAACTGCATTTTACGTATTTTATATCTGGGACTGGGTTACAAAATGAAAAATGAAAGGATGCAAAAGTACAGCCTCGCACAGTCAAATGACCACCCATAAGTTAAAAATAAGCTGGCATTTGACTAATTTCTCTTTCAATTCTATCTCTCTTGTCCTCCTCGTCTAGCTAGCTTGCTTTTCCCTCTGTTTTGACTCTCTAAATAGCCAAAAGTCTATCTTATTATATTACAGACGACATAATCCGTCTCTTCACGGTTTTGGTTCATGTAGTTGTCAGACAGAAATAGACTCAAATGCTCTCAGACGAAAGTGCAAAACAGCTTTTAAGGGTTTCTGAAATAAAATGAATGTGCTGTGATTTAAGCATGCATTTCTATAAAAAGGTACAGGAGATGTTCAGAAATATGCTCTGCTCAAGATCAGACACTTCAGCTTAATTAGGAAATTAATGTGACAAGAAAAGTTGCTCATACATAGAAAAAGTTAGTCATGACTCGGAAAGGGATTGGCGGCTTACAAGAGGACATCATCCTCAGTTTTATTTTCTTATTTTACATCTCTTGCATATTTATTACTATACCATTTTCTGAAGATGAATGTTAAAGTTTTGTGCTTAAAAACCACACATAAACACAAACATCAATTTATAATATGCATGTGCTGTGGTTTTCCCTCCAAAATGATGTCATTTCCTGAAGGATGAGGCCATGAAGGAACTGGCTTTTGTCAGCTAAATAAAACAAATGATGGAAAGTGATTCTGAGGTTATTAAGGACACAGGTGAAAAGAAATTAAAACAATAAAACCGATTTAGTGTTAAAAGAAAAGTAATAGAATTTCCTTTATTTGTGTAATTGTCCAAATAATCCAAATTTCACAATGCACAAATCAGACATTGAAGTGAGTTGCAGTTTTTGTCGCTCTTCTGAGAAAGATGTCATTCACTTGTTTTGCCAGTGTAGCCACACAGAGAAATTTTGTTCAGATTTTTAAAATGTTCATCCAATTTCATTTTGTAAATGACTTTTCTTTCTGTTTTAAAGATGTTCTCTTTGGGTTGTTTGACTACTCAAAAGAAAATATCAGCTGAAAGCATCCAGTCTCTCATACCATTAAAGTGAATGTTAAATATATCAGTATATATTGTAATAAATATTTGAGAAATGATTGTTGTATCTGATTGTATTAGTCTGTATAGAGTGATAGTCAATGTAAAAAGAGCAAATGTCAGAAGCAGATGAACACAAATCAGCAAGGGTGAAGGTTTGATTTTGACATTGGTGGGGCAGACAGCAGACAACAATTCAACTACCCCAACATTTATGATTTCTCATTTATGATTTTTGACCAGTTTCATGTCATCTAACGTTTATTGATATGGTAGCCAACATACTCAATTCTTTTTTTTTTATGTTAGCTTTTATATATTAGTATATTCATTAGACAGTTACACAAATTTGATTATGTAAAACCAACAAAATTACAGCAGCATCAGAGCGCTGTTTCTTAATCACACTGTACAACATTTTTATTTGAATATTAAAAGTGAATTGGATCAATGATGATTCTGACAGAAAACTACTGTTGCTATAGTAACTAACACGCCTTCACACCTTCTGATTGACAAATAAACTGCACATTTCGGGCTTTTTTAATTTTATTATTTTTTGTTTTCTTCGTTTTTTAAATTTTTTATTTTCTTTGCACATTCAGTTTAACAACAAAGTTAAAGAGTTTAACTTTATAATTCAGCTGAACTGTGCACGTATGTTTTAAACACTTCAGCTACCTCATATGTTCTTCCTCCGCTCATGTATTAAATGTACGTGATCTGTTTTAAGTGTATTTACTTGAACTTCTCAGGTAATATCAATGGTGTGACTTATTTCAGATGCAGCTGAAATTACAACAACAGTGGTTACATATACATATATTTAATCGTTTGATCTAAATTATTGCTAGAGACAGTTTAGTAGTCGCTAGATATTGGTAGGGACATGTCCTTAGTGTCCCTACTAAATTCTACACCCTTGACTCCACCTTATGTCGTTCTAAAGCTGTATGCATTTCTTTCTTCTGCAGTGTATAAATGTACAAACTTTATTTTGAACATTGCATAATGCAGACAGGAAGTGTATACATTTTTTTTTGTGTTTTTGAGCAGCAGTTATTAAACACGTCTACAGTGAAGCCTCATCATGCAAACGAATGCAAATACAAATCAGTAAATGTTTGACACGTCCGTGTTTGCATTTTAATGATCCTGTGATGTCTGTGACTTGCATGAACACCCATAAAAGTCCTAATAATGCTAATATATAACTGAATAAGTGGGATGCTTTTTGCTTTCTCAGTCAATTATTTTTTCATGCATGAGATGAATCAGTGCTACTGAGGTGCAGCTGTTGTTTGGGGGTTTTAGGTGCTGGTTGATTTAAGAAGTCAGGTCAGAGGGCTGTGTTTCCTCAGCGGGGCACGAGGGCTTTGCACCCTAACTGCCCTGCTGAACCTGCCCCGGGGCAACAATAGTCAGGGATGTGTTTGCATGTACATGCAGAGGCGTAGCAACCAATACAAATTCTTTATGGGAAATAATATTTTTATCAGAAGTAGCATTTTGCTTGACCAGCATCATTGGTTACATCAGCAACATGATTGAATTAATATTCATGAGCTAAATTTATATGTGATCATGCTTGTGTGTGTGTGCATGTACTCACATGTGTGTTTGTGCGTGGCGGAGAGGACGTTTATCAATTCAGAGCATGAATCAAAATTCAACACAAATCTCAGGCTGAACTGTGTGGCCTCAGGCAGACGTAGAAAGGTTTTCCTCCATGACAGAACATGTAACTTCAATCTGCACCGCGATTTGGACAAACAAGAGGAAGACAAGGAGACAGAATCACATCACTGTTCCTCCATTAAAACTGCTGCATCCATTAAACAAGTTGAGTATATTTTTAAGGGGTCCATTACATCAAATGAGTTACTGATAGTACTAAAACTTGCTAATTCATGGTATATGAATATGGTAATTGTACAGCAGCATGGTAGTACCATGTTTTTGGACCTGTACTACAATAATACCATTGCGTTCTTTGAAGAACCTTGGCGTACCATGAAAACACATTCTGTGGAACTATACTATAGTAATGATACAATACCATGGTATTCCCATGCTTATTGGACATGCACCATGACAGTACCATGTATTCTTTGAAGCACTTTGGAGTACCATGAAAATGTCTTGGTATATGAATACGGTAGTCTTTTACCATGGTGCTGAATTTCAAATATAAAAATCATAAAATAAAAAACAAAACATAAAAAAAATTATTTCAATCAAAATGACATTATGACCCAGAGCAAAAAACATAAAACTATGTTAATGGACAGACTTGACTGCATTAAATTGAATCATTCCCAGCATAATCACCTCCAGACTGTGGAGAATCCATCAGGAGATGGTTACAGTAAGCGGAAGAGTCCAGGGGATCGGCCTCACGCCGCTATAGGGAATCTCACATCTCCTATAGAGGCTTCTGGACCGGAGCAATACGAGGCAGAGAGATCATGTGACTGATGCTCATTCGAGGAAATCTTTCATTGAGTCACTCATAGACAGACTGCAATATCTGGAGCAAACAAATCACTCTCCCAGCTAACAGGGAACATTCTCAGAATGTTCTGGCAAGGTTCTCTCAACGTTACGATCAATCATCCATTATCAACATTCGTAACATTAAAGGATCATTATTTTGTGTATTTGGTGTAACAGAATATGTTGACATGCTTTAATGTTGAAAAAACACATTCTTTTTCAAATACTGTACATTATTGTAGGTCCTCTATGCCCCGCCTCTCTCAAACGCTTCGTTTTCTACAAAGTCCCTCCTTCCGACAAGCGCAGTCTGCTCTGATTGGCCAGCTGACACAGTGCATTGTGATTGGCCAAACACCGCAAGCCCTCGTCGGAATGTACGCTCCTTACCATAATCGCGAGCTTTATCTTTCAAAATAAATGTAAAGACAGAGCCTGAAAGGGAAACGGTCACGTGACAGACACAGTGATGAAGCTGGTATGTTTTTGCAGTACACAATCCTTGTTTAAGACCGCTGACTCCACTGTGATCTGACCCTGTCTCTCTCTCCTCTCTCTCTCTCTCTCTCTCGCTCACACACACATGCACGCACGCACTTCACGCACGCAAGCTCTCACACACACACCCACACACACACTCGCTCGCTCGCACGCACACACATGATGTGCAAAACTCCGCATTTGAACAGTCAATAGCAAATACTTAAACTACTAACAAAACAGTAGCTGATTCAGAAGTGCCAGATTGTCATAGCCAAGTCAGAATGACCTCCTCTCCTAGGTTCACGCAACGGTCGTCCATAAAATGCATTGCTGTTTGTTGCAAGGATCGTAATGATTTCTAAATGCATCTACTTCCGGAAAGGCCAAATAAAGTGCTTTTCCTTTCGAACTGAAACACACAGCGTCTCCCTGACATGCTGCTTCAACACTAACTGCGGTTACTGAAACCACGCCTTCTTTCTTTGCGTGCACATTTGGGCGGCATTATGCAAATATTTCCACACAGTGAGGTAGATATGTGGGGGTGTGTTAGAACGAGCCGTTTTAGGGGGGTGTGGCAGAGTCTTAACTTTGATAAAGAATATCTATGGTTTGAGATTTTAGTCTTTGTAACTTCAGGGATCTTTTCTATGCACAATAAGCTTGTAACACTCCAAAGAAAAAGGAAAAACTGAAATCGCATCATAGACCCCATTAAAAGGACAGTTCACCCCAAATGAAAATCTGGTCAGATTTTTGAAAAGATATATTTTGAAGAATGTTGGTAACCAAACAGTTAACGGTAGCCATTGACTTCTATAGTATGTAAAAAATACTATCAGGTGCCATCAAGTGTTTGGTTACCAACATTATTCAAAATGTCTTCTTTTGTGAGCAAATGATGAGGAAAGAGATCTAACAGAGGAAAGAAACTCATACAGATTTGGAATAACTTGACTGTGAGTAATGATGACAGAATTTGCATTTTTGGGTGAACTATCCCTTTCATGTTATCTCATCTTTAATAATGTTCTCAGATCTGGCACCAAAAAAAAAAAAAAAAACATTTATCAACATGCATGTACTTTTTTTTCTTAAAATGTTTTCTTGACATTTGTTTCAAACATTTTTTAAATGTTACTACTTGTTTCAGAATGTTTACAGGAAAGTTGGTCAAATATATTGAGTATGCTGCTTCTTACTCAGTGTCTGAAACAAAACTTGAGCACTACCCTGATAACTTCATCCTCAACAACACTCACGGCCTCAGTCCAGAAGCTTGTAAACACGACTTTGTTTCAGGACTCTGGGAAGGTCAGTGTATCTAATTTACGTCAGCACTTGGAGGTTTTAGTATGGATTTAGCCTAAATGTGAAGTATGCAGATGAACACAGTGCTGTGCTGGAAATGTTTATCCGTGCATACTGCATAGGGTTCAACATGCTGTTTTAGTTAGTTCATTTTAGAAATAAAGCAGGTATTGTGTCAATTTAATTACATTTTGTGAGGAAATGTAATTTGTTGCACAAGAAATGGTGTCCTCAGGTTGTATTTTGCACATTTGACAAATGTAGTAGATTGTCTGGGTTTTCTGTGCATGCAAACACTAGTAATATGCTTTTTTATGAAATATGCAAGCCCTGAACCATGTTGAGCACAAACCTAAACTCATGTTTGGAGGTGCTGCCACCTTGTGGTGGAGAGGAATTATCACGCAAGCCAAGCAATTAATTATGTAATTATGTACTCACCCCTCATGTCCACATATTTGGGAAAATTGTTCTCTGTTATTTTTTTAGCATGCAAGAAGTCATAGGGTCCAATGTTGTTTGGTTCCCAACATTCTTCAAAATGTCTTCTTTTGTGTTCTGCAAAAAAAAAAAGAAAGTCATACGGTTTGTAACAACATGAAGAAGCTCATTAATGATGACACAATTTACAACTTTGGGTAAAATATCCCTTTAAATCTAATGCAACGCCACTTAAAGTTGAAATATATACGTAATAATGTATGTTCAATCAGAAGAGATGAAGATGAGAACAAAACTACAGAGAATTTAAATGTAAAAAAATTGGTCATGGTTTAGGGATTTTGGAAGGAATAAATGTCTACCAAGAAATTCATGCACAGACACAGATACAGTGTTCTAGAATGGCCATCCCAGTCCCTTAGATTTGAACATCATCGAAAATCTATGGATTGATTTGAAGAAGGCTGTCCACGCTCAACAGCCATCAAACCTGGCTGAACTTTCATTGGGGTGCCCACATTTGTGCACCTGTGTGATTTTGTTATGATTCACATTGTATTGTTTCTGTTAATTCAAAAAAATTTATTTCAGAAGTGAAATGTTACGGTCTCCGTAAGGTATAAATTAAATCCAAATGAAGTTGCTGCTTTTGATAGCCCCAGCAAATTATATTGAAATTTGATCATTATCAGGGTGCCCAACCTTTTGCATAAAATGGTAGCACTGTATATATATATATATATAATACTATCTATATATATATTTATAATGTGTTCTGTGTTTAATAGTAATCTGCTGTGTAAGTGTTTAACCATGTCTAATCTCATGCTCTTCATTGACTCATCTCCCTGTTAACAAAGTATAACTTCACTAGTCACAAAATTATTAGTTGTAATGAAAATTAAACAACTGATATCGATATAAAATATATATTTATTTTATATTTTCCCCACAACAAATATTGGAATGTTTTTTTCAGTCTTTGTTTTAGTTTCCAATTTTATGAATTCACATATCGGATATTACAACAACCACAAAGATGAAAGTGCCACACCTTAACCTGTTGAACTGGAAGCTGCTGTCGCTGTTGCGCCGTTAAATCATATGATCAGGATGCATTCAGCTGATTTCCCCAGTAAAGCTGGATGGATCTGATACAGACGGACAAACCCACTCAAATCCACTGGATCACATCAACAAACTCAACAACACTCCTCAGTTCCAACAAATTCACGAAGCAAATTCTCTAATCCAGGGGTCTACAAATTCGGTCCTGGAGGGCCGGTGTCCTGCAGAGTTTAGCTCCAACTTGCCTCAACACACATGCCTGGAAGTTTCTAGTATGCGAATTGATTAGCTTGTTCAGGTGTGTTTGATTAGTGTTGGAGCTGAACTCTGCAGGACACCGACCCTCCAGGACGGAATTTTTGAGACCCCTTCTCTAATGTGTTACCATGTGTTACATCAACGAAAAGACGAACTCAAGTCAAAGTTGTAAAGTATGGTTTATACTTGCGCGTTCGCTTGGTTGCATGTGTTTTTTTACTCGGGTGACTTAATAGAAGCAACTCCTGGGCTGAATAGTTGCCATGCCCATCGCTGGGGTCCAGAAATGCCTCAGTCTCGGTACATATCAATCCTCTTTTCCAGATAAGTTGGCATTAGGGGATGTAAGATTTCACTCACCCACGATTCAATTCGCTTATAGTCACCGATGTTATTTCACGATTCGATCCGATTCACATTTTTTTTTTTTTACCAAATTTTGGATTTAAAGACAAATTATAAATTAAATATGTCCTTTTATTATTGCTTGGACAACATACTGCATGTTTCTTTGTGAAATTGAAATATAACACTATAATAATATACTAATATAGCACTTGCTTTTTATTGCTCTTTTGTTGGTTTTGATTTCTTCTATTGTCCTCATTTGTTAGTCGTTTGGATAAAAGCGTCTGCTAAATAACCTAATTTAAATATAGGACTCATGTAAATGTAAATAACAAACCTAAATTTAAATTTTAAAACAAGCCCAAAATCAAATAAATAACACAAATAAAAAAAAATCTTCATCTAAACAAACTAAGGCTTTGTCTTTGCTCTTAACATTTAAAATTAGAGGCAACCACTGCATTTTTATCATGATCCAAACAAAGATGCTGCAAAATATGCAACATGAGCAGTTTTTAAATCTAAATTAGATTGTATCATTTCGAAATTTTAAGCAAAACAGAATGGTTTGACTTCAGTTTTGTGAAACTATGCATAAAAAATATCTGCATGAAACAGAAACAGCAGATGGGCTGAATGAGAATGCAGATTCACTCTCTGCCAGCAGGTGGCGTTTAAAGCGGCTTCCTTGTTTCCCGCTGTAAACAAAGCAGCGCTGCCTTATGAACTTTATGTGCGTTTATTAAGAGGCACGATGAAAAGAAAAAATACCATCTAAACTTTCTAAAGACAGTAAGTTCCCCTAAGACATACATTCATATAAACTCCTACACCTAAATGAATCGCGATTTGTTTAGCATCTCAACGATTTGAATAGTCACATATTTAAATACGGGTAATCGTTACATTCCTAGTTGCCATTATTGTATATTATATGATTTTTCTAACTTGCTTTTTAAGAGTTTACCAGAGAGCCTCCTAATTAGTGCCTTACTGTGAATCGACATTATAGAGTTACGAAAATTTCAAAAATTCGATGATAAAGACTAATGAACATTTTACCTGCTTATAAAAGTCATTTAAATTGTTTTAAAATGGAAAAAAACAATTCATATCTTTGCTCGATAAACCTGCAGATTCCTCAAAAGGACCGTTGAAATTTAAAATGCTAGATTCGCGCTTCATTAACGTGTTCGCTCATACAGTGGTCATCCAGACAACTGACAATGATTTATATCCCAGGTGTCAATTTTTATTACAACAATCAGATTAAAGATATATTTTTATCATATGCGCGGATTAAATATAAAAGAAATTTTAAAAAAGTACAAAAATAAAACAAAATGATACAGCAGATTGAAACATCGAGCTCCCCTAATTTTTTTGTTGTTGAATAATATAAATTTCACCACTAATTTGACCAAATTTCCCTCTCAGATGCTTTTACTCTTGTGGGAGAAATGCTTAATCTTAATTTCAAAGTAATTATTTGTATGTCTTCTCTCCAGTATGGACCTTCTTATGTGACCTCAGGTTTCCTGACGTAGGAAAACTCTTTCCACAACGGGAGCTCTTGTAAGGTTTTTTTCCAGTATTCTTTGGTGCTGGAGATTAGTTGATATATTTTTATTCTTTATTAACACCCTGGAGCCGTGTGGAGTAGTTTTATGATGGATGGATGCAGTTTTTTAGGCTTCAAAAACAGGGGCATCATTCACTGCAATTATACAGCTTGGAAGAGCCAGGACAATTTTAAATATAACTGCGATTGTGTTCGTCTGAAAGAGGAATGTCAGATACGCCTAGGATGCCCTGAGGGTGAGTAATATCAACTAGGGCTGCACGATTAATCGAATGCGATTGTCGTGCGCATTTTGTTAGTAAAGCCGGTTCTGTAATCAGCAGGAAATCATCATCACGTGCTTTCAGATGGAGCAGAATTTACTACACAGAGCCGTAGTTCACTGACAAGTTACGCAGAAAAATCGCAGATGATTTACAGAATAAGGCACGCAACATATTTCATAGTATTCTAAGGAGTGATAAAGGCATTGCATTATAAATATACTTTATTTTAATGAAAATTATAATAATAAGAACTCAGATAAACCGTATATTGACGTAGTCGTGTGTTTATTAGTCACGTTGAATCAATGAAAGCAGTTGAATCTTCTGTTTATTCAGCTGCAGCTATAGGTATTTTCTGGGTTTCTTCTGCAAGGCGTATTTGGATTTTCCGCGCGAGAGCGCCCTCTGGCCTTTGGATGGAGATTTACTGCTGATCACAGAACCGTGCTTCACTGAAAGATATGCATGACAAATCGCAGCTTCTGACGAATCGCGATCTCGATTCCATTTCGATTTATGCTATGGCTAATTTTCATTTTTGGATGAGCAATCCCTTTAAGGATTCCTTTATGTGCAAAACTCCTCCCAACACTGAGGGCATTTATAAGGTTTGTGATGATTAATACCTTTCTGGATGAAACTGTTTCCACGTTTATGGCCAGTGAAAGACTTCTCTTCAGTTATGAGATAGTTATGAGATAATCAGGTTTCTGATGCTGATGTTTCTCCTTCATTGTGTTCAATTTTTCACTTTGCTCATTCACGACTGTCTGAAAATGAACAGTAAATAGTCAAAAATCAATTATACTGCAACAAATGTAAAGCAAAAAGAAATGGAAGAGAACGTCTCAGGTTACTTATGTAACCACGAGACACTGTGTCCTCTAGGGGTCTCTATGGGGAACGCCTCGTCGTGACCCGTGTCTGAATAAAAAGCATACATTGAAAGCATACATTGAAAAAACACCAACTCGTTGGCCGGCGACAGCCATGATGTCACTACCGGTGCGACTATAGTATAAATAGGCGCCGGGAGCACACATCATTCACTTCTTCGTCTGAAGCTTGTGTCCGCAGCATGGCAAGAAACCTAGAGGATGCAGTGTCTCGTTCCCTACTCAGGGAACCATGGTTACATAAGTAGCCTGAGACGTTCCCTTTCATGGGAACTTCGAACTGCGTTCTCTAGGGGTTGCTATGGGGAACAGTATGCCCACGCCACCATGCTGAGGGGAGTGCATGCCAGAACCATGGCGAGCACTAAGTACCAACTCTACCATATTGCTATGGGAGTTGCCCCTGGGACGTTAGACGGCTGTCAGTGACGTTATTCCCTACGGCCAAAGGCCTAGGCTACATACCCCAAAATACTTACCTGTTAGGGCAAGACTCCTGGGGCCCGGGGTAGAGCTCAAGGCTTGGAATCAGGAATAGATTCCTTTAAGGGAATACGACCAAGAGCCTAGAATCATACTAGTCTTGGCCTGTCACACAGGGGCTACCGCACATTGCTCTGCATATGCTGAAGGAACTGTCTCAACAGACCCCTAGTAGCAACACCCTGTTAAAGTAGGTATCCAGAGGATACATAGGAGGAGTGGTGCCCAAGGCGGAACCGGGGTTTTAAACCACTCAGAAAGAGCACAAAGCTGTACGCGTAGCTCTTACCGTACAGGATTTTAGAAAAGTGGGCAAAGCATAACGTGCACACTTACCACTTATGTGGATTTTAGAACGTGGGCAAAGCATAACGTGCACACTTACCAGCTATGTGGATTTTAGAAAGTGTACAAAGACTTTACGTGCACACTTACCATAACATGGATTTAAAAATACCGTTCTAAGGGGTTCTCGTGGCACTCTGAAAAAGCAGCCCATAGATGGAAATGGTGCATCCCAAAACGCTATGTTTGAGAAGTCATCAAGTCAATCTACGGCTAATATGCTGGAGTGACTAGCAGTAAATCTGTAGCTGAGGGAGCAACATCCAGCTCTCAATCGAGAGGGAGCTCGACCTACAGCATGTTCCAATGGTGGAACAGCTAGCAGTTATTTAGCTGAGGGAGCAACACACCCAGTTCTCAAACGAGAAGGGGGCTCGACCTGCAGCATGTTCCAAAGCTGGAACAGCTAGCAGTAGTTTACTTAGCTGAGGGAGCAACACACCTAGTTCTCAAACGAGAGGAGGCTCGACCTACAGCGCAATCGTTAAATCAGAAGGGTAAGCGTACTGCAAGCTAGCCAAACACTCAGCGCATCAGGGAGGTAGAGGAAGGGCCTAAATCGCCTGATGCTGCTGGTTCCAGGTGCTCTGGAGAAACAGAGAACTCAAACTTCTCATGTGAGAGGAGAACTCCAAATTCAGAGGAATAGCGTTGCTCAATCCAGGTAATTCTTTGATAAAAAAAAGGGGAGCACTGCTCAATACTACCATGAGGACAGCCCATGGAGCGAGGAATCCAACTCCTCAGAGAGGATTAACGCTCGAAAGAAACACCATACTCACAATAACCCTCAATGGTGAGGGAAGCGATGCTTCCAGAGTGTGTCGACAGAGACACTCTAGTTGAGTGGAGCCCAAGGTACCGTGGGGTCTAACAAACTCAGAGAAAGGGAACGAAGCTATAAAGCGTAACCCTTACCATACAGGATTTCAAAAAAGTGGTCAAAGCATAACGTGCACACTTACCACATATGTGGATTTTAGAAATTGGGCAAAGCATAACGTGCACACTTACCACTTTTGTGGATTTTAGAAAGTGTGCAAAGCATAACGTGCACACTTACCACTTATGTGGATTTGTAGAAAAGTGCGCAAAGCTTAACGTGTGCACTTACCATAGTATTTGGATTTAGAGTTTTCCAAGCATCTGTTTGCAGATACCCGGAAGTACTTGGCCAAATGGGAGAGCACATGCTCACAATAACCCTCAATGGTGAGGGGAGCGATACTTTTCAGAGTGTGTCGACAGAGACACACTAGTTGAGTGGAGCCCAAGGTACCGGGGTCTAAACCAACTCCGAGAAAGGGAACGAGGCTAATAACGCGTAGCCCTTACCATACAGGATTTTAGAAAAGTGGGCAAAGCATAACGTGCACACTTACCACTTATGTGGATTTGTAGAAAGTGCCCAAAGCTTAACGTGTGCACTTACCAAAGTATTTGGATTGAGAGTTTTTACAAGCATCTGCTCACGCCAAAAGGGAAGGCAAGCTCAAATACACCCTCAAAGGTGGAGGGAGCACTGCCCGGACAACATTTCCATAAGCGTAACCCCAGCCTGGACGTACAGGTAATTTTTGCAGTGACGCGCCGGGGGCATGATGATCACGAAGGCTCCCGCAGAAGCCTGTGTTATGGCTGCATGATCCAGGAAGTATGAAGCCGAAACCCGGTTTTTCTTACCATCTGGACATATAATCGACGAGTGAAATAAACACTGCAAGTCGTGCACCCGGTTTCTGAACCCAGCAGCGGGGGTGCCCACCAAGGACCTACCCTAGAAAAAGGACAGAAACACACAGGTCCCAGGAAACACTGCAAAGAAACTAGCAGAAGGGTTAATGTAAGACCCCCAAAGGAAATGAGTAGATACTGAGGTATCACTCTGATCTGGCCAAAAGCGCTGACGCCCTGTCTGGATGACATCCCTTAGGTCTTTTACTCACCTTCCTTTGACCCGCGATTCTTCCTATCCCTACCCGCGGGCGGGGGAGGAGCGCGAGCCGCGACACTAGCCTTCTGAGCCAGTCTCTGATCCTCAAACCGAGACGGGCTAGGACCCCTGGGTTTGTTCGGGCTCAGACCTGGACTTCGTGAAGGCCGCTATACCGGTCTTTCAGCAGGTCAGCCTGATTTGCTTGGAGCATCACCATCGTGTGCAGTGAAGTGACAGCCCAACCTGCTGCTGCTGCGTAAGCCCTGGCATCCGAGCAAGATCCAAAAGCTCATCATACGCAGGGCAGGAGGATTGGGAAGGCTCAGCCTCAGCTTCTTTGCCCTCCTCAGACATTTCCTGCTTATGCTGGGCTGATCCCAGCAGAGCACTGGCCCCTGAATCAGACAATGTTAATGAAATAACATCATCCTCCAGCGGCTCACTCTCGTGCACAGCCGATGATCGCGAGAGGGAAACCCTCTTCAAACTCATCGGCCAGATCCACCTGCGATCCCCACAAGCTCTTTCCCTTCCGTGCCTCAGCAGCGGCGGGTCCCGAATCTTGGGAAGCAGATGGCTGCCCCCCTTTCCCTTTAAAAGAGAGACAAACGAGAGCGGAGCTTTTTCCCTTGGAAAAAACGCTCACAGTGCACTCCGATTGCCCCCTCGGAGGCATCGCGTGCGTGCTCTTCGCCCAAACAAATAACGCATAGATCGTGTGTGTCATCAGATGTTAAACAACGTCAACACTGATGCACACATCCTTAAACGCTTTGCTAGTGCTCGCCATAATGAGATGAATAGAGATCGCTCTTACCACAGAAATGCATGCTTCAAAAAAAACAGTCAATGAAGACGAAGAAGAGAATGATGTGTGCTCCCGGCGCCTATTTATACTATAGTCGCACCGGTAGTGACGTCATGGCTGTAGCCGGCCTACGAGTTGGTGTTTTTTCAATGTATGCTTCAGACACGGGTCACGACGAGGCGTTCCCCATAGCGACCCCTAGAGGACGCAGTTCGAAGTTCCCATGAAAGGGAACTGAAGCATCTACCATCTTTCTTGTATCAGGTACTGACATAGCAGATGAATGTCATGAAAATGTACAAAAATTAAAGACAATGACCTTTTGGAATAATAACAATCATCATCACTCATGTTGTTTTTCAGCTGTGGTTTCACTGAGCACATCTTCAGTGTTGTCTAAAAAGTGTAAAAAGTGCAAAAATATTATTTGATTGTATGCCTTAAGGATACATAAAATGCTAGTTAAGAAACCATCCTTAACAAGACTGCATTTGTGTGCTATATCTGCCTTATCATGTTTAACTTAAAGTGTTTGTATGTTAAAACTGTCATCAAAATAGGAACTAAACAAAACAAGATATTCTAAAAGTTTATTAAACTGTTACACACCCTGCAGGGATGAATTAGGAACTGTTGCATATTTATGATTTTGGGTGGAGCTACTGTATGACATCACTGCACGTGAGTGAAAGACTTCACTGAAAGTAAAACTAAACAGATGCCTCTTCAAGCTAAATATTTAGTCAGTGACTTCGAATCTTGTGATCGCAGGCGATATTTACTCAGAGGTAAGTGTTGAACATGTAAGAGCTTATTTACTAGTTTAAAACTCTGAAATAGTATCAGAATGTTATTACTGATGTAACTTAACTAGCTGTAAAGCGAAGTTTGATATGTGGTCTTATGTCACAACTTAAAGACTTTAGAAACAGAAAGTACGTGAATTGCAGGCACAATGAACAGTCAAATAAAAACAAGTAAAAATCATAAATACATTAAACTAAGTTAAATTACAGTACAGGTAATTTAATGGTGTTTACTATACAGGTTTTGCAGTGAGAAATATTTTGTGGACTAAAATGAAAAACACGCACTCTTGTTGTATTTAGAAAGAATTTTGTGTTATGAAATAATGTTGTAATGTTCTATTGCAAATTCCCAGAAACACATTCAATTTCAGAATTGTTATTTCTTCTACAGAGATGACAATGAAGTACTTTGTACTTTGATTTAAAAAAATAGCAATTGTTAGTTTATCTTTCTACATATAAGTATGTTTTTCAACAAAATGATCTATTTGTTTTGTTACCTTTATCATTGTATGAGATTAAACACAAGCATGGATATGATCATGAATTGACTTTGTTTTTCGAAAGTGATAATTTACAAGTTGACCCACAAGTTCGAACAACTTACAAGACTGAATGATAACGGTGCGTTTCCACTGGCACGTAGCGAGCGAAGCGGAGCGAGCGTTTTCAAATCATTCCTATGGAAGTTGAGCTTAAATGCTTGCGCGGTGCATTATGGGATTGAAAGCATTGAGTGTCAAAAAGGTTGGGCATTCCTCGACTTTATGCAAATATCGAGCGAAAAACAGCGGGTGACAACCAATCACTGTGAAAAGTAGGCAAGATTTTGACGTATGTTTCCGAGTGTTTGCTGAACTGGTGGATTAAGCTGGGTACACACTAAAAGGTTTTTAAAATGTGAGAGACCACAAACATGAGGACAAAAAAATCCTAGATTTAACCATTTTTCTCCTATAGTGTGTGGTGTGGCGCGATGTGACAAAGACAGCACACCACACACCAACTGATTTTCAAGTCCCGAGAGTCCCGACTGTAAACACGGGAAATCTCACAAAATCTCTCGAGATTTGAGAATAAACATGGCGGATGATAGGCAGGAAGAAATTGCGATGACTGCATTTGTTATGCTTCTGTCAGCTTGCTTTCTGATTGGATATTGTTTTGTTTTTTTTTCTTTTTATTTCACGGATAATCTCCAGATCGTACACGCGTTTGCCCTCAGGGTTCTGCCCACACATCAGGATTTCTGATCGTAAATATTCAACATGTTGAATATTTATGATTCGCGATTGGGGCGCCTCCGACGTTCTTCAGAGCAGATTCAGTCACTCTTAACACACCTCAGACCACAGGAAAATCTGATAAGATATGCTTGTGTTCATTTATTTCATATTGTGATGCCTTTTATTTTGGTCGTTTTTACTCGTGTTCAGTTTGCGAACCGCCGTAAAAAGATGATGAAACACAAACTGTTTTCAGAGGCGTGCTCTGCCCTAAATTTGAAACGCCCCAAAGCAGTGGGGAATTGCAGAATTGACGCTGTAGTGGAAACGCACCCTAAGAATTTAACTGCTAAAGTTCTACCAAACTTGTCATGGCATATAGTTATTGAAGAACTGTGCATGCCCATATGGCCAGCCAAACTCCAGGCCACATCAGCCAGCAATATTTAAAAAATACTTAGTACACCTTATTAGTATTATCCATATTGTTCAATTCAGTAATGTAGATGAAATGTTTCCATAATTTGTCTTTTCAGTCATGGCATCCTCCAGTAGTTTTCTAAATGAGGAGCTCCAGTGCTCCATCTGTCTGGATGTGTTCACTGATCCAGTCACCACTCCATGTGGACACAACTTCTGCAGAACCTGCCTGAAGAAGTGCTGGACAAACACACAGACCTGCTTCTGTCCACTCTGTAAAGAAAAGTTCAGCAGAAGACCTGATCTCAAGATTAATACAACACTGAGAGAGGTTGTGCAACACTTTAAAGGTGAAATAAGTATTTTTTTATGTAAATAATAATAATAATAATTCTCTTAACCAAGCTTTAGTATTCATTGACTACTATTAGTATGTCATTCATGAGTTTATCTGTCTAAAAAGTGTAAACATTGAGACTCTCATACACCATCAAAACATTTAGAGTAGTCAGCTCAGATCTGCCAATCTCTTTCCAACTCTCCCTATAGCAAGATGTTTGGGGTGTGGCTTATATAGCAGGTGGATCCAGAGGTACTTTAGTAGGTGTGGGACCATGACATGCCACATGGGAAAAGATGTTTAGTTTTGGTTACAGGAGTGCAAGCCAAAATTCGCTGCATTTAGACCTTATGCAGAGATTATACAGGTCATGAATATGTCAAAGCAAACAGGGCATTGTGATGCAACACACTATAATGGATTCTTCAATACAACAACATCATGTACCCAATCAAAAAGTACTTTGATTGGCAAGTGTAAACAGGTGCAAACGGTTGTGGCGGATCATGTCAAAAAATGTGTCCTTGCAGATATATTGGATAGGTTTATAATAAAGTGAGATGTTCTCATTTGTTCTAGACCAGGGGTTGCCAGCATTGGTCCTGGGGAGCCACAATCTTGCAGAGTTCTGCTCCAACCTTGATAAAAACTCACCTGCCTGCCCCTCCCTTCTACTAAACCTTAAAGTGGAAGTGAAGCCTTCATTTACTTTTTACATATTCAGTAAACTTATTCGCCATTTGCTTCGTACTTTGTTGTACAATATTATATAACAAACACGATTAATAATCACCATTTTAAAGAAAAAAGGATGTTTAGTTTGACTAGATTTTTGGGAGCAAGGGGCCCCCCAACGCCCACAAATTTCCCCCCCCGGGTGGCGCCTTCCGCGCGTGGGTACGTACGGGGTTGGTTGCTCCATTTGTGCCAGGTGAAGGTATACATAAAGTCTTTTTCCTTACTTTTTGAAACACAAATGTTATTTTAATGCACACGTGTTTGGTTTTCACCATAATTGCATGAATATCCAACACTAAACTGTCTAAATCACTAAGTTTTGATCATAGTATCCCAAACATTGTTTTCATAACGCGAGGCGCAATGTGACGTAAACAAACAATGCTTCGTATAATACCATTCATGTCGCATCTTATTATGTCAGACCTTTCAGACATATTTCCGTTGCACTGGCTCGCTCAGCAGTAGTGGTATGTAACATATTTTATGTTCACCTGTGAATATAATTATCTTACCTGCTGTTAACAGGACGCTCCAGTGTTTAACTAATCATTGATCTCCAATCTCAACGATCGGCTTGTGCTGCTTCCTCAAGAAACTTTATCATTCTTTTACAGTTTATCATTGTTTTAAGCTTTGCCAGTTAAACATTAAAGTGTTTTAAGCCATTCAAGCGCGAGACAGCGCTAAAGAGAACTCCGCGATAATTCTTCCATCGTGCAAATTATGGTCATTTTCATCAGTTAAGGCTCGTTAGCATTCGGCCTGCTTTAAATCAGACACAGAGATGCAGTGTGGTAAGATCGCATTTATTTGAATTAATTAATTATATCTTTTATTTGAATTAGCGAGAGAGAGGGAGAGAGAGAGAGAGGGATGAAAGTTGCTTGTGTGAACCTGTGTCTGCGCGCCTCTCTCTACAAACAATGAGGCTTAGTTACTTCAAAAACAGCGATTTTACCCCCTCATTGCAGAGAAATATAATGTTGCGAGTCAGTAGCCTGTCGAAGCTATTTTACTAATAAAAGTTTCCGTGCTGTGTTGTCGTGTGCAGTAATGTGTATGTGTGTGCGTCTATGAAAGCAGCGTAGCCTACTGCATATAGTTTTAGTTTAGCTATAAACCCGAGCCCGACCCGAACCCGAAAGTATTTCGGGACCCGTCGGGCTTGGGTCAGGTAGCAGACCTCTAGCGCACACACACTAAAAGCCAGAGATCAGACAGCACGCACGTACCAAATTGAGTCCTCTTTCACATCTTCTTGAGCAAATGCACACAAAATTATGTCAGAATCACTGTCTTGACAAGTATCTACGTAAACACGTATTGTCTCCAACCCGCTCTTCACCCCAAACTAGCAGGTTCATGACTTCTTCCACCTGAAACGGTTATACTGCTCGGTCACCTCACTGTATCGGCTCAAATGCATTAAAGGGGTCATATGATGCGATTAAAATTTTTCCTTTCTCTTTGGAGTGTTACAAGCTCTTGGTGCATAAAGAAGATCTGTAAAGTTGCAAAGATTAAAGTCTCAAATCCAAAGAGATTTTTTATAAAGGTAAGATTCAACCACGCCTACCTAAAACACCTCATTCTAACACGCCCCCACATGTCTACATCACGATGTGGAAAGATTTGCATAACACCGCCCAAAAGTTCACGCAAAGAAATAAGGCGTAACTTTTATTCTCGCTGTAGTATTGTTGTTGCCGCGGCCACCATGTCGTGAAGGCGCTGTGTTTCGTTGTGAAAGCGAAACTACTTTAATTGGCCTTCCAAAAGAGGACGATATCTGCTTCGTCATGCCTGGAGCTGATCCGTGCTGGTCGCTGAGGAAATACTTCAACTTTGCGCTGTGGATCGCCGGATCTGTTTTCACCGTGGACGAAGCGGAGTCCAGGTCATCACATGTGGTTGCTACAAGCCCACCGGACGCTCCTTCGTCGAATCCGCAGGCAACGACATTCTCAAGCCCGCCCGCCTCCTCTCACTCAACTACTTTGTTTGGTCTTCCAAAAGGGGACACGACTAGAAATCACAGTATGTGAGGGGCATAACATTTCCGTCACACGCTTGAGGTATTCAGCCAATCACAACACACTGGATAGCTGGCCAATCAGAGCACACCTCACTTTTCAGACCGATGAGCTTTGTAAAAATCGACGTGTTTCAGAAATTGCATTGAGGAGAAACAATAATGTACAGTATACATTATTGGAAAATAATGTGTTTTTTGAACCTTAACCTTGAACACATTTCATTACACTAAATACACCAAATAATGTTCTTTTTAGCAACATCATATGACCCCTTTAAGCAATTGGACTTCTTATGGGCTCAACAGTCCTTTTAAGTTCATCTTCCTCAATTTCAAAACAAGCGTGCGTTCAAAAAGTAAAGAAATTCTTATATTACTTCACTGGCCAACAGAGCGAACCAATTATTATATGAAGCATTGTTTGTTTACGTCACGTTGCGCCTCACGTTATGAAAACAATGTTTGGGATACTACGATCAAAACTTAGTGATTTAGACAGTTTAGTGTTGGATATTCATGCAATTATGGTGAAACCCAAACACATTTGTGTGTTAAAATAACATTTATGTGTTCAAAAAGTAAGGAAATGCTTATATTACTTCACTGGCCAATGGAGCAAACCAACCCCGTTACGTCACATGCTGTGAAATCGCAAGATGGCGGTGCCCTTGCTTCAAAAGCTATAACAAAATATAATTTTTTCTTTTAAACGGTTACATTAATCGTGTTTTGTTATACTGTATATTTTTTAATTAAAGTGGAAATCAGTTTACTAAATAATTTAAACTTGACTGACTGCTTCACTTCCACTTTAAACCTTGATTAGCTGGTTCAGGTGTGTTTTATTAGAGTTGGAGCAAAACTCTGCAGGACTGTCCCCTTTTCCAAATGTCCACACTTGTGGTCTTGGCCAATTGAGAGCGTGTGCGCGCGACAGGAAGTAAGTGTGCAAGACTGTCCTAGGCAGTGTTGCCAACTTAGCAATTTTGTTGCTAGATTTAGCAACTTTTCAGACTACCCTAGCAACTTTTTCTTCCAAAAGCACGAAGCAACAAATTTAGCTATTTTTAAAAATTATTTGGCAATTTTTAGCAACTTTTGATAAGTGACTCAAACGATAAAAAAGGCACACATTTTCCATCTAAATTACACAAAAACAGGAAACCAAAGGTGCCTAGCAGTACACAATTCACATTAAGTTGGCTATTATTAGCAATTGTTTAATTTAATAATAATAATAATAATATTAATTGAATACTGTTATTTTTCATTTATGATACACCTTGTTAGTAGCTTGTACTTGAGTTTGTTGATCAGTGCACGGTAAGAAAATGAAATGAAATGAAAAAGGTAGTAATTTTCCAGGATATTATCCATTATCACCCTGTAACCCGAAAATACAAAATACAATGCGTAATTTAAAATGTAGGTAAAAAAAAAACTGTGAAAAATCAATATGGAAAATTCCTTCATATTAGCACAGTACATTGGCCCTTATTTTTTACAGATTTTTCTTAGAGTGTAGCATACAAACTACTAATACACTGCTTAAATCTATAATTGTTCAGAATGTGTAGTTTTACTAGTTTACTAGCTAATAAAAAAATTTAAATTGTAATTGTTTAAAAATGTGTAAGTGTTCAATAATTCAATGCTGTATATAAAATTGTTATATTTTAACATTATATTATGCTTTTATATTATTTTATGAACAAATCTAAATTAACATATACAATTTTTTTTTTTTTGCTGAGATTTGATGCAGTGACACAATTTTTGTCATCGTGATTACGCAAGTGACGTCGACCGCGCAATACATCGGGCGTCATTTAGGCACACACTCAATCTGTCCTTTAGCATACTTCTCCTGAAATTAGTTTGGCGACCACTGTCCCAGGTCTTAATAATGCCAAAGCGCAGTGCCCTTAACGCACACTAAATCCACACTCCGGAGCGCTATTCGAGGCTTAGTGTATTCCATCATGCATCATGTTGTGAAAATAAATCGTGACACTTTTTGCCGAGATCTTGCGAGAGGTCACGGAAGCCTTTCAAATGTATGTTAAAAATTAATAACAGTTAGATATTACATATAATTTGGAACTAAAACAAAGAGTTGCATGTTTTATTGGTGCAAATGAGAAGTGGTGATAATTTGTACAACATTTGCAACTGCTTTTTATCACTTAATTAGAAGCACCACAAAATTAAATAGTGTCATCTGTTACAGGGACTACTGAACAGATATTTAGAAGCTGATTTTAAAAGGCAAAGTATTGAAAATAAAAATAAAGCGCTGTAAAATTTTGCATTATTTACAACACTATAAGTGTGTCCTATCAGGTAATGAAAAGTTCTACACATACTTGTGGTCTTCATGCTCACTTGAACACTTGGACCAAATACAGGAAATACATCATATAAGTAGTCAATTGGTCAAGTGCAAAGATCGCAAGTGCAGGTATTTGGACAAGGGGTGTGGCTCTTCAGGGCTGACACTGGCCACGCCTGCTCTAGACAGTGTTAGCCTTCTCAGTTGCTTAAGATTCTCACACAGCACATAGGAACACAGCTAAAAGTATCCCAATATGTTGGACTTTTTATTGAAAGTAGCCTACTTTTACCTGAGACATGCCTTCACAACACCCGTATGAGCTGTGTTTGTGATGCTTGAGTTGGGGGAGGCACGACTTGTGAAATTTTTTTCACAAAAACCTTTGCAAGGTTGTTTGAAAATATGCTTTATTTTTGTAAATTCGCTAAGTGACACTTGTGTCGCAGAAAAAACATACTTCACCTTAAAGGAGACGCTCAATCCAGAAAGATCTGAGGGGTTCTGTGACTTCTGTGATGAAAGAAAGCAGAAAGCCGTGAAGTCCTGCCTGACGTGTCAAAGCTCTTACTGTGAGACTCACCTGGATCCTCATCTCAGAGTCCCACGTCTAAAGAAACACACACTGATCAACGCTGTGGAAAATCTGGAGGATTATATATGCCAGAAACACGAGAGACCTCTGAAGCTGTTCTGCAGAGATGATCAGACGTGTGTGTGTGTGTCCTGCACTGAAGGAGACCACAGGACTCACAACACTGTTCCTATAGAGGAGGAGAGTCAACAGAAGAAGGCAAGAGATACAAACAAAACACTATAAAGATCCCATGAAATACATATTTCCTGTGTGTTGACATGTTAAAGAACATGTCCTTTTTTAAAAGCCAAAAGTATTTCACTACATCTGTTAAAAGCTGATTTTGTGAATTTTGTTACCCAGCATATGTTACCCTTAAAAATGTCAGACATGGACTAAAATATACAAAAAAACCAGCTCATGGGGTCTTTAAATGGTTTTCAAAATCAATATTCAAATAAGACTTTTGTCAGAAGATGGAAAGCTAAATTCAGTCATAAATGTGTTCTTCTGTTTATGCAGAATCAGCTGGATAAGAAAAAGACAGATGTGCAACAGATGATCCAGGACAGAATGATGAAGATTCAAGAAATACAGCACTCAGTAGAGCTGAGAAAAGTGAGTGGAAGTTAAGACAATGTAAAATTGACTATGCATTATAATACACTGCTCAAAAAATTAAGGGAACACTTAAATCACACATTGGATGTCAGTTAATGGAAGGGAGGAAAATGTTCTGCAACGTAAGATCACTTGGGCCGACATCTGGAAAGCAGACTTCTATAATATCAAGTTCTTAGTCCAAACTTCCTACGATGTCCTACCAAGTCCAGCAAACTTCCATGTCTGGGGCAAAATCGAGACACCTGTCTCTTTTGTTCAGGAAGGGGAGTCCTTGGAACCTTAGTAGCTTAGTAGGGAGTCCAGGAACCTTAGTAGCTTCTCAAAAGCCATTGGAGATGGATGCTATCGCTGGCGCCACGACCAGGTGCTTAAGGCAGTTGCTGAGAGCAAAGGCACAGCCATCAATTCCATCAAGGTCCACCACAAGCCAAAGACCACCAAGCTTCTCAGAGCTGGAACGAAAGCCCATTCACAACCGAGATCAAAGTCTGGCCTCCTCACTACCGCTGCTGACTGGCAACTGGAGGTGGATCTTGGCAGATCCTAACCAGAATAATAACCACACAGCTTTGTCTAGACATGATTAATGTCGTAGATTCCACCAAGCAATTGCTCTTGCTGGAGCGCACTGTGCCTTGGGAAGAGCACATGGACGAGGCCAGTGAGAGGAAGTGTGCCAAGTACGAGGAGATAGTTGAAGAGTGCAGAAGGCAGGGCTGGCAAACTCACTGAGAGCCTATGGAGGTGGGCTGTAGAGGATTTGCTGGGCGATCGCTCTGCAGTGTTTCACCAGTGGCGTTCCGTCCATATAAGCTGCGAATGCTCCACATACCCTGGCCATCTGAGAGAATTAATTTGTGGGTTAATTAATATAAACTTGATTTGATCCCTTGTTATTTGAGATGTAACTTTAAGCTTAATAAAGTGTTGGGAATAAGTACGTCAAATTATTACAAGTAATTTTCTGTAAATCTACGTCAGTTATGGTTGCTTCCGGGCAAGCGGATTCTCCGCAGCTTTCTCGCCTCAGCTCTGTTGCTATGACTCTTCAGGATTGTAGCGCATTCTCATTGGTTTGCTGGCATGCGTGTGATTTGATGCAAGAGGTAAGCGTTTCGGCGAAAAGCTCGCCCAAGAGGAAAAATACGCTATTGCTGCCAGATCTGGATTTCCGAAAATCACATTGTTTGATGCAAAACCATTTTGACTAAATCAAATAAGAAACATAGTAACAATTTTTTCATACTTTCTCAAGCAAAAAATTTGGAAAGTGCACTGAAAACTAATCTTCCTACATTTTTGGTCATAGCCAATATATGCTGAAGATATAGGTTATTTAGCAACATGCCTGAGTAAACTAATAAAATATAAAAAAAAAAAAAAAAAAAAAGTTATTTATATAAAATCCCCACCCCTGATATACGCGTGCTCATTAATGTAACACTGGTAATCCGTTCAGTTAGTGGTTTTTACTTGGAAAACCAACTATATTTTTTTTCTAGCATTCGAATAATGGATAAATCTAAAATGATAGAAGGATTGGAGATGAATTTCATTTACAAGTAAGGTAGGAAATGCGCATACTTTTAAAACGACACTTGCCACAGTGTTTCTTATTTGTCCTCTGTAATCCCTCTTTGAGTGTGTCCTAAAAGCCGATGAGGAGGGGGTAGGGATGGGCGATATGGCCAAAAAAAAAAAAGTATCACGATAATCTCTGGTATTTATTGCGATAACGATATCAATGACGATATCCAAACACCAGCCTTTGCAGAAATAATTTTCTGTAAAATTGCAGATTGTTATGTTTAAGTTGTGTTCCAGTAACTGTGCTGAAAAACATCACATTAAGTTTAAAACGTAAACACAGATTCTGTATTTATTTATACTCTCATGGTGCAAACAGTGGCAAAAATAGTGCAAACAGCAAAAGTAACAATTCCAACCATGTCTTCAGTTGGGTTTCAAAATGACAAAAAAAGTGCAACTGCAAATAAATCCTAATAAAGCAACAAATTACACTAAAGTAACCTGACAAATTAAAGAAGTTTACCGTGAAACAGTCAATGACACTCTTAGAATGTAAAAAAAAATTAAAATACGTATGTGGAACATGCTACCAACAATTAGGTAGTCTAAGTGTAACACTCTTGTCCCATGGAACACATTGTAAAAATAGTGCAAACATTGTATCAAAAAGTAACGATCCCAACTAGGTCTTCAGTTAGTTTACAAAACAGTGCAAAACACACATAAATTAAAAACAAATCAATAAATTAAATTTAAATAAAAGTTCAATTAAACTGTAAACACCGATATACTTTTAATTTGTAAACAAAATGTAGAATGAAAATGCCTGGTAGTGCAAGTTATATAACACATACTAGTGAAGTATGTGATTCAGCAGCTTTCAAAAAGAGAACAGGGCTCACACCTTAAGATTTTTGGTCAAGAAGACTAACATATTCACTGTAGCTGGTTTCAGAAGAGACCTTTAGCATGTTACTACATTTCCAGCAGCGCTGAACACCCTCTCTGAGGGTGTACTTGCGGCAGGGATGCACAAGTACTTTTTCGCTAAACGACTGATGTTAGGGAAATTTACCTCGTGTACCTTCCATCTGTTACGGGGCTGACGAGACGTGAGACGTGCGGATCCATATGCAAGCTTTATTTTGGAAAAGACAGATGTGGTCATGAAACAGGCATGGGTCAGATAAAGGCAGACAGGTATATGGCGGGCAAAACACAAGAATAGTCCTAGGGCTAGCATAGATCGACGATCGGCAGACAGAATCAAAGGGACAAGACTAAAAGGAAAAATCCAGGAAAACAGGCGAAGATCAAAAACCAAGGCTAAGGCTAAGGCTAAGGCTAAGGCTAAGGCTAAGGCTAAGGCTAAGGCTAAGGCTAAGGCTAAGGCTCCTGTATGTCTGGCTAAATCTGGAGATATCGCCCTAAAACAATACTCGGCCGAGGTGAAGGGATCAGAACGTGAGTTTATAAATATGAAGGGCGTGATTGAAACAGCTGGGTGCAATCATGTTTACCGCTGTGTTCAATCAGTGCTGTGTGCAATCAGTGCTGTGAATGTGGGATATGTAGTCCGGGGTGATGTGCAACAGTGTGTAGTGCGAGAGTCAATGAAATTGGAAAGGGTGACCTCTGATGGCTAGCAGATGGAAGTTCATGGACTGGATTCGTGACACCACCACTTAAGGGGATTGCTTTCACCATCTGCAAGTGATCCATGCAAGTAGTTGTTTAATTCAGCCTCAGTTTTCTCCGTTTCAGAAACACTGGTCATCTCAGCAACTGGTTTCTTGAAAAAAACTTCCAAGACTCTTCCTCTGCCTTTTAGATGCACTCTGAGCTTCTATGGCCTTCTCTTGCTCAAGCATCTGCTGAATCATCTTCTGCCTTGATCCCCATCGTGTTGCCGATTCAGTCACAAGTTTGTGTGGAGGAAGGCCAAGTTCTACTTGAGCATCTTTGAGTGCTCACTGCTTTTTCCAGCTGTACGAAAAAACACTGATAATCTTCTTGCAAACTCCCACAGCTCTGACAATCCTGATATCCCTCATGCTTCTCTCTGCAAAACAACAAATAATACAGTAAAAAACAAACAAAAACAAAAAAGTAAAAAGAAAAACAATGAGAGTTCAGTTAGAATTAAAATAATAGATTAAACATTTTTTTTTAATGTTTTTTTTATTCACCGCTTAAATGCATCATAATATGTGACTCTGGAGCACAAAACCAGTCTTAAGTCACTGGGGTAAATTTGTAGCAATAGCCAAAAATACATTGTATGGGTCAAAATTATAGATTTTTCTTCTATGCCAAAAATCATTAGGATATTAAGTAAAGATCATGTTCCATGAAGATATTTTGTAAATGTCCTACTGTAAATATATCAAAACTTAATTTGATTAGTAATATGCATTGCTAAAAACTTCATTTGGACAACTTTAAAGGCGATTTTCTCAATATTTTTTATTTTTTTGCACCCTCAGATTCCAGATATTCAAATAGTTGTATCTCGGGCTAATATGGTCCTATCCTAACAAACCATAAACCAATGGAAAGCTTATTTATTCAGCTTTCAGATGATTTATAAATCTCAGTTTCAAAAAATTTACCCTTATGACTGGTTTTGTGGTCCATGGTCACATACTGTATACATATTACCTAATGTAATGATTTCCTGTTCAAAATACTGCATGCAGTTACATTACTAATGCAGAAACAAATACATAAATACAGTAAATATTAAGCTCATGTTTGCTCAGTGTGCATGCATAAAATATACTGACACTAAGAGAGAAAGATTAAACTTACCAATAGCAATGTGTAGACAATGGCCAAAGCAAGATAGTCTTGTCCACATGTTTAGAGTTACTGCTTTTACTATATTGGTTCCACTGTCCGTTGTTAGGCACACCTGTTTCTCCTCGTCTAAATTCCATTCTTGAAGAAACTGCTTCAAGCCACTCACGATGTTTTCACCTGTGTGGTCATCTGGAAAAAAAACTTGTCTGGATGCAACAGCTGTTCAAACTCCAGTCACTCGTTATACAATGGACCGTAAGGCTAATGTATGGCTCAGTCGCTCGGCTACTCCACAGGTCTGTAGTTGAGGCATAAAAATCCGCCGTAGACAGTGTTGTTTGTACCCTACCACGGCACTCTTCATACATTGCTGGCAGGGCTGTTTCGGAAAAATACTTCCTTGTAGGCATGTTGTATCTTGGGTCCAGTTCATGGATCATTCGCTTGAATCCTTCTTTTTCGACAGTTTGGAATGGCAACATGTCTTTTGCCAAACAAAACGCCACTGCCTCTGTCAATTCTTTCCATAGTTTACTTTACTTATCATAAGGAACGCAATTAGCAAATGCGCTGGCAATTTTCGTCTGAGTAGGAATTTTCTTAGCCTTAGGTCTAACGTTACTTGCAGTCTGTGTCTCCCTCTCCTCGCGAATCTTCAAACTTTCGTCGTACTCTGGTTTGTGTTTGAGATGGTGGAACAAATTGGACGTGTTTCCACTCTTTGTAACCACTGTTTTTCTGCAAACCTTGCATATTACGGTCGTTTGCTCCGCATCTGATTTTCTATAACCAAACCAGTTCCAAATT
Organism: Sinocyclocheilus anophthalmus; assembly: GCA_018155175.1. NCBI lineage: Eukaryota > Metazoa > Chordata > Actinopteri > Cypriniformes > Cyprinidae > Sinocyclocheilus > Sinocyclocheilus anophthalmus. The sequence goes on along the minus strand of JADLZN010002458.1, from coordinate 570,507 downwards.
GTGGAGGTAGCTCCTCGCTTAGCAACAAGCTCCTCTTCAGCCTCACGTCTGCCTTCCGCCATGCTTGTTATCGCTCCGGTCGCGAACGGAACTACGTCATAAACTAGGCTTATTGTTATTATCGTGAGGAGACACATTTTTATCATGAGGAGATTTTTTTATGGTATATCACAAACGATAACATATCGCGCATCCCTAGGAAGGGGGGATCTTAATCTTAGCAGTCAGCATGCCCGGTTAAGAAAGTTACCGCTCGCCACTGGTTTACACTACTAGGCAACACCAGGGAGGCAAAGAGAAAGGCTATCAGATCCACAACCAGAGCCACTGGGAAAGCCACTAGGTGCTTTGGATTAAGAGTGCAGAACCGTGGGCAAACACTGCAGGGCACAGGCTGGGTGTCCTCTGGGGATCTCTTCCCAGACCTAGATCAGGGCATCAGTGAGTTCCTGGACAGCCTGTGTGCTACTTGCCGGCTTTGGATGCTCTGATACCTAACAACTCAGAGGTTCTCATTTGGCTTCAGGTCTGGTGATCACAAGGGCCAGTCAATGGCATCAATGCCTTCATCATCCAGAAACTGCCTTACACTCCAGCCACATGAGGCCGGGCATTGTCATGCAACAGGAGGAACCCAGGGCTCACTGCGCACCTATTGTTACAAGGTTCTGACATCCACAGCTCTGAGGATTTTATCCCAGTACGTAACAGCAGTAAGAGTACCGCTAGAGCACATGGAGGTCTGTGCAACCCTCCAAGAATATTCCTCCCCAGACCATTTCTGACCCACTGCCAAAACGGTCATGCTGGATGATGGTGCAGGCAGCATAACATTCCCCACGGCATCTCCAGAAACGTTCATGTCCGTCACAAGTTCTCAGTCTGAACCTGCTCTCATCTAAGAGAACGGGATGTCAATGGAGGACCTGCCATTTCTGGTGTTCTCTGGCAAATGCCTATTGAGCTGCACAGTGCTGGTCTGTGAGTCTGCTGATCAGTCCTCCCATTCACAGGAATGTTTGAGGCTCCCCTCATGGCCACCGCTCATGGGACGCTCGGTTTCTAACAGTTTGGTCAGAAACAGGCACACGTAGCCGCTGTGGTCATTTGATCGGGTCTGTCTGGCAGTGCTCCTCCTGTTCCTACTTGCACAAAAGAGCAGATACCAGTCCTGTGCTGGTGTGTTTTCTTCTCAAACTGTCCAGCCTCTCATGTAAGGGTCTCCGGCTCTCCCGGTTATAGTCCTCTATGCTGCCAATGCCAAGAGACAAGGAACCTGACAAGGATAGAGCTATCATTTCTGTTGCTGCCATCACCTCTTCTGCTAAATCTACCCAACACCAGCCATCTCCTTTTGTGGGTTGTCTTTGTTTGTTGCCTCTCTCACGTGCCATTCGATGAGTTTGTTCAATCTTTCAGATTGGACCACATATAGTGCAGGAGAAACTTCTGATTTCACAATCACTTTAATGCTGTTTCCCCTCTCTCTAGGCTTACTGAGCATTCCCAATTTACTTCCCTCCCGCGATCCACTCTCACATACACGCTATTCTTAAACGTTCGCTGTCCACCTTTCTCGTCGTTACACATGTGTGCTGAGGACCGCTCCACCTTGGCCTAGGAGTTGGGGTGTCCTCACTGGCCTTCCGGTGCGCCTGCGGCGCTCTCTTGGTGTCTGTGTTGCCCCGCTCATTAATTTCGGCTTGGCGTACTTGGGCAACTCAGGGCGCGTGATCTCCGCCCTGCACTACTCCTCTGACATCCGATCCTCCATTATCCCAGTCCATGACAAGTACTTCTCCCTTAATTTTTTTAGCAGTGGATTTCAGATCTCTTAAGTTAAAAGGTTCGCATGTAATGGAAAGCATTCACATTACACGTCTGTTAATATAGAGCATTTTCGCTATTTTGAGTGAACCTCCGGCTTTACAAACATTGTCAGTCGCCCAGCTTCTCTCTATAGTTGAGCGATTAACATAAGCTCGTGGTGAGACCGTCGTATGGCTGGTCTCTGCGAGCGACGGGAGAAGGAGTCGGCCATGTGGTGCTGTGTGCTGCGTTCACTGGATACCAACCGCAAGATCTCCCGTCGTCAGGCAGGAACCCTGATCTGTAGAGGTAGAAACACTGAGCCTGGAGCGCTCTCACACACTGACGATCTCTGCACCCTTCCCTGCCAGGTCTGTCCTGGGCGTGCTTCCTGATGCCTGGAGCTGATAGACTCTTTCGGAGCTCGGTGCTATGCACCGTCGCGAGTGCTGCGCGCAGTTCGGCACATTCCGATTAAGGGTAATACGCGCGCTGAGATGATTCAAGTCTGTCTGTGCTTTTGAGATTACCCCTCACTAGAGTCGACCGTCCTTTGGGTGGAGATGTATTTGAATGTACATATCTTCTGAGGGACCACGGACTGTCTTCTAAGTCAAAGTTCTTAGATGGTATCTTCCTTTTCTTCATCATCGTCTCTGTCTTTGCTATAAGTCATTATTTTAATACCCTTAGTGTCCTTGCCACGTCCTAGCGCAGCCTGCTTGTTGCTGTTACCCGTTAGCCGAGGAAATGCTGTATCGCTGTCGGTTCCAGTACGCTCCTCCTGCTGTCCGAGAGTGAATCTCATCCATTCACCTGTCTCTGTCTTTGGTTTCGTGCAGATGTTTGATGTAGTATAGTATCACCAAAACTAAGTCAACAGCATTCGGTTTTTGTTTTAATGTCAATTTAAACAATCCTCTCGTCTCCTTCTTTCCTGTGGTGACAAACTGCTCATGTTGCATGTATCCAGCATCTTTGTTTGGAGTTTGTGATTCAAATGCTTTGTTGCCCTCAATGTTAATGGAAATACCGGCAAGCCAGACTTGTTATATTAAGTGATGTTCTCGGCTTGTATTGGCTTGCTTATTGATTTGATCTTCTTTAGCGGTCGCCCCTTTGGAGCGTTTATTTAAAATTTTCCAACTTTTCGTTTTGTTATTGTTGACATTTTCACAAAGAATGTGCAGCATTTTGTCCAGCAAAATACAGTGACACCTTTCATTTATATTGTGCTCTTAAATCTAATTTGGTGGGGGGAAAAATCGTTAGAAATCATAGTGTGAAATCCGTATCGTGAATTGAATCGAATCGTGAGTTGAGGGAATCATTACATCCCTAGTGAGAATGCAGAATATCGTTTGTTAAAATCTGCATGAAATTAAAATTTACAAAATTAATTTTGTTTGCGTCCATTGCTAGTCTTGAGGTGAACAATATATTTGTGCAAGTTAATCCACTGAAAAATCGTCTTCGGGTCATTCTGTTGGGTCACAGTAGTCTTCAAACTCTAACAGTATTGCTTCCGGTCTTTGTACATGGTGCCTGGCCTCCTTCCCTTAGTACTATCATGTATCTATGCCGGTCTTAGGCAAAACTGCTGTCTACACTTTTGGTCCTTATATCACCCTTCAACCGTCCACCACTCATTCTCATAACTAAGTTACAATGTTTCAAAACGTTGTTAATATTAAGTCACAGACATTTAAAACACAACCAACACCTCCACCTCACCTGTGAAAGGTTATCCTGTTTCTTCGGGAATTTAAATCCCGGTGGTTTCTACAATCATCAGCTGTGCAGGATTGTGGCATCTTCTAACATTCATTTATTATGGTGGGGGTGTGGTGGTGATTGATGTCAAGTTGACCGTTAAAGATGGCGGACGCATCTATGTGCTTGGCGCAGTCGAATGGGGAATCTACCTACAGTGGGTACGGAAAGTATTCAAAACCCCGGGGAGGCGATGTGGGGTAAATTTTCACGTCCTTTGTTATATTCGAGCCTGTCTTCGTGCGAAAGCTAAAATCTTGAAAAGATTTTTCATTTTTTTTCTCTTACATGTACACAGAGCCACATGCCTGGCGGCCCACTGTATATGCACTCTATCGCCGCGATCTACTCTCCGGATCTCGTTGACTATCTCTCCGGGGTTCATGCGATTCTCATTTTACACTCATATATTTGACTCAGGTGCTGTCCATTTCTTCTGATATTCTTTGAGATGGTTCTACACCTTCATTTTTAGTCCAGCTGTGTTTGATTATACGGATTGGACTTGATTAGGAAAGCCACACACCTGTCTACAGTGGGGGGGGGATCGGTAGACGGCTTTGCAGCTCACAGTGCATGTCAGAGCAAATGAATCATGAGGTCAAAGGAACTGCCTAAAGAGCTCAGACACAGAATTGTGGCAAGGCACAGACCTAGCCAAGGTTACAAAAAAATTTCTGCTGCACTTAAGTTTCCTAATAGCACAGTGGCCTCCATAATCCTTAAAATGGAAGACGTTTGGGACGACCAAACCCTTCCTCTATAGCTGCCGTCCGGAGCCCGCCAAATTTCTCTTCATGCTATTCGGGTGGATTAGAGCCGTTGGTGAGAGAGGTCAGAAGACCTCATCAAAGATCACTGATTTGTACCTTGAGCTCCAGAATTCAGCTCGCGTAGAGTTTGGGAGAAAGTTTGTAGAGATAGTCACTCCATCACTTGCACCCGTATCCGCCACCGACTCTCTCTGTGCGGGCTTTAGGGCCGAGTTGTGGCTTGCTGCCGACGGAAGCCTTCGCCTCAGTGCAAGGCTAAAAACACCTGGCAGGACTTCTCCAAACATTACGGCTGAGAAATAATATTCTGTGGTCTCAATGGACAAGATAGAACTTTTTGGCCTTAGCAGTGAAGCATGGTCGTGGCAGCATCATGCTGTGGGGGTGTGTTTCAGCTGCAGGGACAGGACGACTGGTTGCAATCTAGGGAAAGATGAATGCGGTCAAGTACGGGGATATCCTGGACGAAACCTTCTCCAGAGTGCTCAGGACCTCATACTGGGTCGAATGTTTACCTTCAACAAGACAATGACCCTAAGCACACATCTAAAATAACGAAGGAGTGGCTTCACAACATTTCTGTGACTGTTCTTGAATGGCCCAGACAGAGCCCTGACTTAAACACAATTGAGCATCTCTGGAGAGACCTAAAATGGCTGTCCACCATCGTTTACCATCCAACTTGACAGAACTGGAGAGGTTCTGCAAGGAGGAATGGCAGAGGATCCTTAAATCCAGGTGTGAAAAACTTGTTGTTTCTTTCCCAAAAAGACTCATGGCTGTATTAGATCAAAAGGGTGCTTCTACTAATACTGAGCAAAGGGTCTGAATACTTAGACCATGTGATATTTCAGTTTTTCTTTTTTTAATAAATCTACAAAAATGTCAACAATTCTGTTGTTTTTCGGTCAATATTGGGTGTTGTGTGTACATTAATGATGAAAAAAAAATTAACTTAAATGATTTAGCAAATGGCTGCCATATAACAAAGAGTGAAAAATTTAAGGGGGCTGATACTTTCCGTACCCCCTGTATATATATATATATACTATTATCTAGATCGTCTCTCAGAACATCATTTGCGTGGCTTTAGCCATGGCTTGGGCGAATATGCTTACCATGCCCCTCCAACCTTTAGTTTTGCGCTAGTGAGAGCTGATTGAGGATTGCAATATAAAATCCGCCCTCTATTCAATATTTACCTTGGCACTACTGAAATAATATAAGTTTATGTTTTTATATTTTAGTTCAGTGAACATCAGTTTTAGTTAAGTTGCTTAAGTAACAATTTTTTTAATAGTTTTAGTTTCAGTTAACTATAACAACCCTGGCACCCTGGAGTCAAAAATCTCTTCAGCACACTTACACACACACCAAACTTTACAGTTTTATTCCTAATACTATTCTGAAGAGTTTTACTGAGGGGTTTGTTCACCTTATTTTATATGGATATTGTTTATTCATAACACAGGTGAAACAGTTTTTATTTTGGCTGTTGACATTATTTTCTGATTTATGGAATGATTCAAATAGAAATCCAAAATCTCATTTGTAAAATCCTTTAACTCTAATATGTCAACAATATAAAACAAGAATTATGATGAACTTTGCAAATCTTTTGAGGACGCAAGGTGATATCCATACTTTGGATACCCTAATCACCTGGGGGCGGCTTGCCTTAATTGTGTTTGAAAGCTCTTGCGTACGAACATATTGAATGAATGAATGAAGCATAGCGCAATTAAAAATAGAAAAACAAATTCCATATGTAATAGTCTTCTCTCTCCTGCTGTAGATGTACTCATCCCTATACAGGCGTCCAGGCACCAAGAACTGGACTGAGATCAGGATTGACTCGGATGTGAATGTGCTCCCTCTGCATAGAGCTCTGACACAACTGAAGAAAACTCACAAGGCTCTAAATAAAAAACGTTCGGCGTCCCACGTTGCATTAGCTTTTCCTGCCGTTCCTCCTCATCAACTGGGATTGAAACAGCATCAAGTACAGTGTAGAAAAACAGAGCATTTCTGCCATATTTATCTTTTCTAATGTAATTACTGTTTTTACTGCAAAGTCAACAGTCTTGGAATCTCCACTTAAAGGGGTCCTATTATGCTCTTTTACAAAGTCTTGATTTTGTTTTGGGGTGTACCTAGAAACAGTCTCCATACTAGTTGTTCGAAAAACCATTATTTTTCACATCTTTTACATATTACAAGCTCGCTCCCCCGTCTGGCTGGCATGAACAGCTTGAATGTTCTGTAACAAATGAGTCCTGCCTTCTGTAATACGGGAAATATGTGCTGTGATTGTTTCGCTGGGCCGTGTTTGTGTTGATGGCAGCCTCGCGCCTGGTCGGGAACTGTCATGCCCCTTACCATAGCTGCCTGCTGGAGCTTCAGTGTAAATATTGCATCAAAATCAATCCAATTTGAGCGCGATTTAAAGGGGTCATTTGATGCTACTAAAAAGAACTTTTTTTTTTTGTATTTGGTGTAATGAAATGTGTTTCTGTGTTTTAAGGTTAAAAAACACATTATTTTTCCACATACTGTACATTATTGTTTTTTCCTCTATGCCCCGCCTTTCTGAAACCGCTCGTTTTTACAAAGATCAACGTTCTGAAAAGTGGAGTGTGCTCTGATTGGCCAGCTATCCATTGTTGTGATTGGCCGAATATCTCAAGCGTGTGATGGAAATGTTATGACCCTTACCATACTGTGATGCCCTGCCCAGCCGGAGCGACGAGACAAAAACATGAAACCCATTATAAACGAGGCATTCGTTGTATCCAGTGGGGACATAATTACTAATTTTATAATGACTTATACTGTCTTTTTTTTACGCGTTGCGTTGCATCGCGTCGTGTAAACATAAAACCATGTCTGCAATTTTGATCGGAGAAATTACAAACAATAAGCACTACTCTACACTGCCCAAAAAACTCGCTTTAAATATATAAATATAAAAACTCTTTAAATATAAAAGACATACTTGCAGTCTTTGAGTCAGAAGCACCGGCATTGTAGTCTACTCTCCCAGGATCAGGAAACGGTCCTCCATAAAATGTGCTGCACACATCTGAATATTTGGGTTGAACTGTTCTGGAACAGAAATCTTAACCACTGATTTCTAGTCGTGTCCATTTTTGGAAGGCCAAACAAAGTAGTTTCATTTTCACAACGAAACACAGCGTGACACACGGCGGTGAGTGAGCAGAGCAGAGTGAGAGTGAGCAGAGGCGGCGGATTCGACGAAGGAGCGGCCGGCAGGCTTGCGGCAATCACGTGTGATGACCCCGGGCTGGACTCTGCTTCGTCCATGGTGAAAGCCGATCCGGCGATCCACAGCACAAAGTTGTAATATTTCCTCAGCAACCAGCACGGATCAGCTCCAGGCATGACGAAGCAGATATCGTCCTCTTTTGGAAGGCCTAACAAAGTAGTTTCACTTTCACAATGAAACACAGCGCATTCACGACATGGCGGCGGCAGCAATACTACAGTGAGATTAAAAGTTATGCCTTCTTTCTTTGCGGAACATTTGGGCGGCATTATGCAAATAATTCCACATAGTGACCTAGATATGTGGAGGCGTGTTAGAACGAGCCGTTTTAAGTGGGCGTGGTTGACTCTTAAATTTTATAAAGAATATCTCTTTAGAGTTGAAGACTTTAGGTCTTCAACAGATCTTCTTTATGCACCAAGAGCTTGTAACACTCCAAAGAGAAAGGAAAATTTCAACTTCGAATCAATAATGACCCCTTTAAACCCAGATGATTGTAACCGCTCTAAGTTCGTCTGCCTTGGGAAAGCGAGCGTGTCTCCGACATAGTGATAACACTTGTTGCCTTCTCTAGTGCAGCTCAACCAGGTCTCGTCCCATTCGTTGGTATTTGTGATATCACAAATCCCGGAAAATATGCGTTGTAGTCCAAATGAGTCGTTTGTAGTTTTTGAAAAGTGATTTCTGTTAAATAAAATATCTCCTTTTGAAGTGGATTTTGAGCTTTGTAACTTTGCAGATATTTTTTTATGCTCAAACAGCAACATTACAGACTACCTAAAGTTGAAAAGTGAAAAAGCATAATAGAACCCCTTTACGCAATGCTATTCTCAAAAGCACAACAGCAATATAATTTATTGTTCATTACATGTTAAATTTACTATGTATTTAAAAAAAAAAAAAAAAAAAAATAAAACTATTTGTGGTCAGAAAAAAAAGAGAGATTAGACCTAAAAAGGATTTCTTATTCTGTGGCTCCCCTGTTGGACAACATTAATTTGTGAAGCTCAGCCAACTTATTTTACTTCAGAGTGACCGTATCTCTACATGTACACATTTTTGATAAGTTTGTACTTTGTCCACATACAATACAGGCATATATGATATAGTCATTATGGGCCAGACCTAACAAATATATTGGCTGAAATATATTGTTTGGTACACATACTCATTTTCACACAAAGTAAGAATATGTCCATTTTTTGACGTTTTTAGCGGCTGGCCATTTTTGGCTGCATTTTTTTATGTAGACATGTCATTTCAGGACATATGTTACGACATCTGCTAAAGATTCATACCAATTCAGTCAGGTCTGCTTCGTCAAAGTATAATTATATAGCATACAGTTAGTGTTGGCAGTATGGTTCTGTTCTGGGCAAAACTCCCCATGCCTGTCCATGCAGCCATGCTTGGACAGAGCAGGAAGAGCAGCAAGTCAAACCCCCCTGGGGTACAGAACAGATTCAGTATATGCATAAACAATTACAATTTGCATGAGTTCTAGAAAATACAAAATACATGATCGAACATGCTTGCAATAATGAACTGTATATGAAGAAGAGAGGAGAAAAAAAATCTGATTAGATTACAGGTTCAGTTGGGGTTGGAGGAGGGAGTTGACTTGCTAACAGCGATGCGATAGAAGAGATGCCGGAGAATGGGAATTTAAATGGACCGCTGTGACAAGTGTCAAAACTGGATTGGTACACGTCAGAAACAGCTGACTATCAGCTGATGCGAGCTTGACTGACGTGGCCTGCCTGAACTAACGCGATGCTTGATTTTTCAACTTTACCAATCATACGATAACAGCATTAAGGAGGTTTTAATTTGAAGCACCATTTGTTGCATTTTGACATGACTCTGAATGTCCTGTGGTCTCTGTAGGTCGGTACATGAATTAAGTGAATATTGCATATTTGCTTTTTTGTCAGCAATTAATTGTGTAAAACACTGACAAATGTTAGGTAGACTTTATCAAATTTCTTTTAATGTGTCATAGCTGTTAAAATTAGCTACTCAACACATGGGATAAAATCTACCTAAACAAACTGAGTGCAAATTGTCAAGTTTGAGTAGATTCAATAGGTTTGTTTTCACAGTAAACAGAGATAAAATCAATGATATCTGAAATATTCCAATACAGAATTAAGTCACATTATAATGCCATCTGTGTCCACAGGGTTGGGGTGTGTACAGAAGTATGCAGGTACAGTATGACTGACACCAATTTCTTCAATATACTTACAATAATTTATAATCTGCTTTATAAACATATGAAAATGTTTTGTTGATGAAGTTGATTGATAATGTCTAATCTCTCATCTAGTGGATGTGACTCTGGATCCTGATACAGCGAATCCGTATCTCATCCTGTCTGATGATGGAAAGCAAGTCAGTCATGGAGACTTTAAGCAGGATGTCCCAGAAAACCCAAAGAGATTTGATGACATTTGTGTTCTGGCAAAGCAGGGATTCAGTTCAGGGAGATTTTACTATGAGGTGCAGGTGAAGGGAAAGACTGGGTGGAGTTTAGGAGTGGCCAGAGAATCCATTAAGAGGAAGGGGGACATTAGTCCGAGTCCTGAGGATGGTCTCTGGTCAATGATATTGATTAATCTGAGTCAGTGTATAGCTTGTGATAATCCAGCAGTTGCTTTCTCTTACACAAAGACAGCTGAGAAGGTGGGAGTGTTTGTGGATTATGAGGAGGGTCTGGTCTCTTTTTATGACGTGGGCTCCAGCTCTCATATCTACTCTTTCACTGGTCAGACTTTCACTGAGAAACTCTATCCATACTTTGGCCCAGGCCTTAATGATGCAGGTAAAAACTCAAACCCACTTATAATTTCACCGGTCAGTTGAGTGATTTCCCTGAAATATGAAACATATGAAAAGACTAACTATGCATGTGCAGTTTTTTTTAAGGAACAGAATATGAAGAGTTTGGTTCCAAAACGCGATAAACGCCATTCCTGCCAAAATCAGTATTGTATCTGGTCGGTATTGAAAAGTCATTTTCATTTTGCGCAAAATGCGGTATCCGCTGTGTTATTCTGTCATGTTTTCTCCCTATCTTTCCAAACCACAACAAACGCCAGTCTCCCACAGAATGCGATACATCCGCTCAACCAATCAAAGCGCACCATTCCACGCATTGTAAACAGTAACTCCAAGCTACGCAATATCGCGTTCATAATCGCAGATGAACGCGATATTGCGTAGCTTGTCAGTGAACAACGGCTCTGTGTATGAAATGCCGCTCCATCTGAAAGCACGTGATGGAGATTTACTACTAATCACAGAACCAGCTTTACTGACGAGATGCGAATGACAATCACATGCAATTTATCATGCAGCCCTAAAAAACATTAATAATTTTGACGGCATTGATGAACCTGTGGTGGTTTCTGCGGTGGGGAAGAAATGTAAGCCTTTAATAAGATTATTATTGACCAAGTTCAGAGGCTGTCGAATGTGGATCAACTTACTTTGTTGTGTATTTTCAACAGTTTCAATATGAAAATTAACTTTTATATTGATTTAATGGATTTATTGCATTTTGGGGAAATTTTTTTACAATTTTATAATAAATCTGAAAAGCAAAATCTGGATTTGAATTTTTAATGTTATTATAATCTAAAGATGCTATGTGAAAGTTTGAAACAGAAAATATTGGTTTTAATCTTGCCACTTTCTTGGTAAAGAAAACACATTTTTACTCAAATTAATCCAAATGGATTTATAGCGTTTTGGAACCAAACTCTTCATATGCAAATCAAAACCAAAAAAGGGCATTCACATTACACAATGAAAATGTATTTTCACAATTAGTTTATATATTGTTATACCAGGTCTGTCGAATACTTGATTCTGATTGCTGGCAGGTATGCATGAAAACCGTTAATGCACAGGGGAGTTTCCAAGTCAGTTTAATCACCGTTCTATATTAATGCGCTGCTTTAATTGATGCACACAAACACACACATCACTCGCACATAAACACAGTGAGAGAGGTTGGACATCACAGATCGCGCTACGCGACAAACTTATTGTCAGTGCTGCCCCGCGACTTTTATTTATAAAATACCCTAGATACTAGATCGCTACATTATATTTCTCAGCAAGGAGGGGGTAAAATCACTGTTTTTGAAGTAACTAAACAGCTTCATTGTTTGTAGAGAGAGACGCGGAGACACCGGTAACTCGCCCCCCCCCGCCCCGACCCCCCACTCACACACAGAACTGTCATCTCTCTCTCTCTCTCGATAATTCATTCAAATAAATGTGGTCTTACCGCACTATTTCATCTCTGTATCTGATTTGAAGTGGGCAGAATGCTAGATCTAAAGAGCCGTAACTGACAAAAACAATGGTCATTTTTACCCTTCCGGTTAAATATTCTGCTGCAAACATAATAAACAGCTTTTAAGATGTCAATGCTGGCAAATGACCATGTTATAAGCTTTGCGTCGGGTAGTTCTTGGCCTCCATGTTGTGCATTAAAATTGTTTAATGCACAGCTAGCCGTGCATTATCCCTTACTTAATTAATAGAACTAAGATCGAAGAACCATGATCAATAATATAATAAAAAAATTTAATTTGATAAGAAAAGTTTTACAAGTGCACAAAAGGCGATTAATAAAAAAAGAATATTTCAGTCCAGTACGATTATCTTCAGGGCTTCTTCAAATAAGGCATCTACCAGCAAAAGCTAACTGTCTAAGTCTATTAATAAATCAATTATACAGTTCACTGACTTTAGCTGGAAAAATGACTCTTTGTTATTGTCTTCTTGCATTATTGACAAACTATTTTCTTGTCTGACACTGTAAAGCTGCTTTGACACAATCCGTATTGTATAAAGTGCTATATAAATAAAGGTGACTTGACTATTATATTTCTAACTGATTCAACATTTGTTTGATTTCATTTTTCTTGATGCATAACTTCCTTTTTATATATTCATATTTCATTTTCAGCCTTTCAAACCTGCTATGATTTATTTTTATATGGTTTTATATAACATTTTTATATCAAATTTTACTTAATACGCAAAAATTCCAGTGTTCTACATATTACATTTTAAATAAATTTCTTAAGTAAATTTCTTTCCTCCTCACCTGTTAACATTGAATTACTTATAAAATTACTTAAAATTAATAAATAAATATTGTGAATTGAATTAAATAACTAATTCTGTAACCACTATAACAAAGTATACTGAATTAAAACTAAATTGCTTGCTATTTAATATGCAAATACACATTGGAAAATGATTTCAACTCATTAACATTTACTAACATAAACATTATTAAAGATAAAAAAAGATAAGGATAAAACAGACTATCGTTTTTTTGTTGACTTGCAACAGTTTTATATTAAGTACTGAATTATGATTTAGTGTTCATGAGTCTTAAATCTAGTAAATATTCTTATAAGATAACTGACAGCATTAGAAGCCTTCACAATGCTTTTTTAGTCTGGTTTGACCACAAAAAACAACAACTTTTGAGTAGGGCTGGGTATCGTTAAACATTTTTAATATCGATACCGATACCTTGACTTCAATACCGGTTCCTGAACGATACTTTTTTCGATACCAATTTTATGAAATCAATTTTAACAAGATTACATTATCTAAAAAAAATAACTTTTTATTTTTTAGCTTGTTGATGTTTATACAAACTCAAAGACTCATCTCCTGAGCCACTGCACAAAGGAACAAAATGTAACCAACAGAATAAATCCCCCCTCCCCCACCCCCCCAATGCAAATAGTTTAATAAAGCCAATAGTCTCAGTTACAATATGTTAGGCACATTTTACACTTAGTTAGTGTTTTTCATTTTTAAAACGCATAGCTCAGGACATGAATCATGATTTCTATTATTTGCAACTGATTTTATGATGAGCATTAGCAGCTTTCCAGCGCTGGTTCTTGTGTTCTCTTATTTTATATTTTTTTTACTAGTGGGTGTAGAACACTATAGTTCATTTAAGTGAGGATAGCAAAATAAAAGTAAACTGTGACATATTATACCCAAAAATTATTCATATAGTGGACTACCAGTAAAATTGATAAAAAGTTGGGACCAAAAATTATTCAGACACTTCGACCTGTCCATGTTTTGCTTAAGTGTTTTCTCTTTAATTGCTAATGCAACCTTTTTACACCACAGACTGAACAAAATTAAGCATTGCTTGGTAATTGGTTGACCTAAATTGCTATTATCTCATTGTGTGCTTAAATTTAACAACTGAATCATTTTTGGTTGATTGTAATCCATTACATACCTTTCCATCAAAGTAATCTGACATTATCAAGATGAATTTGTTCTGATACAGTTTGTCATATTTATTTACCATTTCGAAAAAAAAAAAAAAAAAAAACAAAAAAAAAAACACTATAGCGAATTACACTAGATAATGTGAGAAACTGTGAGGTGTCTGAATAAAGTTTGGTTCGACTGTACTTTGTCGCATTTCTGTATCATTCTCTTTTCTTGGTTCACACAGGAAGATGGAGGATGTGAGCACTCAGAACAGGGATCTGCTTCAGGTTGTCGCTAAGCGTGAAGAGACCATCCACAACACGCAGCTGCGTCTGGAGGAGAGGAGCCGGGAGTGTGACTCCCTCTACAGACAGCTGGAGCAGGCCAGGGAGGAGGCGCAGAGACAGGTCACAATCCACAGCAAATTCTTTTTGATGCTGCACCTGTGTGAGGTTTGTGTATACATGAGTCTTTGTTCACAGGTGGGCCAGAGCCTGGAGCGGGTGCTGTCCAAAGAACGCTCAGCTCAGTCTAAAATGCTGGATTTGGAGAGTCAGCTGAGCCTGGCTAAAAATGAGCTGGGTCAGCTGCGCCGCAGCAAAGAGGATGTAAGTGTTCGATGGCAGACTATGAGCTCTGAAACTTTCCATTGCACAATACTTGACAAGCTCCGCGAAAACAAAAATCATCAAATGATTATACTGTAAAATTCTCTGTGAATAGTAAGAGTAAATCATTTTGAGCTGTGGTTCAGTTTGGTTAAAAAAATCCAACATGACCAAAACGTATGGTGTGCCTAAAGGAACATGGCGATGGAGAAAAAAAATGGTCATTTATCATTTCAATGCTTTTTGCATTTGCCCTTATAAACTTTGCATTCACACAGAACATTTTTCCATTCTCTAGCAAGAGTTTGTGTTCCCCTGAGAAACTTTGTGAGTGAACGCAAAGCTGGTGATGGACACAAAATTAAGTGGGAGGAGGAAAAATCATGTCAGTGCTTTTGAGAGTCGGGGGAATGCAATACTTCTGTAAGAGAATATAAAAGCATTGAAATATATTTTCCCTCTCATCTTTTTTTCCTTCACCATGTTCCTTTAGAGGCTCTGTAGAAACATATTCATAAAATAAGTCTATGAGGCAAGTTTTTAGAGTTGCTTCTAGACGATTACTTTTTTTTTTATTGTATTACTCTCTGGAAATTTTGGAAAATCATGGGCAGTTAAAAAAAAATTCTCTAAAATATTTAAGCAGCTAGATATCAATCTTTGTAGACTGAAACAAGCAAACGCCAATGTGATAACATTGCTTTATTACTGAGAGAAATGTCACCGATGAGAATAATTACAAAAACTTTTTGATATACTAGTACTAGTGGCATTTGATATAAAGATGGAAATTCAAGCCAGATGATACCCGGGGCAACATTTTTTGATCAATGTTGCTTGGGCACTTTCCTATTGAGAATGGGTAACAAATTTCTATCTGGATACTTTAGATTGGTCAGTGATTTGTGGGAATCAGCAACATGCCTTTTAGAAGCAGTTTGGTTTCATTTTTCAGATGGAGAAGCGATTTCAGTGCAAACTTCAGGACATGAAGAACCAGTTGGAGCAAGTGAACAGCGCCAACCGCAGCCTGCAGAACTACGTCCACTACCTTAAGGCTTCATACACCAATGTGTTTGGAGACTCCGCTTTAACAAGCTCACTAAATCCCCACATCTAAACCACGAATGAGCCAGTTCTTTATTTAATGCAGTTATTCTAAGACTTTAAAAGACCTCAGTGATTTCTTCTGATGATCTTTTAATAAAAAAAGTGCAAAACAAAATCTCCAATGTACATGTTTCTTTATTTAAATCACAATGAATTAAACAGTCACAATATTCCTCAAAAATATATATAAAAACATTTAAAACTGCTTTCACATGACAGTACAACCGTTCTTTATGACTAATCTGGAATTAATCACTGTCACTTTCTCCCTCACTGTCTGCTTCTTTAACATCCATGCTGAACTTGTATTCCTGGTCGCAGCCCATGTAGGAATCGCTCATGAAGTACAGTGTGTAGTTGTGCACACCAACAACAGGTGCCACAAAGTCAAGTTTCACCTGAGGGATGTAAACAGCCCAAGTCATTAACAGTTCTCACAAGACTACACAGGAATACTGCATTAAAGCAGGACTGACCTTGGCCTTCTGTTGAAGAGTTAGTCTCTTGATTGAGATGAGACTGTTCGATTTGGGGTCTCCAATAACAACCCACCAGCCTTCTTCACGTTTCTGCACAAAACAAACAAAATGTCATGAAGTAACGCTGCATTTCTATCAAATAAACTCATCTCATCAGTTGATCTTATTGTAAGATTGGGGTCAAGTTTTTTTTATTTTAAAGAAAATCACTTTTATTTAGCAAAGACTGATTAAATTGAGTCATAATAAAGACTTAGATAATTTTTTAATACTTCTATTTAAATAAATGCTGTTCTTTTGAGCTTTGTGTTTATCAAATAATCCTGAAAAAAATTATAATTGTTTCCACAACAATATTAAGCAGCACAACTGTTGTACATTAATAAGTGTGTCTTGAGCGGCAAATCAGCATATTGGAATGATTTCTGAAGGATCATGTGACACTGAAAACTGGAGTAATAGCTGCTGAAAATTCATTAACATTTTAAAATATATTTAAACAGAAAATTTTTATTTTAAGTTGCAGTAGTTTTTTTTACGGTATTTTAGATCAAATAAATTTATTTACAATTTTTTTTTTTTGCAAATCTTACCGACCCAAACCATTTTAACGTTGTTGTAAATATAGGGGTTTTCAATAGAAACTCACCTGAGGGAACAGAGGGGCAATGACTGGACCTGTAACTTCCTCTTCTCGCTCCAACTGCACTTGAATGAGCACTGGATTTCCACTGTGAGCACAAGAAGATCAATTAATACCTTCAGCAAAGTGATTAATGGCATAAATGATAACTGTGCACCCCCACAAGGTTACACATTTTCAACTGAAGCCTTCTGCATTCTGAGTTCAGTTCGTACCTTTTGATGCAGTCTTTGTCAGCCACTTCATACGACAGCTCAATGTTGGGATAGCGGTTACAGAATCGTGCCACATCTGCCATATGGACATCTGTAAGCTGCAGAAGACCAGTGCGGTCCTCGTCTTCCATCTCCATGATGTCGAAGATGCTCTCCACACCCTATACACGTCAACACAACAGAGATAAGACAGACAGCCAAAAGATGATGTACAGTGTTTAGATGATCCTCAACCCATTCAGACCCAGTGCTCACCTTGTCCGTGCAGCGCTTGATGTGTTCAGAAGTGAAGTGGGGTAGCTGTTTGAGGTACGAGTCTTTGGACCACATGGCTTGTGTGACCATCTGAGCCAGCTCCATAGCAGCCAGCGCCGGACTCAACCAGCCGTTACTGGAGAGCACATCTACACACGCCTGGATCAGCCGCACAGCCTGAAAACACGGGCAAAAGAAGAGAAGAAAATTTAATTTAATCCTCCAATTAAAGAAAATGAAAGAAAGATTAAGCCAAAAGCTGTTATGTAGTCATTTGATGAAACCTTTTCATTTACACATGTCAAAAGTGTAAGCAGTTTTTTAAAATGTTTTGTTTTTAAAGAGTCTCTTGTGCTCAATATGTTATGCTTTCAATAACATATAAACTAACATTTGACAGGTGGTATATGAAATAAATGTAAATATATTAACTAAAAACTAAAATCTATACATTCAAAAAAATACAGTGGTGGCCAAAATTGTTAGAACACTTGGCATATTTAAAAGGGTTTCTGTTGTTTTTGTTAAATTGGAAATTATGATACCCATAAAACGAACTATTGCCGGAACTACCTGCGATGGAAGGAATCTGCTGGAACATTAAAAATGATGGACTGACCCCCTCAAAATAAAGCGCTCAACCCCATCGAGCAAATTTGAGGCGAGTTGGAAAATAAACTGGACAGAAATCCAATTCAAAAAATCCCCCCCCCATTGTACATTCATAGGAAAGCCTTAGGCTTGAGTTGCAGAAGGCATGGGATAACTTTAGTGTTGAAGTTCTCAGGAAATATACTGACACTATGCCAGACACTATGCTGTAATTGCTGCAAAAGCTGGACATACCAAATATTAAAGTTAAAGGTGACATATCATGAAAATCTGACTTTTCCAGGTTTTAAGTGCTATAATCAGGTCCCTGGTGCATCTACCAACCAAGGAAACGTGAAAAAGATTAACCCAGTAACTTTGTTTTGGGAAGCCTTTTTCTGCAAGCGTCTGAGAAAACGAGCGTGTCTGATTTCGCTCCCTTGGTGACGTGGCAAAGGGATCTCATTATAATATTACCGCCCCTTAATCTGTAAAAGTTTACACCCACGGTGCCGTTATTGTGTTTTCGCAAGCGACAATGGTGTACCAGTTCTAATGCCATGGCGAAAGTTTGAGCAAAACATGCTAACTGTTCTGTCTTTGGCTGCACAGACGAGCACAGAACACCGTTTACAGTCCCAGCCTCAGAGGAGACAAGAGAGCAGTGGATTTATTGATTTATTTACTGTATATTGCTGCTGCCACACAGATCTAAAATAAACAAGCAATTTATTGCCCAGCTGTTACATTTCACAGACATAACCGTGTGAGAATGAGAACTTAGTTTAGTACTCACATGCTGTGACAGCAGCTTTCTGTCCATGTGCTTCGGTTGTGTGCGCTCAGAAAACCTTATATCTGAAGTTTAAATTCATATGGTTTAAAACGCATGATTTCAGCGCGATAAACATGATAATCAGAACCAAAACAGATGTTTTTAGCAGATACGAGCTGTAATGGCGCAGCTCAATTCTGGAAAAGGGGGCGGGGAGCAGCAGCTCATTTGCATTTAAAGACACAGGCCCGAAAAACAGCTTGTTTCTGCTTCCACTCAAAATAGGCATTTTCAAAATGATATAATAAATGATCTGTGGAGTATTTTGAGCTGAAACTTCACAGACACATTCTGGGGACACCAGAGACTTATATTACATATTGTAAAAAGTGGCATAATATGTCACCTTTAAAAGTGGATAAAAACAGTACGACCCACTTCATCTGATATTTGTTGTGCTCAGAGCAACCATCTGCATTTTCATGAAATTTGAAGGAATATGTTTGAAGGCAAAAAGTGTCAATATCTCAGATCGTCGGGTTTAACAATTTTGGCCACCACTGTACATACAAAAAAAATTACGCCTTTAATTATGAATTAAAATTTGTATGCACTGGGGCCACAAATTCTTTTTGTTGAGCTGCAAAAGAGGTTCACTATGTACTTAAAGTGTTTCCCCTCACCTTGCTGAGGATCTCCTCAGTATCTGACTGGAGCTCAGCGCTCAGTTGCATGCGGGACAGATGAGCCTGGAGCAGCAGGTTGGTCTTCAAATGTGGGTCGTTGAACTTGGGGTTGTTCAGTTTGTGAGGAACTTTCTGAGCCAGCTGAAAAAGTCAGAGTTGTTAAACAGCTCTGATGCAGTCTGTCTGTTCAAGAGTTCATATTACACTCAGTCAAAACGAGGAAAGTGCGTTTTGATTTACCTGCCGCAGCAGGGTGTCTTCATGGTGCCTGATGGGAATGTTTTTATACTCCGCAGCATTGGAGATGATTTCGATGAGGCCACGGACCTTCGTCTTGGCATTCAGGGACATACTAAACAGCTCTGGAGAGAGGGCACAGAAAACAGTTGCATCAGATGAGACAGATGTGCCAGGACAATCAAGAAGCACTTTGATGCTTAGTGATTGTGTTTGAAGTCGGTTTGAAATGGAAATTTACTGATGGATAGAACTAAGTGTCCACCTTACATCCTTTTTCAATAATCCATTACACTCGTATGCATGTCACAAAGGAGAAAAGATATGTCGCTACTTATTTCATCCTGACTTCAATGAAGTGTGTTAAACAAAGAGTCCTCACCAATGGTGGTGTAGTTAATGTAGTAATAGGCTGCGATCATGCCCAGATTCAGAGGTGCCACATCCATCTCATCCTCGATGCTGATGCACTTGGACTGCTCCAGATCTTGCAAGGTGTTTTCCACCAGCTCAGACAGATGATCTGACAGGTGGCGATGAGACATACCTGCAAAACGAAGAGATTTTAGTCTCTGATGCATTAAACAAATGCTACAATTACACTGTTGCTTGACTATTTTCACATGCATTCCTGTTGCAACAAATTGTACATTTTGTAGCATAAAATCTAGATTTTGAATGTCGAGCCACTTGTCCTGCTGTAGTGAAAATTGTGGGTATTTGAAGGATGGTGGTTCCTCACCCTGCAGGTTGTAGTAGTTGGGGTTTTGGGTCATGCGGCGATACAGGAACGTCCATGTCATGTAGTCTACAGCATCCTGTTTGTTCTCCACAGTCTTGGTGACGATCTCAGCATTGAAATGGTCGTGAAGACAGTGGTCCAGGTGAGACTCCACAGGCAGAGGCTCGTAGAGGAACTTCTTAAAGAAGTCCTAAAGAACAAGGATGTTCAAAGTTATGAAGAGGGAACCAACAATTGTGATATTAAGTCAAGAAAATGTGTAGATTAGAGTAAGTTTGACCTTTTTAGACCCTTGACACATGATGACACAGCGACCCTCGTCATCCTGGAGAGGACGGTTAGCCTTTCCAACCATCTGGAGCACATCATAGATTGGGTAGTCCACATATCTAACATTGAGCAATACACACACGCAAACAGTAAATACTGGTGATGACATTAATCATTTGAGCCCACTAAGGATAAGAAAATACTAACGCATGGATTTTCCCATTGTAGTACTGCGTGTCCATGACAATCACCAGGTGGGCAGAAATATTGGTACCCCAGCAGAGAGAGCGAGATGCCACCATCACCTGAATGGCACCTGGCATGAGAGAGCAGAAGGGGGCAACACTTTTTAGCTCAAACACACCTTAATCAAAAGTTCAATTAACCTCATAATTCATTCAAAAATACTTACAGGGTTTCTGCAGACTTTAACAAGTTAAATTTAAGACTTTTTAAAGACCTTTTTAATACCACCTTATATGAAATTTACGACCTAAACCTGTAATGGAAATACACATTTTATAACATACATATATGTAATATTTAATGTATAAATTAAAAAGAAAACAAAATATAAATGCTGTAATAAACGGTATTTATTACTATGATATACAGTGAACTTTTCATATCAGCAAACAATATACCATACAAAATATCCCCACAAAAGCACCGCATCACCGAGATTTTTGGTTTTGCAAACAATTTATTCTGAAGCAATATTTTCATCAGTGTTCTATCAGCTTTTACATACTTAAATCTGCATATTTACCTTTACAAAGGCCTATTTTTAACCTTTTTATTACAATTTATCAATAAATTCAACATACACTATAGTGCTGCTATAGTCAGATTAAATAATTTACACTGCAAAAACAATAATTACAACTGCAATAAATAAATAATGTTATGAGATTAATGTATTAAATGCATTTATGAGTATACAAATAAGAAATGATGAGGGGAAAATGCATACTTTTCAACATACTTCACAACTAAACTACCAGTAAGTGACGGTAAGTCACTTAATGAGTGAGTCATTGAGTCATTCATTCAACTGATTGAGTGTTTTATCATGCTGGTATCTTAAGGACTTCGTGGACAGCTGATCTAAAGTTTTTTCAGATATCCTATTCTGTGTGGTGGCCGATGAGAATTAATCTTTGCCATAATTTTAAAAGACTTTACCTTTATAAAGCCATTTTTTCTAAAAGTGGCCATTATCTTTTGAGTCAAATTCTTACATTTAATCAGTGAATTAGAATAAGACATTTGGACCGTTACCAAGCAAATGAAATCAGTATCAACAAAATCCAACTATGCAAACCAGACATAAGCTGCATTAGAAGTGGCATTTAGATGTATTTACAACACTGTTTAATGCAGCTCAGATGGACATGAATGCATTTAACCTGCAGTTACAAATGCATAAATAATGTTTTGATATATTAAACAAAACGTTGAATACTGATATTTGAAATGATTTAAAAAAATGAAAAGATACTTTAAATGTGAAATTAAAACCGCCAGTAGGTGGCAGCAAGTCATGGTAATAAGTGAGTCATTTAAATGGTTGATTCATTCAGGAACGAAACACGTCATGTTGCTCAGAGACACAAAACAATACTGTGGCTGTATTCGGAATGATTTTTGTTGGAGAAATGGAGCAAAAACAGGCAATATGGTGTATAAAAAACAGTTTATTGAACTGTTGTAAAAAAAATCAATATCACATTTGTATATGGTAATTTTTGGAGAAAAAAAGGCACTCTTCCGTGTGAACTTGATTAACTACATGAAGTATAAAATGTAAATACACATTTTCTGCCCCCCTGTCTTGAATTTGTGATAATTCTGAATTTTAATAGACTGAATCATGCAGTGAAACAGCGCACTGTAAATGCGCACGCGCACTATACTTCACGTAATGCGTGCACTCTGTAGGTGTTTTGAGGGTTTTTTGCGTCGTGGAATATTCAGCAAAATAGCTCCAATTGTCATATCTTGTTATGAATAAACTAAACATTGTGATTTTTTCCTCAGTGTGTTTCTTCTGAGTTTATGTGTGCGGTCACGCTCATTTGTTCTGAAGTCTCTCACAAAGAGACAGAGTGAGCCTCAACAGCGCGACCTTGACACCAGAAATACACCATCCATAATCAATCGTTTACATTGAATGTAGGCTAATAAAATTAGAAGAATCATTCTCACGTTTCGATGCTTCGCTGGTTATTTTTTTGTCACTTATGTTTTAATCAGGCTATTTGTCCGGTCGGGCAAGTAAAAAAAAAAACATTTTAAACTAGCTAGAAGGCTGATCAGCTGTAGCTCGACCTATATTATTATTTTTATTATTATTGAGAACATTAAGAAGGTAGTTCGACCTTTACAGCCTATGAGCTCGACCTGTATTCTGCTACTGCGATTCTCTCTGATGACGCAGTAACCGTTACCGCAAGGAAGAAAAAAATCTTCGGTCTGTCCAATGATTATAAACAGTCATTAGATCCGTCAGACTGAAGATATTTTAGCGATAATGAGACCAAAAATAATTAAGACCCATCGAATCCGAATTAAGACATTTTAAGACTTTTTAAGGACCCACGGACACCCTGTACATACTGTATATTAGCATTCCTGGGTCCCTTTGAACCTGATGGAATGTAAGCTTAGAAACAGTTATAACTTATGTATTTTTGAACTAAAACCATACTTTATGTGATTAACAACTTCATTAATGAGTGAACGAGCAAACATTTTCAATTTTGAATGTTTTGTTATTACCATGTTATTACTGCATCTACCCCATTTTAACATTTTTTGAAATTTCAAATTATACATGAACTACAGCAAAGCAGGGTGATGTAAGAAAATATTTGATCAATATTCATTATATATTTTTTTCAATATATAATTCATCACTATATGAAATTATGAACAAATAATCTGAGAATTACCATTATTAACTCCACTGTTTTAAATTCCTTTGAACTTGTAACTCAAAGCTGCTCAAAAACAGCCCAAATTTATGAAACCTATATATTCATTTTCTAACAAAACAACATCAGTATTACTCTGGAAGGTTTTCAAACAAATGATACTTGTTTTACAAAGCATTGTTTTATGCGTCTTACCAGAGGTAAAGAGATGCTCCACAATCCTGCGCTCTGTAGGTGAAAGGCCCTCGTGAAGGTAACCCACCCCATTAGAGAGGGTCTCCTTCAGTGTAACATCAGAGAGATTTTCCATGAATGGAGCCAGGTCCTTCTCAGTTGAGTGTAGGAACCTGCAGGAATAAAAATAAGGATAGAGGTCAGATGCCTAATGTCACTCAGTATAAAAAGCTAGTGTCTAATATATGCGATACAGATCTTCTCCAAGCACCTTTGTGGGACCACGTCTGCAGCACAGAAGGTGAGGATATCAATAGCAGTGAGACGAGTCTGACGTCTTGATGGCACAAAAACCAGCACTGGCTTCGATGGGGAATGTTTCATTATGGTGTGATACACTGGTTTAGCCATGGACAGCAGACGAGTCTGTGTGTGACTCACGTTGAAGCCCTGAGGAGGGGGGAAAAGTAGTAAGGTGGATTAAAAGAAACTTGTAAATGTAACAAGTCAGGATTGTGCCTAAACATGAAATTAAGTTACAAAGAGCTTCAGACCAACCTGAATGTGAAGCTCAAGAGGAACCGGCCTGACATTGGGGTGGAAGTTGAAGGTGGCTGTAGTGCTGCAGCCAAGCCAGTGGGCCACATCTTTAGCATTAGACAGAGAGGAGCTGAGGGCCACGATACGGATGGGCCGCTCAATCTGAGAGGAGATGTACCTCATCCTGGAGCAAATCACCTCCAACACAGGCTACAAGAGACAGAAAATTAGAAATAAACCGAAACAAATGATCTCTGGTGATTTAACAGCTAATAATCATTGTTTAGAAACCAGAATAAACAAACACTTACTCCATTGTCACCTCCAATGAGATGAATCTCGTCTACAATGAAGAGACTAATGTTCTGCACGTTCTTCCTCTGTTTCCAGCGGCGGGACAGGATGTCCCACTTGTCTGGGGTGCTGACGATGATGTCACCTTTACCCAACAGCTTGAGGTCAGTGCTCGTCTCACCAGTGAGCAGGACAACCTTCTTATTCAAAGTCACCTGGAACTTCTGGTGCCAGTCAATAAAGACCTGCACAAAAAAATAATGTCTCAATCATGACATTTAACTTTAAATTTCTTGAGGTTTACATAAACTTTTACATTAAGACATTTTCCATAAAGGCATATATTTATGGACTTACCTGTTCAGCCAGAGCCTCCATGGGTGTGATGTAGACACAGTGGCCCTCTGAGTTGTGTAGGAGCATCCTAAGAATGGCAAACTCAGCACAGCCCACAGTAGGGAGCTCCCCACTGCCGGAGGTGCCAGGGCGCAACGCACGGACAAGGAGTTAAAAGGAACAGTATATCGGCACGTGTATGCTATCAGCTGGAGCAACTTGAACATGCAGGGGAAGCACAACCAGATCGCGAAGAGAAGAATAGTTTACATTTACAAGTCTCAGTCCAATATATAGTGTGTTATGGATGGTCTATAAAGGCAGGTACCTTGGGTCTGGATTGGGTTGAAAAAGGGAAAGTTTTGATAGAGGTTCTCGAAGGCTGCGTTTCTCAGAGCGGACACGGGCAATGGCTGCAGGTCCAGCAGCTCAGTTGGAGGAGGATATTTCTCAGGAAGGATCAGGTGACGGAATGAAACAGGCAGTTGCGTCTCACATGCTTGAAAAAGAGAGAGAAAAAAAATCTCTCCAATTCTCCAATACCTCTAATGCTTCATTATCCTTAGAGATTTTGGTCACTACATCAACGCCATACTGAATTAGTATTTTAAATATTCAATACGGTTTAGTAATACATCCTGCAGTATTAAGTTGCAAACTTACACAGCCAACGGTCTGAAGCTATGCGAATGAAGTACTGTGGTGGCAGCGGCTCAAACACGGGCACAAAGAAAGTCACAAGATGCTCATCCTGAGCGTACTTGGCCTTCAGGAGGAAGAACTCATGATGAAGAACAACCTCACTGTCCACATCCTCTACTAAGATCCAGAACGCCTCAGATGAGCAGTGTATCTGAAAGAAGCAGACATTTATTTGCTAGCTCAATGTCAAAATTTTTTTTTTATTAAAATGTTGTATAAAATTAAATATTCATTTATTTGTAATTATTTATTCTTGTAATAATAAAACGAATTATTATTAGTCATTTACTGATCTTTTTTAAGACTGACCTTGTCATCCCACTGGAAATCTGGAGTGATGGTGAGCTCCACTTTCAGAGTGGAGCGTGTGATGGGCTGCAGATGAACTGCCAGGTCTAGCTTTGGGAACTGATGGACATACTTATGAATGGTCTTCCCCATCTTTGGCATGCGGATCAACTCACCTGAAAGAGTGATCATGAGACAATTACATAAAATGCCACTTTTACAGACACTGGCACATAAAGACAATACTTGACTTGCACAATGTATTCATAACCACTATTCACCAATTTCATTGTGGTTCAGATCATAGAGGCGCTCGAAGGGAAAGTTCTTCTTCTCAATCTTTTTGATGACCTCCTCTGGAAGCTTGCGGAACTGACGCAAGGGAGACATCGACTGCCACCTTGAAGGAAAAAAGCCAACAGCATGAACATCACATTGGATAATAAATAATATTTGTACAAGTGGCAAAAACCAGCAGCATCATGACAGCTTACATCCTTTTGTCGATCATCTTACAAAGGTTCAAAGTCTTGTCGGTGAGTTGGGCCCAGCCTCTGCTCAGGACAATCTCAAAGATGGCCCTCATAAGTCTGCCAGCACTCTGTAGAATCAAACAGAACATGAATACAGAAAATGTATGCATATTCTCTGATTTTGAAGAGATTCAACTAAAGGTTGCTCAATTAGTGCTTTACATACGATAGGATGATGCCACTGACCTGCGTCACATAGACCATGTCAGCCATGAGAGCAAAGCCCTCCAGTTTGAGCTGAGAGATATATGCCTGCAGCAGCACATTAATCTGAGAAACAGATATAACACTCAATTTAAGAGAGACAATCATAAGACTGCATATCTGTATTTGACATTATAAAATGCATTTACCTTTGCACTGGGTTCTTCAATGCTTTCCTTCACTGGAATAGGGACTCTCTCAAGCAGTTTCTGAAGCTCCAGTTTTTCTTCCTGTCAATCAGAACATTACAACCATGTAGCTTAGATCCTGACGGTAGAGATTTGTTCCAATGTTTCAGCTGGTTTAATTAGATAAGGCACATACCTCTCTGACGGTGATGTTTCTGAACTCAGAGGAGAGCGAGAACACCCTGAAGAGCTCGATCTCACTCAGTGTAGGCTTCAGCAGCTGGTTGTAAGTCATTATGGACTCGTGGGTGATGTAGAAATGACTGGCAATGCGGCCCAGGTCTGTCACCTACAACAGAACAAATTAAATATCATTTAAACAACATCTGTTGCTGTCATTTAAAAGTTAATCAATGCGTTCAGACAGCCATGTTGAAATCCCATTACGCAGGGTTGGGTATTTCAAGCCGGTACAATCTCAGAATTGATTGTGCATAAAAATAATCTAGCCATTCCCACAGCTGCTTATAAAAGTAGGTTAATATGGCAAACTGTGTGTACCTGAAAGCTGCCAGATCTCTTGTCATATTTGACCAAGTTGTTCTTCTCCAAGACGGTGGCTGCTGTGTGCACTAGGTCCATCCTTCGTCGCTCTAGCAGGGGGTCACTGCTGCGGTCGTCATGGGAGACGCCATATAGAGTGGGGTTCCGCAACAACCGAACATAAAGGTATGTGTAACCCAGCCAATTTACAGCATCCTGAAAACGGTAACAAAACAGAGCAACAGATGCTTACAGAGGAATACTAATAATAGGCATGTGCAATACTATAAATATATATACAATTATAATATAAAAGTTCTTTGTAATTTTGAAAAAATTAAATGGTCTTTATTACTTTTTAAATTCATTTCACAATATAATATATTTTGTATTTGAGAAACATGTCCCTTACATAATTACACTTTTTAACCTAAATTAACCTAAACTTGCAAAAGTTCATAATGGTTTACCAATAAAAATATTAAAGCTAAGAAACAAAAAAATAGCTGACTAATGAACTTTTGCAATTATACATTTATACTTCACCTTGGCATTCTGCACATTGCCCAACACTATCTCAGCATTGAGCATGTCGGGTAGTTTGGCCACCATCTGGCTCTCGATGGGCAGCTGCTGATTGAGCAGGGACAGATAATACTGCAGCTCTCCATGGGAAGTGATCAGAATACCCTCTCCCTTAGAGTCATACTGCGGCCTGCCAGCACGACCCAGCATCTGCATCACAAAGGTTGAGTGAGAGTCAAGTCATTACTTGAGGTCCTTTTAACTCACAGTACAAACTATGTGTAGAAATACTACTGACCTGTAGGATATCCAAGGCTCCTAGCTCTGTCCATCTGCCTTTCTCTGGACTGTACACCTGTGTGCCTTTGATGATGACAGTGTGCGCTGGCAAGTTCACACCCCAGGCCAGAGTGGCTGTAGACACCAATACCTACAAAAAACACATTCACGGTTCAATGCTCTCCGTTTAAGAACAAGAAATAATCAAAAACGTTCTTGACATTGCTGAATGTTACAAACTAACCTGAATGTGACGGTCAGAAAACAGATCCTCTACCAACGTTCTGTCCACTCTGGTCATTCCAGCATGGTGAATAGCAAAACCATATGGCAATAGATCCTTCAGCTCCAGGTTCTCTCAACAAAGAAAACAAATGGTAAACAAAATCAGTATACAATAAATGTGTGTCCAGACCATGAAGCTGGGGCCATTTAATAATACTAATTTCAGAGAGAGAAAAAAAATCTACAAAATAAATTTGGTGAAATGTTGGACATAATCACAGCTCGAACAATGGTGTGAGTTTGGGTTGGGATTAAATGTTTATTAAACAATAGCAGACAAGGGGAATCTTTGAAACTGGCTTGAAATTATTGCCATTATTTCTGTAATTAATTTATTATTAATTATTTAATAATAAAATAATTATGAACATTAAATTATAGTTAATGATAAGTATTTTTGCTGTCATAAAATCGCTACAATTTATACATTTATATTACAAGTTATAGTTTATGCAATTATAATTAATTTAGACTATAATAGTTTATTGCCATATTCGGTTTAGTAAGACGATACATAAGCCAAAATGTTTAAAAAACGTATGCATATTTCTTTGTGGAAAGAAATTTTCAGATTCTATGTAGGTCTTGTTTTAAGTGTACATCAGTTTGAGGTTGTATCTGATGTGCAGCACTTTTGTGTTAATTGTGAGCTAACCTTGCACTGCTCGGCTTCAGTCCTCAGGACCTCAGTGGAGGCCGAACCCTCTCTCAGGAACAACCCCAGTGTGTCCTTCTCCAAACACATGTCCCTGATCGCACGCCCTGTCTTTCCGGTCTCCTTTCTCGAGTGCACAAACACCAACACCTAGGAAAAAGGAAAATAAATGATCAGGAAACAGAAGGGTGACTGAAAAAAGGTAGGATACATTGATAAAGGAACTAGTTAGTTAATAGTCAACATTTGAAGTGGATCAAAACTTTCATCAAAGTTGTCCTAAAACCAAAAATGCATTCGTCTTAGGACAACTTTGATGAAACTTGAGCCACTTCAAATGTTGACTACTGTAGTTATTGTGTTCAGCTTCACCTGATTCTTTCCAGCATGTTCCATGATCTTCTCATAGACAATCTCATTCATAATCTGGAAGCGCTTGATAGCCTTCTTCTCTGTAATTCCTACATAAGTTTGCTCCAGAGGCACGGGCCGGAAACTAAAAAAGAAAAACATCCAACATATTTTATTTTACCAAAAACTTATTTAATGTTATCCACATATTGTTGCAGAACACTATTTTACCACAGCAGTCCATTTCTCACCTGTTGTCAAAATAGAAGAGTCCCTTGGATGGATCCACACGAAGGCAGGTTGCCACATCCTCATAGTTGGGCAGTGTGGCACTGAGGCCGATGAGCCTCACGTCTTCCTGTGTCAGCTCCACATTGCGGATGGTTCGAGCAATCAAGGACTCCAGAACTGGGCCACGGTCATCATGCAGCAAGTGGATCTCATCCTATATGACAGAACATGTTAAATTGGAAAAACATGAAAGAAAAACTTTTAAAAAGGGAATCTGAGTATTCTAGATTACTTACAATAATGATAAGGCGCACAAGCTGTGTATATGTGCGTTCTCCTCCTTTCCGGGTAATGATGTCCCATTTCTCTGGGGTGCACACGATAATTTGGGTGGCGTTTATTTCCTCTTTACACAGCTGATGGTCTCCGGTCAGCTCAGAAACAGTGATGCCATAACTAGCCAAGCGCTGCAGACAGAGCAACAAATGTTTTAGAGACAATACTTTCACAATTTTAAACAAGTATAAATTAGGCTTGCCGCGCTAGACGGTGATACCGTTGTTAAGACGCAACACCGGCTACGTCACTTGCCCACCGACCCCCACAGTCGTTTTTATTTTTTATAGTAATAAAAATAATTTAAAAGAACAGACACTACAATTAAAAACTGAACGCGGCTGCTCAATGCAGCGTGCCGAACGACAGTCGCATCACAGATCAGATTTAATTTCTCCAGTGAGGAGAGCGAGTCGAGCTGACTGACAAGAAGAGTGAGGTGAGATAGGACCCAGACGATGGCGGATGATGTAGTTCGAACGAAATGCAACAGGTGATTTTGGAAGTTTTTTTTAAACATTAGTTTCTTATTTAATTGGTTCCACAGTGTTTGCTGATTTTTTACTTTATTTAAACTTTGTGTAATTTATTTATTTTATTTGACATCAAGGTGTACGCCGTGCCTCCAAGCTTTCTTATTCGTTTTGCTAATAAACTTTCTACATTTATTTGGTTATATATTATGTACATTTACTTATTTCCAGTTTTGTATAGGCTACCTATTTAAACTTTATGCAAGTTTTGTTATTTTATATTAGGCATAACCTGCCCTATAGCATGGTGTATTTTTATTCGTTTTGTTAATAAAAGTTCTATGTTTTATATATAGGCTAAAGTGAGTTTGACGTTGTATTTTGTTGTTGCATTCAAGCAATTGAAGCCGAACTGCCGCTAATTCGAAAGTGAAAGTAAAATGTGCATGGTGCTTTTAAGCTATTTAAAAGCAAAGGAAAGAGAGGAAACGCCCCTGCCCCCACAGTGATACCGGTATTATTGTTGTTGTCACACGTCGATTAACCGGTGGGAAAATTTCCTCACCGTCACAACCCTATATGTAAATGTTAATTGTAATTCTATTTATAGCTACTCATTTGAAGGATACTAAATTACAGGAAATGATGGGGAAAGCATAATGCAGTCTTACCTTGCCAAAGCTGCCCACCATCTCCTGTACTAGTGAGCGCATGGGAGCGATGTAGATGATTTTAAAATCATCAACATTGATGGTGCCATCCATGTTGATATGCTTTCCGATCTCTCTGAGCATTGCCATGAGAGCAACATTCGTTTTGCCAGCACCCTACAGGTCAAAGGAAAAGACAGGAAAAAAAAGTCAGAGTCTCCTTTAGGGTAAAAATCTTAAAGCTAATTCAAGTTAAGGTCTATGGTGCATCATATTTGGCACATTGTGATTTTAATGGAGATGTTAATTTTTAGCCAGCGCCTGGACAGTTGCGCCTTTATCGGCAGACTAACCGTTGGAGCGCAAACCAGCAGGTTTTCATCTGTCTCCAATGTGGTTTTGAAGAGTTTACTCTGTATGCGATTCAAGGTTTTCAATCCTTCGAATCCAGCTTGGGCATATTTGGGCAGCTTCTCAATAGCCACCAATGTCTGAGAGAGAAAACGAGAGAATCCTTGTGAGACACTAGTGAAATTACATAGATGCAATAAACCAGTAATTCATAGTACATTGCTATTTGCACTAGTGTTCAAATGTTTGGGATCACTGAAAAAAATATATTTTCAATTAACAATTATTCAGCAAATATGCATTAAATTGATCAAAAGTTACATTATATTATTTATAAAATATTCAAATAAATCCTGTTCTTTCTATTCATCAAAGAATCCTGAAAAATGAATCACAGTTTCCACAAAATACTAAGCAGTACAACTGTTTTAACATGGATAAGAAATGTTTCTTGAGCAGCAAATCAGCATATTAGAATGATTTCTGAAGGATCATGTGACATTTACTGACTGCAGTAATGACTGTTGAAAATTCATTTAACTGAAGGAAAAAGAGATTTTTCTCAAAAACATTAAAAATCTTACCCTCCTCAAACTTTTGAACAGCTGTGTATTCTTGTGTGGTAATTTGAGGTAATAACCAAACAACCAGAAACAATAATAATAATTTAAGAAAATGCATCACAAAATAGAGGAAAATACCTCATCATCACCAAAGGTTTTGGGTTTGAGACCGGGCACATGGACCTCCTCGTAACCCTTCCTCTGTTTGCGGAAGGAGCCATCAGGCAGCTGACAACGCTTGTTGGCCATGAAGTGACTGCCCTGAGAGAAGGCCAGGTCTTCCAGATCTAGTAGCTGCCTCGAGGTCACAGCCTAGAGACAAAGAACACAGCAAAAATATAAGCCAGTCACATGAACACTGGGGCGGTCAAATTAAAAAGCGCTTGAAGTAGTAGATGTAGCTTTCAAAAAAATGTAATTTACCTCTCCATGATCAATGTCCATAGACTCCAGATCATCCACACGAGATTTTCTCACTCTCTCCCGGCGAGATCGCTCCTCCTGCAAAGAAACAAAAGATCATAAGCTTACAAAAGGTTATCCTTCTTTAAACAGGTAAAATCTCAAACTCTCTCAACTAAACCAACTAAATAAGGAGGGGGAGGTTCTGACCCTGATGATGTCCTCTTTCTCAGTCTCCTGTAGCTGGTAAAGAACTTTGGAAAGATCCTGATCAGCTTCCATTTTATTCATGATTTTCTCCTTCTCAGCCTCACTTTGGGCACTGGCCAACATGGTGCAGTACAGGACTGGATATGACAAGAAAAAAAGAACAATGCTTTTAAAATCTTGTAAACTGCTCACACTTCCAGTATTGGAAACATAATCTCAGAAATCACAGTCCTGACTATTGTGATCTACTTACTCATTCGCCTGTGCTGGCGGAGGACCTTAATGAAGTCAAATGTGTTGAAGCCCAAAAGCAGCACCAACTGGTTCTCACACTCTCTGTCATCACTGGCAGTCTAACCAAAGACAGGAATGAATCAGCCACACAGGAAGACATACACATACAAATCTCTCAGTCTCCAAGAATTTGAGAAATCCCTACCTTAAGGATTTCCAAGACCTCATCTGCTTTCTTCTGAGACACGATGGCATCATTGTAGAAGCGGCTGAGCTGTCGCTGAAGCCAGAAGGCATCAATGTCTCGGGGGTGAAGATCCTTCTTTTTGGTCATCATTACATCGCCTGTGTTTCCCAGCTAAAGAGACAAGAACATGTTAGCCTGGATTTTTGACTCCGTCAGTGGTTCTCAACCATTTTCAACTCCAAATCCCCCTTTTGTTGAAGCAATATTCTAAAACCCTCTTATGTAAGCTAATATGCCCCTATTGCACTTCAGCTGTAATAAAATAAACTCAAAATATGAGATCAGATTCATGTTGTACATTTTAATTAAAAATAAATTAAACTAAATACTAAATTAAAATAGGTTAACTTTAAATAATTTTAAAAATAACTGAAACTACCCTGGAATTTGGCCCTAATAGGTCCCAGACTCCTGGTTGAGAACCAGTGTTCTATGACCAGGTGTGCAGAAACACGTGGGACATGTGACTTACATTAGCAGTCAGGGTGCTGCTCTCATCTGCCTCCTCTCCCTCGCTGTCATCAGAGCCTTCATCCCGAACCTCTCCGTACTGGTCCTCGTCACCCTCCTACACATAAACAAAAACATGCTGGTGTCAACTCAAGAACTAAAAAAACAATCAGACCACCAACAACCAGCATGTAGAAGCTCACCTCTTCATCAGACTCAAACTGAACATTGACTCCATAGGTTTCATCAATGTTATCATCTGCAAAAGAGAAGAGAGGTGTGACCTAGCTGAACATCATGAGAAGACTCAGATTGGACCAAAATTATTTACCCATATTTTGAAGCTCTTTGTCTCCACCATAGTCAGAGATCTTCTTGCCCAGGTTGACCAGGACGTGGTAGCGCGTGTCGTCCGCAGGCCCCAGCAACTGCTCCACCTCCCTCCTCCTCTCTTTGTCTCTCATCTTGTCATTCTTCAGTACAGCCAACACCTCGTCTGCAGCTCCACAAAGGATATCCCTTGGCTTAAAGAATAGAGAAAGAGCAGCAATTTATGATGTGACACTTTAAAGGTGACATATTATGCCCCTTTTTACAATATGTAATAGTGTCCCCAGAATGTGTCTGTGGAGTTTCAGCTCAAAATACTCCACAGATCATGTATTATATAATTTTGAAAATGCCTATTTTGAGTGGAAGCAGAAACAAGCTGTTTTTCAGGCCTGTCTTTAAATGCCCCCTTTTCCAGAATAGAGCTGCACCATTACAGCTTGTATCTGCTAAAAACATCTGTTTTGGTTCTGATTATCATGTTTAACGCGCTGAAATCATGCGTTTTAAACCATATGAGTTTAAACTTCAGATATAAGGTTTTCTGAGCGCACACAACCGAAGCACACGGACAGAAAGCTGCTGTCACAGCATGCGAGTACTAAACTAAGTTCTCATTCACACACAAGTTTACGTTAAAAACACACGAGTTACAAAAATGTCTATGAATGTAAACAGCTGGGAAATAAATCGCTTGTTTATTTTAGATCTGTGTGGCAGCAGCATTATACAGTACTCTAAATAAATCAATAAATCCACTGCTCTCTTGTCTCCTCTGAGGCTGGGACTGTAAATAGTGTTCTGTGCTCGTCTGTGCAGCCAAAGACAGAACAATTAGCATGTTTTGCCGATTTGAGCATCCATAAACAAAGCAAAACACAGGAATTGTGAGTTTCTACTACTGATTCCTTTAGAGAACAATCACTTCCTGCCCTCCAGCTGCATTTCGCGCGTCATCAGAATCACGTGATTGCAAACAACCTATTAATGTGTCCTTAATGAAATAAAAGTATGAAAACTTAGCAATACCAAACTTTTGAACAATTTATATAACACTATAATTTAGTAACACGTTTAAATATAATCTTAGCAAATCTAGCAAAATAACTCAATATCTCTAAGAGAATATCCATTTTCATATTGTATATTATAATGAGTTATTGTAATGAAAATTTACATTTTTGGTGCATCGTTTTAATTTATTTCAAGACAAAACAGTGTAGACTTTTTATATTGGCAGAATATTTTTATTGGTTATCATCCCTAACATGAAAACGGTAAATCTCCCAATAAAATTTAAAGTTACAAATGATATACATATCACATGTAAACAGGTGCAGTGATCATACCTGATCTCCAAGGGCTGCCTGAATGAAGCTGAGAAGAATTTCATATGTTTCTCTTGTCTCTTTGGTCTTGGGCTTGTATACGATGCCCACCATCTCATCAATCCCCTCAGACAGCAGTGTGAAGCCCTTCATCTTGTTTATGTCGTGTCTGTCTTCGTCTCTCTTTTTTCTCCTGCATCATACAATGAAAAAAGATTCAAAGACTATGACACAATGAATGAACCCAAGTAAACAATATGCGTTTCTGATCAGACTCACTTTGCTCTCCTCTCTTCCAGCATCTGAGGTTTGGTTCTCTGACTCCTGTCTCCCATTTTAGTTCCCTCCAGTTTGCCGACCAGAGACAGCACCTCTCCGGTGGGCTCATCTCTGCGGGTGCGGTCGATCAGAGATCTGTCCGCTTGCAACACCAAGTTGGAGTTCTGCGGAGAAAACACAAAAAAAACTTACGATGGGTTCAACGGCTGTGTTTCAAATCCTAGCGAGCAGCCTACCTAGACGGCAATTGTAAACATCACAAGGCCGTGCTTTAAGCGCTGACATTCTGTTAAAAGACTACTTAATTCAAAAGTAAATTAAGCATTTACTAAAAATTTGTTGTCCAAAAATGCTATCTAGTTAGTCAGCTCAATAGGTTTTTAAAACAGTGTGTATAAGCACGCGCACACCAAAACACACCGCTTCAGCGCCCTAAATAAGATTTAGCTTCATAACATATCAAATTCGTTCAATAAAGGATATAACAAATCTTATAAGACTCTTACCGCTTTGTATTCATACTGCAAACTACGTGCAGTAACATCCGCCATGACTTCTTATTAAGTTACTGTAAATGCGCTTAAAATAAAAATATTCTTTATCAACCGGTGCTAGCGGAGAGACATAACGTTACGGCTAAATAAACTACACAGCACTCATGTATGTTCCTAGTTACACAAAAACTAGCGTAGTGTGCACACCACAACAATAACACACTTTGAAAAGTTAACTCTTTTCTTTATCTCCGAAACTGCACCATACGCCTGAAACATGCACGACTGTTTCAAAACGCAGATGTTATTTCCGCTTCCGGGTTCGTGGTGCAGTGCGTGATGCTGCCTCCTTTGGATAGGAATGGCATTTATTTAGACGCTTAGAATCGTTTGTAACAGATTTGGTTGAAAAGCCTGTCTGAGATACTAAAACGTGAAACGTCTTGGAAGGCACAATATCCACAGATCCCCCCCCCGCCCACAACTGACCAGAGCTGAAGCAAATTTGTATTAAAGAATGGAAAAAAATAAACGCATATTTTTGTAAATGATAAACGCTACAGAAATTGTTCTTAAAACATTGTTTCATATTCTTTATTAAGGGATGTGTTAAGCATAGATGGGACATTCTACCAGAAATGTACATTATCTGTCCTTGACTTGTTACAGTGAGTAAAAAGTATTACATCCGAAACATTTCTAAAACTGACTGACGGTTGATTTCTGTGAGTTGTTCTGTAAAGGAATATGTCATTCATTAGGTTCTCAGATATTTTGTAATTGATTAAAAACACTTAGTTTTGTTATGCTAAAAACTGTTATTTAGAAAACTTTAAGTTGTTATCATTCACATCAACTGATTAAAAACATGAAATTCTACATAAAGTCTACAAATAAATATATTTTACAACTGTCCCCATGTTTTCGGTCAGTGCTGTCACGTTTACATAAAACTCTACATAAAATGTGTGTAATGCGCCTTTAAAGGTATGACTCAAAGGAAGTGAGGAGGTGAAGCTGACACTGATCAAGGGTGAGTTCTGACATTGAATTGTATGATTTTAAGCTTGTTTTTGTATGATTTTTTTGAGGAGGACGAGCTAAAGGGTCAGGCCCTGTCACGGTAAAACATCCCAGAAAATAATGAATTTTTTTAAAATCCAAAACATGTCTAAAAAAGTTACTGAAATTCCTTGATTGCATGTTAACAGTTTTTATGCTAGCATGCTAGCAGGCTGAGTAATGGCAGTTTAAAATGGCCAACCGTCAGGCCCTGTCACATCAGGCCCTGTCACATCCCTGTGTGTGAGGGCCTGACAGTCTGGAGACACCGCCTTACAAATGAATGGCACAGTTGTTTTTAATTACCTTTATTGCATATAATATGTATTTAATGCATGCCATAGTAAAACATTATTTGAATAAATAGACATTACACTGTAAATCTGAAGCTTTTTATGCTCATCGACAAATTTTTTGAATTTTATCCCTCTTTTACCTAGGCCTATGTAGCACTGCACTTTGTATATTAATTATATTTCAATACATATGAAGAGTTTATTTGCAAAAACAGATAACTCCATTTTTAACAATTCTCTGAAATCATGTTTTTTCATTGTGCATTCCAATTAATCTCAATCAAACTTTAGTTATTTTGATTAGGTTAAAAAATAACTAATAATTACAGCTAACTAACACAATAAAACACAATAAAAACATGATTACATAATAAAAAACATGATTTTTGAAAATGTAAAAAAACGGAGTTATCTGTTTTTGCAAATAAACTCTTCATATATAGATGTAATTGTCATCTATATAAGCTTTATGTAATGAAGACTGTAATTATTCCAATTCATACAGATACCATGGTAATATCTACATTATTACTTAGGAAATTACATGCAATTTCCGTTATTACCATGTAATTTCCTAAGTAATAATGCAGATATTACCATAGTATTGCCCTGTTATTACTGAGCCGTAATATTATGTGGTACCACAGTTACTTTACTTTGTGCTATTCAGTTAAATGTCTATACATTTGCTGTATCATAGTAAAATATACTTTATATATTATGAAGTTATATTTATATTTATTACACCGGTGTACGCATAGCACAACACAGGTTTATTGTTTTCACTCCTGTCTGAGTTTGTGCCATTCAAGTTGGTAATTGTTATTGTTAAATTAATTTTAACATATTAGTAGTACCATTACAATTTAGTTTTCACTCCTGTCTGTGTTTGTGCCATTGTGCAATTCTAGTTGTTTATTTGTATTATTGTTGTTATTGTTAAATGTAATTTTAATGAATTGTTAAATGAAATATGTTTTTATATTGAAATAAAATGAAATTAGTTTATTAATTTGTCAGTCATATTCTAATGAATTAGGCCCTTATTATATGTCCTTGGCTGAACTTTACCATAGTCTAATATCACATTAACATTCAAATTATAATAATAATTTGAAATAGGAATGCTTATCAAAACTTAAATAAAGAACACAAAACAAAACTTTTCTGCATCAACGAAATCCATAAAGTCAGTCCTGTCACAGCACCGTCAGTCCTGTCACGCCTCGGTCAGTCCTGTCACACAGGAAATTATGCTATAAAATTTTATATTTGAGGAAATATTGATGAATTAATCTATGTAACTGTGTAGATGAAGGTTGGAGTATATGTCCACTACTATGTTTTTGAAAAAATCTCCTTTGCAAAGGCAGTTTTTTTACAATTATATGAGTGTCTGGCGGGTTATTCTATGATTTTGTGTACTACAGTTGACCGAAAAGTTGCTTATATTCCTTATAGAAGTTACAAAACCATGTTAGATACAATCAGGGACATGTGACCAATAATAAAATGATATTTGTATCAAATAAATTCATTAGGAAACCATTCTAACATATATTTGTCTGTGACAAGGCCTGTTTTAGGGGTGAAATGCGTATAAAAATTTTTTTTATTTCAATCATAAAAACATGCTGAGATGGCACAATATGTGTTTCATATAGATTAACATGTCCTCCATATGACAACGTTAAGATTTAAGAATAAGATATTTTTTTCAAGATTTTTACAAGTGGAAATGTATATATATCTATGGTGTTAAGTATATCAAAGGGCATGTAGAAGACTGCAAGTTCTCATTCATTGAAATTATGGCATTGTACAAGGACCCTTTCAAAAGTGTTTTCAGCAATCTCATACAACAGAAGAGGAATACATAAATTACGTTAATCTACTGCAATGATTTGGTTTACAGTAATTTCATATATACAGTAATTTCTTATTTCAACATTTATCAGGGAAAGATAGCAGTGCCTGTCCATAGACTGAGTATTGAGTAATAATTTATGTCTCTTGTCAAATATAATAAATTTAGTTTGATAAATTAACCATTCACGGATCTCCATTATATGAGATGTTTTTATTTTTCTCACAATACTTTCCTTAAATACACTTACTTTAATAAACATGGATTACCCTTTGAATTTCAATACTATATTGAAAACAGGTCTCACACAGTTTTAGATAAAAAAAGCATAATTGATACTGTTTTGTAAAAACTGTGGTTTATTTACAGGTGGAAATAAAAATGTCAGCAGAAACATCATTTATTTCAACTGTCATGCAAGCATACATATATTGTTTTATAAATAAAATACTGCCTTACAGAGTATACATTTTCATGGCCAAAAGTTGAGACAGAATTTTAGTCTAGTCTAACAATATTTTTCTTTACAAAAATATGTGAGGCCCAAAAACTAAATAAACATTGTTATACTACATATCTCACACATTTTATGGCTACAAAATTATTTCCTAACACTATTAAGCACCTTAAACATGTACAAAAATCACAGAGTATGACGTGCAAACATACACAGTCTTTGATTTGCTATGTACAGTACATATGATGGGACAGGATGAAGGGGCATTCCATATTTGAGGCCCAAAAGTGTAAGTATTTACAAGGTGTTAATGGTTTAACATAAAACATTAGGTCAGAGGCAATATAACATAATAGAAGAGTGCCATTATAGCAGCACTGATGAGACCAGAAATTGGCACGGTCACAAACCAAGCGATAAAGATATTCCGGAACAGATGCCAATCAACGGCCTTCCTGGAGCGGAGCCAGCCAACTGACACCACTGATCCAACCTGTTCATAAACACACAAACAAAGAAGATAATAGAATTGGACGTTTGTTATTACAAATTATAATGGTATGGATTAATCTACTAGTACGTAACCCACCTTGCAATGAGTGGTGCTGACTGGGAGTCCGATGTTGGAAGCGACAACCACAGTTATAGCAGAGGCGAGCTCAATGCTAAATCCGCTGCGAGACAGACATGATGATTATAATAAGCTCTATAAGCATCTTTAAACACAGCAAAGGACTGTTTGAATGGAAAAAGTACTTCAGCACTGTCAAAATGTCATAATACTAAAGACATGACAAATCTTCTTTACTGCTGTGGTGCTTGAGGGAATTTCCATGAGACAAGGAGTGTTGTTAAACTGTTTGTTTACACTGCAACAGTCAACAGAGATAAGAAAGTGGGAACCGGCCCTTAAGCCTCATGAGAACCACAATGATAAAACTGAACTATAAAGCCTGATCCCACAAATAAGCTCTCTTATCAGTTTCTGCTTAGAGGAGGTACGCAACGTCAGGGTATTAGCAGCTTGTTACCTGGAGGGAGTGATGGGAGTCAGGTCTTTGCCCATTGTTTGTATGACCCGCCGACCCCAAATCCAGAGCCCTGTACAGATACCCACTCCTCCATACAGGAGCAACCAAATTGGTGTGGGAGCAGTGGATGCTACAGAAGCGCTTTCATAGATCAGCCAGAGTGCAACAAGAGGGCCAATCGCATTACTGTAAGAGAGGAATGATGGGTAATGCTATCAGTTAGAGATTAGCACAGTCGTCATTATAAAACAATGTGGAAAAAAGGTCTGAAATGCAAGATATACACTACCGTGTATATTTTAAGGGTTGGTAAGAAACCCTTTTTGTTTATGAGTCACTTATACTCACCAATGCTATATTTATTTGATAAATATACAGTAAAAACAGTAATTTTGTTAAATATTATTACAACTTAATATATTTTGAAATGTAATTTATTTATGTGATGCAAAGCTGAATTTTTTTTAGCAGCCATTACTCCAGGCTTCAATCCCACAAATTATTCTGAAAATGCTGATTTGGTGCTCAAGAAAAAAAAATACATTATTATTAATTTTGAAAATATTCCACTGCCTAATATTTTTGAGGAAACGGTATTACGTTTGTACAGGAATTCTTAGATGAAAAGAAAGTTCAAAAGAGCAGAAAATATTTGAAATAGAAACATTATAAATGTCTTTATGGTGACTTCTGATTAATATAACGCATCCTTACTGATGAAAAATATTTACATTCTTTAAAAAGTGTATCTGTCTCATATCAGTTATAGGCTGACATTCAATATTTAAGTGTGCTGTTCATTTACTGTATTTTTACATTTAGAGAAGTTTTACACTAAAAGTGTATTGACAGTGTTAAATGTAATCTTTAGCAAATGTCAAAATGAATATCCATTTTTCATACTCTACTGTATATTATAATGCGGTGACATTTAAATTGACTTGTAGTTCATTTTTATTTGAAATTATTTTGGACAAAATATGAAAAAAAAAGGTTT
The DNA here is from genome assembly GCA_018155175.1 of Sinocyclocheilus anophthalmus. Taxonomy (NCBI): domain Eukaryota; kingdom Metazoa; phylum Chordata; class Actinopteri; order Cypriniformes; family Cyprinidae; genus Sinocyclocheilus; species Sinocyclocheilus anophthalmus. Next base: position 528,918 of record JADLZN010002458.1, on the reverse strand, counting down.
ATTATGTCTCTCTATACCTAACATCATTTCCCCCATGCGCAAATGATCCAAAGCAGGCAGTGAGAATCTGCAGGAACTGGAAGAGCATGGACACCTCTGGCTTGTCTATCTCAAGCTCATCTATTTCCTCTTCCAGTGAGTCTCCTCTGACGGTCTCGTCTCCCATCTCCACTGCCAGAGCTCCGTCTCCTGCAGCAACTTCTGCATCAGCCACCGCAGTGCAGTAACTGTTATAGCTGTCATACCGCGAGCGCCTTTTCTCTCCATCCAGTCCAGTCCGGCTTCCCTCATCCTCCTTCAACGACCCGTGTATTCCGTAGATGGCCATGGTGTAAGAAGTGTAACTGTTGTTGCGGCGGATGGGTTTGTCTCCGGTCTCTCCCATGCATTCGCCCACCTTGGCCAGGTGAAGTTTGTGAAGTAGATCCTTGTAGATTCCAGAATCTTTGTGTATGGTGTGAAACTGGCTTCCGCACAAGTCTGGGACAGCAATTCCAGCACTGCCATTTAAAGCTACAATGGATGACCAAAATTGTAGATTAAAGAATAAGTAATTTAGTTAAAAGAGAATCAGTTCCTTGAAACACATACAGTTAATTTAGTGTATTAATAATTTCAAGAGGCTGACCATGAGTGCAATCCCAATCTTTGGTGTCAAAATCTTTGCTGTCCAGGTCGGTTTCTGCAGAACCTCCGATGTCAAAGGCCACCTTGTTGCTGTCAGCAGGGGGTGTCTGTGGAACAGGAGAGTAGCTTTGAGGTGGGGCAGGATGGGCCATGGGGTCATTTGAGGATGGTTTCTTCTCAATCAGCTGTGTTCCACTAGTGTCGGCAATATTCTGACCTGAAAAGGTGGAAATAATTACAGAAATAAGTATATTAACAGGACAGATCCAAATGCATGCGAAGTCAATGTGGTAGTTTATTAGAAACATTTACAAAGATATTTTATTGCATCATTGTGCCATGGGCATGTGCTAATTTGGTGTCCAAGAAACACAACAAACTACTTATTATCAATGTTGCTTCATATTTTTGCAGAAACCATATTTCTTTCAGGATACTTTAATAAATAGAAAGTTCAAAAGAACATAATTTACTTGAAATAGTAATATTTTGTAACATATTAAACATCTTTACTGTCATTTTTGACTTATTTAATGCATCTTTACTGAATAAAACTTTTGAATGGTACAGTATGCACTGATCATGTAAGTTTCAATTACACTGCAAAGAACTACCCAGAATTCCATGCTTTGGGCATTTTAAAATGAATACTGAATTAAAAATGGTATATAAATAAATATTTACTTTTCATCTTCTTCTTTAACAGTGGACAGACAATGAACCAGACCACCGCAGCAGTAAGCAGGGCACAGCCCAGTGAGATCAGCAGAGTACCCCACCATGGTATCCTATCAAATCCCAACACTGTAGAATATAGAGAAGAACGAGATGAAAACTTAACACGTTTTAGTGCTAAACAGTGCTACATATTCTACATTCTCATATTGAAAAGTCCTACATTCCTCCTGAAAAGATATTGTGTTTCTCTAATTAGCAAATTAGCATTAGCGTAACTTCAAACTTGGCTCAAAAGCAAAATACTCAATCCTAAATACAAATAATCTTTTTAAAAAAGGGGATCAAACATTTGTTAATGAAAGTAACTTGTGGACGAGTGTGATAGCATGACAATGATAGCATGTTTTCCCTCCAGAATTAAGTCTGTTGTAAGGCAATGTGTTGACAAAACACTGCAGTGAGATAGCCTAAGCAAACGGTTATAAAATGTTCTGTTTAAAATGAGGGTGAAATGGGAGGCTATACAGTGAAAGTTTCTTTTTTATCATTATAACTTATGGCTAAGTTAATTTTCAGTTCCTTTGAAAGAACAGAACCACTAACGGTATCGAACATGGTCATGTGCATGGCTCAATAGATAACCAGGAAGAGGGCGGTCCTGTGGTCCGCTGATTAATACACAGACTCTAGGTCAACTGTTGGTTCACAGTGGCTATTTTATCTTCAGTACATCATGATCCCACTGAAGTTTGCTTATGGGTACAGATTGTTGGACTTCGGCCAAAATTATATTTCATATTTTTATTATTACATCAACAAACTGTACAGACAGTTACACATTTTCAAATAGCTATAATAATTAGCAATATTGAGTACTGTGTTTAACCCACCAGCCTTTGTATGTGTTGGTGAACGTGAAAGTAAATGAACAGTGTGTTAATTAATGATAAATAAGGGATGGGTCCTGTATGCATACATGTGATCATGACATGACATGTGATCATAATTTGGGAACAAAATGTTCCTCAAAGGGCTAAATCTGACATAACCTCCTTTTAGTTATGTTTAGAGACATAGGAAAATCAATTCATAAATATTCATGTATAAAGAAAATACTGATCTAAATATTATATTTTTAAGGATATATTTCTTTAAAAAATTAATATTCAATATAAAAACATTAAATAAATTACTTAGAGAAGAATAATGCTTACTTGGGGCTCCAGTAAACATGATGGAGAACAGATTGATTCCCATAGTAACAGCATAGAAAACTGGTAATGCTCTTAAACCATTGGGCACTGGATCCTCCTGGAGCACATGGAAATATTGCCATTTAGCACATGGTAAAAGCATATGTTATTTCTTTATTGACACCAACAAGAGATTAAAAAGTACCAAAACAGACACTGGCACATTATGTTACAGGTGAGCTCAGATTAGCTTTTTACCTTATTCAAGATGAACTTGCGGACAAAGTAGAAGAGAATCGCAGACATGATGCCGGAGAGAAGAGGTGAAAGAAACCAAGAGGCAACTGGAACACATATATCAACAGGTTACACAAATAAGCACAATGTAACATCTAAACAATGATGTTCTTCTCTCTTATCTTAAAACTGTATGGACCAAAATTTCTCAGGGCCGCATGCCAAGTATCAACAAACACCCAACAAGTCACCAGGGGTAAGCATGTGACTATGTTTCCTGTCGGTATAGTCCAAAATATTCTGTACTATAAATAGATCTCATGTGAAAAAAATAATAAAACTAAGAAATCTTCATTAAATCATGCTGGTGGTCTTTCCGCTTACTATTTAAACAATTACATTTTATCTAAACAATTACATTTTTTCCTATACTTCTATTTCTGTATATAGTACATTATTAAATTTTTCTTTTTTAAAATTATATTAGTGTTATATTACATCCCTACTGTGTTATTCCTATGTATGTCTGCACTATCATGTATGTCTGCACTACGTTTGTACTTTCTTCTACACTGGAAGCTCCTGTTGTCAAGTCAAATTCCTTGTGTGTAAACATACTTGGTAATAAAGCTCTTCTGATTCTGATTCTGATTCTGATTTCTGGGGTCACATGGGAAAATATTCTCTTTCCATTAACTCACAAATTATATAATCTGACTAAGCATGCTTACGCAAAATCTCAAAAATACTCAGTTTCACATACCAATGCGAAGCAATTCCAGCCATTTGACCCCCTGATGACCTCTAGCAACCATGGAAAAGCCAATTGTGGCGCCCACAATGCAGTGTGTCCCAGAGATGGGGAGTTTCAAGAACGAAGCTACAAGCTGCCAAACAGCAGATCCTGTAACAGGACAAAAACAAACATACTGCAAGCTTTCGACTTGACTAACACAAGTCACGATAACGTGATAAAGTTCCACCTAGGTGACATGCTCGCAATTTACTGGATTCCGCTGAATCGCAATCTCCTGTGTGACTATGATGGACATTTTGGATGTGTTAAAATATGTATTGGCTTTGAGTGAAAGGAGGATTTGAAGGAGAAAGATAGCAATGGAAGCAATGGGATCTAAAACAACCCATTGGTTGCAAAAATATCTTCTTTTATGGTCCACAGAAGAAATAAAGTCATACTTGTTTGGAACAACAAGAGGACATTTTTTATGGGTGAACTATCACTTTAAAACAAGTATGTACTCACCAAACATGGCGCTAATGGAGCCAGCCATCAGCACAGCCTCTGAGCCGTTGTACATGTGAACATCGATGATACCCGAACGGATGGTCTCACTAACTTTGGCCCCCAAAAGAATGGCACCCACTGTCTCAAAGATGGTGGCCAGGATGCAGGCCTGGCGCAGAGTCACTACCCCAGAACCCACTGCTGTACCGAAGGAATTGGCTACATCGTTGGCGCCCACAGAGAACGCCAGGATAAAAGCGATGACGAAGCCCAGCACCAGCAGCCAGAGATCACCAGACATGTCTGTCTGTGAGGCCACCGTTAGCATTGTAACAGTTGCTAGGGATGCTAGTGTAGTGGATTCCATTGCTGGAGAGTAACTGCACTTCTGGCCTATTGTCAATCAAACTGGGTTGGATTATTGAGGTATTTCTTCTTAATAAATAAATAAATATTCAAAGTAATTAGAAGACAAGTTAAAAATCGAACAGTCTATACCCTGTCTATCTCTACAAACAAAAATGACAATAGCAGGAAGTAAAAAGCAACTGTTAGCTACATATACTAATAAGGGTAAAGTCTTTGCATTGGCTTTGGGTGGCTACACAGACAGAGACATCCATTGTGGACTAGATCTTAGTAGTGATCGATGGTACATTCTGGAAAAGAAAGACATTTGGATGAATTTGAATGACTTTAAGATCTGACTATAAAAAAGCACAAAACAGAAACACACAATTAAAATAAACCACACTGCTTTTATATGCCTTGATTTAGATATTTTTAGTGGGAGGGATGGTACATAGTCTGATTTGTGGGTGCAAAATAGCCTAACCTAGTAACTATAGGAAGAAAATAAACAATATCTACAAATTTTTAAAAATATTTTAAAAGGATACTCGACCCAAAAATGAAAATTCTCTCACATTTATTTATTTTTACTGATTTACCCACCCTCATGTTGTTCCAAATTTGCATGACTTCCTTCAATGTGGAACGTAGAAGAAGATATTTTGAAGAATGTTGGTAGTTTCAGTTCCCATTTATTTCCACATGGGCAAATAATACACTGGAAGTCAATGGGAACCAAAACTGTTTGGCTACCAACATTCTTCAAAAATCTTCATTTTTTTTTTCACAAAAGAAAAAAATGCAAACAGGTTTGGAACACCATTATGGGTGAGTAAATGATGGCAGAATTTTCATTTTTAAGAATGAAACTTCGGCCATAGACTAATAATTCTGTTTTAAACTTATGTAAAACACAACACAATATGATAATTATAACATTTACATTAGCAGCAATACCTTACTATTATGTAGCAGTTCAACCTCAATCACGTGGCTAGTGTGGTTAACCAACAAAGACAGTGTGGTGCTTAGCAAAGTGCTGATGATTTTAATTTAAAAATCTGGTAGAACAACATATTATTTATCAGTCAAGTAAGGAATTTCCTAAACAAAGTGCCATATTCATTTGTAAAAAAGAGGCTTAATAATGCTTCATTAAGCATGCTATTTGATTATGTGCCTGGAAATACTTTTGATATTTTTATGCCAACTTTGTAACACAGACTATTACATAAGTGCCTTCAGACATCAGAGGATCAAGGGAGACTCAGAATATAAAAACGTACAAACTTCAGCTTCATACGAACACTTGAGCACATGCTTCTTAGAGAAGTAGATGAATGACTTATTGAATGACTTATTATTCTATTAAAAAACAGGTGTTTGTTTTGACTTTGCACAGAAGACCTGCTTTATGATGGTCCCTTGCCACATTTACATGCACAAGACTACTCTAATTAGAATTAGTTTGAATTTAAGTGTCAGGTCTGAGTGATATTACACACGGACAGTTGATGGCCTGCAGTTCTAAGTAAAGTCTCAAGACCAACATTATACAGTTCATCAGGCTCTTGTGAGCTGACATGAATGAAAATGTATGATTTATTAAATTACAAACATCCTATCGACTTTGCCCTGAAGTTAAAATACACCACTGAATAAATAGTACTGGACCCTATTGCAACCCAACACAAACTGTCAGATAAAACCTAAAAGAAACTAAAAAGAGTACTCACCAAATGCATTGAATGACTTCTGCTTGATCGGTTGTGTTATTAATAAAATGACTGATAATCGAACGCTCAGTTCCTGTGTAAAACACACAAGGTAAATATGACCCTGAAAGCTTTCTTAGCCTTTAACTCCACAACTCTACTAACTGTAGCTCAGTCCTGTCTGTTATATATAATTACTAGAGAAGGAGGGGAGAGCGAAGAGAACCACACCTCCAGAGGATCATGAGACTTCTGTGAAAGGCAAAGACTTTTAATGGTTAGCACCAAATAATCAGTTGTACTTAATATTTCATCATGTGTGCCCTCATGTAGACACATGTGCCTCTGTGTTAGTTTTCTTTATGAAACATGACCATATACTTATGTATAATATACAGCAATGGGCTGTGAGATAAATATTACATAACTTTGTGTTTTACAAGAGCTCATTCACAGACACCTCTTAATATAGCAGGTCTGGAAAGAAAAAGTTGTTTCAAAAAACAATATATTTTCAAAAGCATTTGGAAGGCCATAAAAAGAGAATAAATGTACATTAAAAAAAAGATCACAATAATTATGTAATATTAGTCTCATTGCTGTATATATTACACCTAATTGTTCTTATTAACATGCCCTCATTCATTATGACAAATAGCTTAGATAGTGGAAAACCATTTTAAACTCAGAACAGGATGAATCTTTACACAGTTACCAATCTCTAATCAGTTATTAGTTCAACACTTATGAACATGTCTTTTTCCATTTTCAGTCACTAATGAACATCCGTTTTTTCCCCCCATGACACATATCTACTGTCAGCAATGCTATAATGGACACTGGACTACTGGCATCTTTCTTTATGTAATTATTTACCGTTTTAAAGTGATGGATGGTATGTTTGATATGGGAAGCCTTCTCAGCTCGAATAAGGAGAGATTTTTGGATCAAACTTTGAACCCCCATTGGGGTAGATCGGTGGTGGGGGGGGGGGGTGGTGGGGTGGGTTGGGTGGGGGGGGGGGGGGGTCTGTTGAGGTGATGAGGGACTGTCAACCCGTCATGTCATGAAGATTATTTCCACTGATTATTTTCAGTGACCCACAATCTACACGTCACTTTTGGCTGTGCTACTTAAAGAGGTAATTATCTTTATCGCAGTACTTAATATTGGTTATTGTCTCTTTTGAAACAGAATTTAAATGTGACAAACCAGGGGAAAATATAACAGGATTGAAGCATCTTAATTAAATTATGGATATTAGTGCTGGGTAGATTACTTACAAATTGTAGTCTATTACTGATTCCAAATTACATGACAAAAAAATGTAGTTAGTAATTTAATCCCTTACATTAAAAAATTTTCTGTTATCAGACCATTTTTGAGTACTGTGGCCTAACTCAATTTATCACATTGATTTGATTAGGACAGTCTTGTATCATATTGATATAAAATACAAAGAGAAAGAAAATATATCCAATTTGTTATTAGTAACAACATGAAGTGCATTAAACATCATTTATATCAAGGTTTCCCAAACTGGGGTTTGTGAAGAAACTGCAGGGGGTTTTATAGAGTTTAATGAAAAGCTATTTATTTATTTATTTTTTATTTATTTATTATGTGCATATAGTAATCCTGGAACTTGTGAATATTGCAAGGTTATTCGATGACTGAATAAAAACTTCTTTGACAAAAGCTAATAATTTATTAAATCATAAAAATGTAAAATTAAGATAAATCTTTTTAAAATGACAACAACAAAAAAAATAAATAAATAAAAAAAATTTATACCTGGGTTACACTTTATATTAAGGTGTCCTTGTTACAGTGTAATTATACATTTAATATTAATTAACTACATGCACTTACTATATGGTTAGGGTTAAGATTACTTGCACGTAATTATGCATAATTAATTTTTATTATAACAGCAAGTACATGTAACGTGTAACAAGGACACCTTAAAATAAAGTGTTACCTATACCTGGTTTACTTGCATGTCATGTGACTATGAGAATAATATGTAATCATGTAATCAATAAAAAAGTAATTGTAGTCTGATTAGGGGTATGTTAAAATGTAATATAATCTAATTACAAGTACTTAATTTTTGTAAACTGATTACATAATTCAGATTACATGTAATCAGTTACTACCCAGCACTGGCTATTAAAGGTTTACAGTCATAAACTGCAGATATATGATGATGCTGACCCTGAGGACATAATTTAAGATGACTTTAAGATGACTAAAGCTATTTTATTTATTAATTGTTTTGTTTAAATTTAAGTTATCTTTCTAGCAATATAACAGTTCAGTCTATCATAAAGACAAAACTACTGCTCAAAATGTTTAATATGCTAATTTGCTACTCAAGAAAAATGTCCTATTATTATCAATGTTGAATTATTCACATACATAATATTCCTTTCCAGTATTCTTTGATTAATAGAATGTTAAAAAAACAGCATTTGTTGTAAACATGTAACAAACCCCAAACCTTTGAATAATACTGTATACAAATATACATACAAGCATCATGTTGTCTTTGCATTTCATGTTGGTTCAATCACAGGAGAGTGAGAAATTTTCCCTACAGGACTTTTTTGCTTCCACACATACTCTGACCTCAGGCAGCTCGATGTGAAATACAGAAGGTTCTGGATCAAGGCCAGACCAAAATGAAATGAGCCTGTTGTTGTATTTGTCTGAAATGGCAGGTTTGTCACTCTTCCTTTTAATTCAGAGACTGGCTGATGTTGCTTAACATTTAACCTGGCGGTTATAGTCTTGTGAAATCAGCCTTGACATTTTGAACTTACTCCTACGAAGCAGTTTTCAAACATAATATTTGCTGGTTTTACAAAACAGATAACCTGCTCATTTTAACTCTCTCTGGGAACGTACAGTAAAATGAAAAGTGATTTTCATCCTCTCAGGCACACAGTGACAGCTCTGTTTTTCCCCAAACCGCAAGCTTAAACCTGTACTTAAACTCGACGCGTAGGAAAACAGGAAAGGAATCTTCAGACTAAATAGTTTAGTATTGCCGCGCGTCTCACCCACATGTGTCTGCAGGCGGCTCAGCCGCTCCACTAATAGGTTAGCAGTCTGACGCACAGCAGGAAGACGCTAAAATAAGCTGTTTTCTTCCTGCTCCGTTGAATGCTGCTGAACTGGGTGACATAGATCTCTGTAGCCCAGTCTATTCTGCACCAATTCCAAGACAGGTTTTTTTTTCTCACACATAAAATAGATATATAGGTCACTGGATAAAAATGCAGAAGAATGTGCCACCATATGCAAACCGCTGTGCTTTAGAAATAAATGTGCAGCTCAGTGAATCTATGATAGAATATGGCTTGTAAAAGGTAAAAATAAATAAACTATTATATATACTAAGATATATATATTATCTATATATAAATAAACATAAACAACATGGAATGGGAGGCATAAGCACTCTTGATGGGCGGATAAAAATTTGAGAACCCATCTGAGAGGAAAAGCTGTTGAAGTTTACATGCTAGGTAATAATCCAAGAATAATAACCATGTCCTAAAGAAATAAATGCACTAATGAAATGTACGGTAAACTGTTTACAATCAATTTTTTTAAACCAATGATGACGATTCCAGGTGGTGTTTAGGAACCTCTAGGTCAATGACCATGATACATGTTTTGCAGTTCAGGGTCAAATCACAGACTGAAAGCTCAAACAGTTACTGAAATATGTACTGGTTAAACCGCTATGGTCTCAGTATTTCTGAATTTTAAAATATAACATTTTACACAATGGTGTTAACTAATGTGTTAAATACGTTTCATATGTTAAAATTTTTTATTTAAATGTAATAAAACATGAAGTGTAATATATAATTTTTTATTTTATAAATAAGTATTTTAAAATGTAATAATAAAACTGAAATCTATATTTTAAAATATTTAATTTTGTAAAAAAAAAAAACTCAACATAATCAACAGTATTTCTTCAGTGGCCTTTACCAAACGTTTAAAATCATCAATAAACATTACAACATTTTCTGCCTGCTGGAGACATATTGCTTTAGATAAATTGCTTAAATTGCTTGTTTTATTTACAATATTATGTCCATTTATATTTTTATTGTGTGTCAAGGAAATACAGATGCAAAGTGATAAAGCTGTTGTACAGGAGGTTTGAAAGTGACTCAAAAAGCCTGATTATTGACACAACGCAAATCCCCAAAACGACATTGACACACTGACTGAACAAATCACCACACCCAAAATAACCACCAATTACATGCAATTTTACAAAGCCAGTTACTGTAATTATACAGATAAAGTGAAGAATGGGTAGCTAAAAACGAGTGAGAAATGTTAAATATCACGTGAAAGGGTAAATAAAAGATTATTTTGAAATACTTTCCGCCTCTACTGAAAACATCACTTATGAAACAACAGATAATGACATGTGAAGAGCTGTGGGAGGCCTGAACTGTAAACACAAAGACAAGAACACATTGGAGTCTATCTAAATCAATCTTTGCATTATAGGGTACAACGACAGGTAAGTGGGAGGTTTAATTTATTTATGTGCTTGGTGCTGTTAAGTATAATTGTTCAAGCTTTTTCATTTCACAGTGACAACTAAATAGTGTTAGTTGTTTTTCATGTTCTTTTACCTAGACATCTTGTTAACATGAATCTGCAGACGCTCAATTATGAAAGACCGAAACAGCCAGTATTGCTTAGACTTCATTTAATTAAGATATGAAAATAACAGTGAAAAGAACAGTAGGGCAGAATCTTTCCCGCACATAAACAAGTCTATTTTAACAATAGTTTACACTGGTTTGCAATCATAAGCAGGGAACATGTTAGTGCTTGCCTTAGGCAAAGCAAACCCATTCCCTAGAGTCTCTGCTGCCAGCATCTCCCATCAACAAATCTATTCAGAAATCTTTTCAAACATGACCTCTGAAAGCACTCAAGCCATTTCTGTCAGTAATATTTTCACAGCAGAAGGACTGGAATGATAAAAAAACATGAAAATATTGACTTTAAAATTACTAGTAGGCTCAGTTTGTTACCAATGCACTAAAGCATTCTTGCAACAGATTATTGGATGTTGAACACAATTAGCTGTTTAATGTAAGGCTTTACTCTTGTTCCTGCAAAAAGCAAGAGACAGTTTATTAACTAAATCATGAGTCAACAGGCTCATTTCAATTTACTGATGACAGACATTTACTCATTGCTTATAATGACTAATTATCAGTTTTAGCGGACTTTCTTTTTTTGCAGCCATTGCATTGCCACTGTGGTGATGATTTAGGCTATAGATTATTATTTGTGGGGATTGAACCTCTAACCTTTCGGTTACCATACCAGATATTTAACCACAATGCGACTCACTTGAAATTCCCAACTGTTTATCTCTGACCAGTATATGACACTTTGGTTTTCAGCTTTAGGCGATTACACTGAAAAGCTCTGCAATATAAATACCTTGCCACTAGATGCCAGTAAAACACAAATTCATTACTAATTCTTTTACCTCTGCTTCTTTGAATCTACTACCTGTGCTATTTTTAAAATAGAGGTGAAACAGTAAAATAAGGCCAATAAACATAAGGTCAGTAAAACCTGAAATCACCTACGTTGTGTGGATCAGCAGTCCCTATGAGGAAAATGCATTAATAAAATCTTGAAAATCTAAATATTCAAAGATGTTTGTGAGGGTTAGGGTATAGAAATATCATTAGTTCAGTATAAAAACAATACATTTCAATGGAAAGTCCCCAACATGATAGAATAAGAAACCTGTGTTTGTTCATGTATTATTTTTTATTTAGATTGCACTCTTTCATCATCAAACAATTTATTGTGCATTAAATTTTTTTTATATTATTTGTAATGTTCTTTTTTAATAATATGACATTTTACTGCTGGTTTTAATATTCAGTCTTACATAATTAATAAATAATAACAAAGGAGAAAAAAGAAAGACTAGAGGAAAAACTAGACTTTTATTTTCTACATCCTTAATGAATTATTATTATTTATTTTTTTATCCTTAATGAATTATAATTCCTATGCAATTACCTGAACTGATATTTGCATAAACGTAATAATTTAGTCATAGGGTAGAATATTAGACCTATAGCTAATCTGTGTTCAAAGTTTATATCCTGATTTCTCTTTCAGATTTTTATATGCTCTCTGAACTTTATTCCATGTCTATATCCATGTAATCTACTTCAAATTCCATTTCCTAATTAATAAACACTTATTCAAATGAAAATAGGCCTATACTTCACAAATTATAGCAAAATGGTGCCATAGCCTAATTCACAAGCAAAGGGTGAACCTTGTATATGCATTTCCTCAGGTTTATTTTTTCCCATTATTTCCTCATTAGATTCTCAAAATAACTAACGGCATATGCAGATTATTTCCATGGTAAAACAAAGCTGAACCGTAACAGTTAAAAAACCTGATTCAACATGCAAATAAACCCCTTAAAAGTAGTTCACAAGGAACATGCTGTCTATCAGTACATCTCTCCTCATTTTTTCCTCCATCTGTCGCTCCTTCATCCACCCCTTCCCTCCCTCCATTCCCTTGCCAAACAGGATCTGTAGGATCACTCAAAGCAATTTTCTCAGAAGCGAGGAATGTCTGCGTGTGTATTTGTGCATACATTGTGTGTGTGACCTAAAAGGCTTGCTGTGGCCTGTATGGTACGCTTTCAAACCCCCCAAAAAATCCCTGACTACAGCCTCGGCTTGTGCCGCCCTGAAGAAAAGGCGAAGAGTGATATGAAAAAAGAGAACAGCAAAATGACTAGTCCACAAACATTTTCCTAAAGTGAATTAATCACACATATATTGCCTGGCCTCCCCGGTAACGCAGTCAAGCCTGAGGAGCAGGCTGAAGAGAAGAGGTGCAGACAGTTGATGTGTCACAGACTGTGGTGCTGACTTACCTGTCTGTCAGACCTGTAAATGTGGGAATGTGCAGGTTTGGTTGAATGTCTTTTTGAACTGTAATCCTACGGAAGTGACTCAGAAGCATGAACACTAAATTACTGGAATAATGCAGGGAGTGCTGCACAACACATAAAGGTCGAGTCTGCATCAATCATGCGATACATAGGCGGTTTTTGCGAAATTGACGCGTTTCCATACCGTAGGTGTATTTTCAATTCGCAATTTAAATTTGCGCAATTTGAAGGGTAATGGAAACGCGCCTAATCAGAAGGCTTTGACTATCAACTTTCTCTCCAAAGTCCGTACAATAAATAAAAATAACCGTGGACTTGCTTTTATCGCTAAGGGAAATTTGGACACGCAAATTGAAATATCACTTGTATGTTTTGGTGTGATTATTAAATATAAGTGTCTACACAATTGAAATAAGAATATCCATATCACACGAGCAAAAGTGTAATTGTAGAGTCTGTAGGCCTATGTAGGCTACACTGGATAGATCGCGTGCGAGTGTGATATTGTTTTATACAGCAGTTCAATAAACAAGAAATTAATATTGTGTAACTTACATTTTAGACACAATACTTACAATCCGCCATCTAATACTGTTACAATCGATGCCACAACAGAATTGTTGAGCGTCTCCGAGCAACAAAACACATCTACTGCTGTTCCTGAGTGAATCAGTGTGCTTGAATGAATGATTCAATGACTCGGTCATAAAGAGAGTCACTTGTAGCCGGCTGGGGCAAGTTCAAGCTCAAACCGGTGTGCACCGGGTTTGAGATATGTTTCTTGTTTGGTGGGTGTGTCAAACATGTCAGCCCAATCAGCAGCAGCATGTATATAAACCACATGGTATTCAAGAGACAGCTCTGCACAATGTAATTAACATCAAAATAAATTCACAAGAGCAAGTATATTGTTTGCACATGTTTATTTACATTAAAGGCAAAATAACTAAAATAATAAGAGCACAAGTATAGATCTGGAACTTTAAGTCTGTCTAAATATAATTTAGTAATTGCAATGTCTTCTGGTCCATATGCTTTCCTTAGGAAGGTGTGCTAAATACTGATTAATGTAACATAAAAATACTATACATATTTATATATTTTGCTATTGTATTATGGAGTGACACTTTCATCAACTTTTCTATACCCCTCTGATTATAATGGTAAATATTACAATATCATAGCACAACAACAGTGATCAGCAATAATGATAAGCCTAATACTAAAGCCATATAGATCATAACACAGTCTCGGAGGTAAGAAGTGGATTATCCTTCACCTGAAATGTTTGTCTTTTCATCCTGAAATGCGAGGCAAATGTTGGATCACAATAATTAGGAACCACAGTTTCCACAAATCCCTTCACTCGATTGGGATGTTCTCCTTTATTCTGGACGGCAAGGGCAGTGACTGTAACATCGAGCGTATTTTGCAGTATTAAACACATATTTATACCGATTTCATCAGACTCTGAAAATTCTTCAAAAAAAACACAAATAAATAATGGCCTTCTCAGCTGCCATAGGTGCAACTCTTGCGTCATCAGAACAGGGTGTTCAACGCACCACTGTTTCCGTTTAAAAAACGTTTTGCATCGTTTTTGTCGGGGCTGAACGCAGCCCTGATGTATCCAAGTAACCTGCAAAAAGATTCATTGAAAAATACCAATACTAATCCACAGAAGTAAGTAAATAAATAAATAAACACATAATAAATAAATAAATACATGCAAGTTCTTGGATAAGACTTTAAAAAGATCTAATATTTTGTAACAAACTTTTAAAATATTTTTATTCAAATAATCTCTAAAACTGTCAATGTTACTTTAGTCAACACACCATGTTTTATTAGTATACTTGCATTTATGAAGTTTATGAATGTGACATTTAATCCAAAATGCAAGCATAATAATAAGTATAATAAAATTGTAAATTTAGCAAAGTGTGTGTGTGTGTTTAATTAATGTACATTTACAACACTATAATTTATTACTTTTACTTTTAATATTAACTTGTCATTAAACCCTGTTGTGAGGGTGTTTATAATACAATGGCTGGGATAGATTCAACATTTGACATAACCATTTTCTCTCTATTCTTTCTCTTTTGGAAAATGTCTTTTTTCTTTTGCAATTGGAGCAAACTGGAACCTCAGAAATGTGAAAAAGGTCCATCAGATTCCATGACTGGAACTAACCTTTGTGTACAATTATTTTTCCACATTGCACTGGAAAATGTGAGTTAGTTTTTTTGCTATTTTAGTACAATTCTTTAGGGTACCACCCTAGTCCTGAAATGAATATAAAATGTAAGGCAATGACTGATGTCAGAAGGGATCTGTTTCAACACATGCTTTGACATGGATAGGAGGGTGTGGCCTTTTAAAAACCTGCTTCTCCTCTGAAAACCACATGAAAACTTCTGATCCATTTTAAATGCTGATTCAAACCATGATTATTGTTGAAGGATGATATTCAGAATTCAGAGCGGCCCACGCAGACCCCCACCCTCCTCCCTTTGACTTGAAGAATTATAAGAACTCCCCACGACAAGCAACAGTATGTGTAGCCTAAGGGATGGGGCTTAATTACAGCAGAGCTGACATGCACGATAACAGAGCAAAAATGACAGCATAAATGCATGTTTAGACCTTCAGTTGCAGAAAGGGCATGATGATGCTACCTACAGAGACAAATATTCATCTCTTAATTATACAATAAGTGTAGAAGCTATAGCTTCTATTGGAGTTGATGAGTTATGCACAATAAGAGGGAATGGTTCATCATGGGGCACAAAACAGAGGATTAATTCTCATTCAAAAGTTAATTTATACCATGACTCGTGGCACACTTCATATATTAAATATCCAATAGGAGAATGTTCCTCCAAAACGGCAATGAGATTAAATGGAGCATTTTGTCCAGAGAAAAAGACTCCAGTAATCTGACATGTGTCTCCTCTAGAGTTTTAGCAGACATGTCAACAATATCTCACATTGTTCCCAGAAGTCTGCAATCAAAAATCAAAGATTTCAATATGAACTCAAACTGTTTTCATCAACCTGTCAAAGATCAAATTCTTCTGAAATATCTGTATTCATTTTAATAATGTTCAGTTTCATCTTATACTGTCTGTCAACAATTGTCTCCCTGTCAGGTTTTTCAGGTTTCTATTTTTATTTCTCATGATGGATTGTAGGAGAGACACCTGAGACAACATGGATGCTAAAAGGAAACATAAACATAGACATAGTAAATATATAATTGAACATTTACTAACACATTTTAAAATAAAAAGTTGTATGTGTTAATATGATTTAACAATGAACAGTTAATAACTAATGTTTAATAAATGCTATAATGCTCCTTGTTAGGTACAGTTAGGTACATGCATGTTAAGGGGCCCTGATTGTAATTGTTACCACATATTCTAAATGTAACAACTATTATGTGCACACAGGTGGCATAAAAGTATGCAAATGCACTAAAAACAAACTAACATAATGTTAATAGTATTGTTAATCTTGCTGGTTATATTTTGTATGGATCTGCTCTATGATGTCATCTATACTAACCTTTCTTGTGACTTAAAGCTGCCTTGAGGTGTCCACATTCCACAAGGACATCATGTTACTGCAACACCTTGAGATCTAAACCACTGAGCATGAGTCACATTTTGTTCTCTGAGAAACATTAGACTCTCCCCTGTATGAGGCCAGTCAAGCCTGCAACAGAGTATAGAAGGCAGGGCTTTTGGCAACATCAAGACTTCTTTGAACTCTGTTCAATGGCTTTTACTGTGCTTTTGTGCCAGCAAATCTTCATTCAAACCTGTTTCTCAGCTTCTTGAACCTGATCTTGTGATTGACAAGTTTTGCATCTGATCTAACTGGCAGTTGATCATTTTTTGAGCATGGAAGTTGTTTTCCAACTGTTTCCTATTTATCATAAACAATCTAAGAAGGTCAAATCTATTTGTGATTTAGCTGCTGGCAAGGTAAGCTTACTTATAAGTGCTTGAATCTGACCTCTGAAAAGGTGACATGGGTGTTCTGACTAATTTTTCCCTCCCATAATGATCATTTACATAAACATACAACATCTCATCTATTGATTTCTGATGAAGAAAAAAATAAACTACTGTATGACCCTTACAAGTCTACGGCCATTTAGCATGAAAGGTGATGTTTGACAGAGTGAAACAAATCTAATGTCAGCACTGTTCTGAAAATAGACCTGGTAAAGACTTATTGATGACTGAATGTCAATCTACTTCATTAGCCTGCTAGCTTAAAGAAAATAATGTTGATTACTTCCAAAAATAGGTTGACCCATAGCATTGTTCGCTTGCTGACAGACTTCAATTGGAAGAGCATAACTGTGTATTTTTTTGTTTGTTGAAGAGTTCAAATTATTTTCTGTGGGGTAATGAAACAGCAGTTTAACCATCATGAATTCGTTTGATTATTAAAAGTGGCAGAGCAAGTTATTACTACAAGTTTGATGAGAGATTAGAAAGACAAATATACTGTATAACGCACGTTAGCTTACTGTTAAAATGTATGCTACTGTTAATGTTTTTGAAAAAAGACTGCATTTATTTGATAAAAAATACAGTAAAAACTGTAATACTGTGAATTATTATAATAAAAAATATTTTGAAAAAGAAATGTATTTTTGTGACACAAAGCTGAATTTTCAGCAGTCTTTACTCCAGTCTTCAGTGCCACATAATCCTTCAGAAATCATTCTAATATACTGATCTGGTGCTCAAGAAATATTTCTTATTATCAATATTTCTTCAAAATATTTTGTAAAAAATATAAATTTTAGTGTGTCCTTGCTTCCAACGTTTGAACACGTATCCGGATTATTTGTTCACAACAAGACTAGGAATGTAAATATTTTTATTTTTTTTATCCATTTTTTTTTGTTGTTTTAAAAAAATACAACTTATTCATTTAAAAAATGTGTTTATTACAAATATGTACAATAGTATAAAAGCTTGACATTTACACAGGGATTGAAATGAACAGCAGTAGCCCATACAGAGATGCCAAACAGTTACCCACCTCTTTTTTCAAGCATTTGTTTTCAATTAAAACATGAAACTTTCTGACCTAGCAATTTTTGGTCTGTTTTGCTTAGTGCTCCTTTTAGGATCCTGGTACACTGCCTAATATAAATATGCACGTATTATCAGAAGAAAGCTTACAACAGACGATGAAATGTTACTAGTAATAATCAGTGCAATCACAGTCAACACATAAAAACTAGTGGCACCCACGAAACCAACGACAAAAGCCACCTCCAACAATGCTTAGCTACCATGAAATGATCCGAAAAAGGTCAGACTTCGAAAATCTCCCGTTTAACAATTCCTCATCTGCTCATGACAACTTTTACAACACATCAATTGATCGCACAATCTCCCTTTGGCTTTTTACAGCAGAAACGCATGGGCCTACACATGCATCTTGAGTCCATTTGGTCATATCTACATTTAATTCTGCTCTCTTCTTCATTTATCAGACCATAGGTTTGGTGTGGTCGTGGTAGGACTGACTGAATCTTTGCGAGCTCTTTTGGGACTCTGGCTGTAGCCGGGCGAGTGGATGAAGGTCGGACTGCTGGGTGGAGATGAAGAAGACGAGGAAGAGGATGAATGGCAGGAGGAGGATGAAGCTTTGAGCTTGAGCCATTTATCACCCAACGCTTTGGCAAAGTGGTCATCTACAGACACGCTGATGGAGGCGGCTCTGTGGTAGTTCATCCCGAGGCTCCTCTGGAAATGCTCTTCAACGTGGTCATAACTGTGTTGTGTAACAGCTGTAGAGAGACAGAATCAGATGATGATGTTCACAAACTATTCGTTCTGATGAAAAGATCTGCACGGACATGTTAAAGGAGGAGCGCCAAGTGCTTTTGCAGCTTTTTACTTACTAGTGGAGTGATTGCAGCAGTCTTTTTTTATTGACCTTGTTGCAGAGGAAACACAGGTGATGACAGAAGGCCGTATCTGAAAAAGACAACAAAGGTCAGCAAATCTTTGTCTCAATATTTTTTCCCCCATCCATCCATCTATAACGCAGTTATAGCTAATGAATGGCTAATAAATAAAACTGATGGAAAATGGGAAACTAAATGGACAAGACGGACAGTTATGTTTGTGGTTGGTGGTTCTAGACTATTTCTCCCTCAGCCCTGATGCCACTAGCAGGCCAACAACAGCACTGGTGTGTTGAGACTTGTTGACAGCATTCCTCCACCCATTGCTCACATTTTCTCCCTGAATCCGGCTGGATTGCATATCTGAGACAGGCAGAGGCCTGTCCGCACTCTAAAGAGCCACTCTCTCAGGAACACAAAAGTGCCTTTCTGCATTCTGTTGTGTCTCATAGATAGTGAGTGAGGATGAACAGACTGCAGTGGCCTCAGGATAGACTAAGAAGAGGATGGTATACTACACCGAACGTGTTCAGTCAGCACGTATTGCTGAGGATGGAACAGCCACAAATTGGTCTTTTAATTATGGATTATCATCCAGCTTTTAACACTGTTTGGCTAATGTCTGGAAATATTCACAGACTTTGGTACAATATTATTCCATGGATAATGTATAGAAGATCTACACATATTTCTATCTCATATATAAAATGTTTAATATTTTGAAACCATATTATATTTATTATATATAATATTTTGTCAATTATATATATTTTAGTGAATATTAAAGGTATTTGTCCTATTATTTTTTAATCAATCATGTTAATTATTAGTTGGATTCATTGGTACAATATTATTTCTAACATGTTGGGCCATATTATGATACCGCACATAAGATAATTTGTACATATAATCTTTATTTATTAGATAATAATAGTTTGCTTATCATTTATAGACAGTTAATGAATATTACCATTTTATTTCTATTATTTTAATCAATTATGTTTATAATAAGTCTATTTAATGTACAATTTTATTACACAAAATGTGATCTTATTAAAAAATGATATACAAGTATTTACACATATGTAAATATAGTTAAATATATGCAATATAGATATATTTTTTTTAATATGTAGTTTCATATTTAATAGGAGCTATGGTTATTTGTATATGTTAATGAATTAACAATCTATTAATATTTTTATTAGTGTGTTATTCATATTAAGATAAAAGTGTATTATATTATATTATATTATTTCCTATAATGCTTATTAATGCTATAAGATATTGATTTATACATTTAGTTATCATATAATTAATATTTATTATGTTTTTAAAAACATCTAAAATCAGATTTACATTTATATATTTTACATGATTCCTGCTGGGTAAAAAATATGGACAAACCCAGCGATTGGGTTGGTTTGACCCAGCGGTTGGGTTACTGCCCATAAGGCTGGGTTAAACATTTAACCCAACTGTTGCTTGAAAACAACCCAATCGCTGGGTTTGTCCATATTTCACCCAGCATTTTTTAGAGTGTGTGTTTCTCAGTCATTCATGTTACTTAATTTTTATTTAAATGGTTTAATTTCACAAAACAACAACAACTACTACTACTGCTACTAAATATTGTTAATGAACATTGCATTTTAATTTAAAGGATGCCATAAGCTCAGTTGATTTAACAGTAGTAGTAATCACCTGTATTTGACTGACTGTTGTGGTTTTGTTTTGGCTCTCTGTTTTCTCTGGTTCTGGGCGCGGTTTCTTGATTAGGGCCAGAGGCTCGTCCATGACTGGGGTGGAGTAGACTGGGCTGGGGATCAGGTGAGTGGGGCTGGCCGTTGGGCTCCATGTGGATGTGGGGCTTTCAGGAATACTGAACCCAGATGATCTGCGGGCACTGTTGGCCAGGCTCTTGCTGAGGGCCCTCTCTCTTCTGAAACAAAGTAAAAAAATAAATAAATAAATGAGCAAACTAAATTCTCCTTGATCCGTATTATTCTACTGGGTATTGGTTCCATGTCGGATGGTACACGGTCCATTACCTCTCTTCAAGTGTCCGTCCTCTCTCTGAACTGTGCTTGCGCTTCATGGGATGTGCAGGGCGCATCCGCACCATGTCGCTGGTCACGTGGCGAAATCTGTCTTCACTCCTCAGATTGGGCTGTCCTGTGAAAAGATGAGCACATGCCCGTGTGACTTCAGATATGATAAATGACATCGCTGCGGGGTGCTCACACGGTCATTGCCAGTCACTGATTCCCTTACTTGTGAAAAGGTGTGGCAAACAAGTAAACAACTAACTCTTAATCCTTGGAATTGCATCACCGCGCATGTATCTTAATTGTGGGAAAAAACGTTGTTGGGCCACCGTTAAATGTAAACTCTGTTAAGAGGCAGAGCAAGATCAACTGGCTCTGTGAGTATTACTGTAGAACTACCCAGCTGATTCACCGCTAACGGTAAATGTCATTCAAATTTGGAAAACATACGAGCCAAAAAAACGACATCAGTGAACAAATGAGGATATCACTTGTTGTTCATACTGCTTTGAGGGGCAAACAGGCTTTGTGGGTTAAGGCATGTGGCTCACAGCATGTTTACCCAACATAACATTAGTAACAGACTAATCCAAACTGAAATATACATCACCATTTACATGCTAATATCACAAACAGTGTCATGCAACAGTCTCAAAGTCTCACAGTTCCTAATCTGCTCCATGCTACAACTGATAATGGTTTTAAAGCTCATTAATAGCTCATTTATAGCCTCAAAATGATCAGTTATGCGGGATTTGAACTTTTTTGTAAAATGATGAACAGTGAACAATAAAAAAAGACACAGAATGTAACATAATTACAGAAATATACCAAGCCTTCACCCCTATATATATAAAAAAAACAAATAAAAAAAAAAACATATATATCATATATATAATGACATGCAGTGCCTATATGGAGCATCTGATCTCCAGACAAATGTTAGTTCCAAAATTTGTAATTAAATAAATATCCAATTCACAAATCCTCTCGGCTCCTTTTTTATTTTTCCTTTTTTTTTACATTTGACACCTTTTTCATTTACAGGTTTGGAATCAGAATTAGTTTACATTCCATTGCATTGTTGAAAACATAACATTGCCTTAAAGGGGTCCTATTATGCTTTTTCACTTTTTCAACTTTAGTTAGTCTGTAATGTTGCTGTTTGAGCATAAAAAAGATCTGCAAAGTTGCAAAGCTCAATGTCCATTTCAAAAGGAGATATTTTATTTAACAGAAATCACTTTTCAAAAACTACAATGAGTGACTTGTTTGGACTACAATGCATATTTTCTGTGATTTGTGATATCACAAATATCGACGAATGGGACGAGACCTTGTTGAGCTGCACTAGAGAAGGCAATGAGTGTTATCACTATGTCGGAGACGCGCTTGCTTTCACAATGCAGACTAACTTAGAGTGGTTACAATAATCCGGGCTTAAATCGCGCTCAAATTGATTTGATTTTGACGCAATATTTACACTGAACGCTCGCAGGCGGCTATGGTAAGGGGCATGACATTTCCCGACCAGGCGCCGAGTGCTGCCAATCACAACACACACTGGCCCAGCTAACCAATCACAGCACATTTCGTATTTCAGAAGGCGGGCCTTCATTTGATACAAGAACTATTCGAGCCATTCATGTCAGACTGGGGAGAAAGGTCTTGTTATAATGTAAATTATGTGAAAAATTATGTGTTTTTCGAACAACCTAGTATGAGAGCCTGTTCTAGTACACCCCAAAACAAAATCAAGACTTTGTAAAAGAGCATAATAGGACCCCTTTAAGAACTGCTCTTGACCCCTAATATTGACTGTTTTGAAATGAGAGATTTCACAACATCCTTTTGATTCACCCTAGAAAGAGGCTAGAGATTTGCAACTGATAGTGACTTACATCAACTTCACAGTAACTATACGCACCTTCACAGTAAGTCACCTCTAATGAGTCATCTACCACAATCAAAAACAATGGAGGGAGGGGGGGGAAGGGGGAAGGGGTGAGAGGGGGGGGGAGGGGGTAGGGGGGGGGGAAATGGGGGATTTTATACTTGAACATCTGCTACACCAATTATTTGAATCTTAACTTTTAGAAAGTAGTAAAAACAAGATCATGGGCTGTGGATATCAAATCAACAGCATATTAGACCAGTCAGGACCCGTGTTGATTTGATCGGTGATTAACATCTGAGGTATTTTACCACTGCATGAATGAAGTGTAGCGTTAGGCGCTATCAGACTTCAAGCGGAGAACGTTTACTAAATGCCTCAAATGGCTTGGGCGATGAGGGGGCCTTGTTGGCAGAAGCCTCTTTCACTTACACACACTCACAGATCTCCTAAGCAGTGGACTGTGACAGAGGCAGGTTGACTCTGCATGACAGAGGATGGGGGACTGGGTGTAAACCACACCTTAAACCTTGACTGATGACTGATTTTTAGTGCCTCAGGGAGGGATATTTTTCAAGGGGAGATTAAAGACAAAAAAACAGACCCACATCCTTTTTCTTATCTCTTTCATTTGCAGTCTAAAACACACATCGAGCACGTCTTCATCTAAACTCTACTCAACTAACCTTCAAAATAAGAGCATCATAATTTTGCCAGTAGTTAAAGGGGTTTCTCAGCCTATTTTCGTATTTTAAATCCTTTCAAATATTTATAGATCAATTTTTGAATTGTTTACACACATATATTTAAATAAAAATAAGCACCATGAATAAATAAACATGTATAACATCACCAAAAAACACATTTTAAAAAGACTAGACAGTATAAATTCCAGTTGTATGGTGCATATTCATGCTACATTGTGCATTAATTCTAATAATAATGATTATTGTTTTAAAATACGCAATGCACACATAATGTAATTCTTGGTTTAAACTGGTATTAAAATAAACAATGCAGATAACATGCACACATAATGTCATTCTTAGTTTAAACAGGTATTAAGATATAAAACGTAATAATTACCTTCTAAGATGTACACTTTGAAGCCACTGCTCATGCGGGTAATGTAGTGTAAATTAGTGACCGCCATTTCTAATCTGCAGGGTTTTCTAAGTAGTGCAATGCTCCTAAACAAGTTGAGTTGTGAGCGGCAGAATCGATCCTCACTCAGCTTTGAATTGTCTCTGAGCTCAAGTGCTCTGCACTTTCCATGATCATGGCTCTCTGGCTTCTTATTGGCTGTTTGAAGGCCAGCCCCATCCCTCTGCTTTTGTCTGCATGAGGCGACCTACCACCACAGGTGCCTGATGGGAGGAGACAAAGGAGAAGCTGTGAATTGCCTGCTGTCTATCACCCCCACCCCACCATAACACCCCCAACATGGGCTAAAAGTGATAGCTAAAATCAAACTGCAAATAAAATAAGCAAAATAAAAAAGGTACATTATATTAGTTTAAACATTTATAATGAAACAGATCATCACATATATAAACCCAATCATGGATGAGATGTTCAAATTTAGATATAGAGGTGTGTATTACAGGGACTGTACATATGGTCTAATTGAATTACTTCAGGAGACGGACAGCTCAAAATAAAACAATCAGGTGGTAATGGATCTACCCTCCTCTCCAAGTATCAACATGCCAGGGCAGCCGGGCAGAGACATGAATGGTTTCCTTGTTATATTATCACTGTTCTTGAGAAACACATTTCCTGGCATTACAAAGTTAAAATTTGTAACTACTACTTCTTTATTAGACTACATTTACAAACAGATAGACTATAAGAGCAACTGTACACAAATATTAAATTTATACATAAGTTTTGAAAAATATAATATAAATAATATAATATGAAAAAAATTTGGCAATCATCTTTATTAAAAGTCATACCTGTTTCACAGGATGGGGGTTGGTATTTTTTTATTGTATAATGTATTTTGTATACAATACAAAATTTTGTATAATGTATTTTGTATAATTGTATTGTTATTTTTTTATGTTTTTGAAAAAAGTCTCTTATTTGGACTCAAAACTACAGTACATCAAGATATTTAATTAAAATGGAAAATAAAACAACTTCTAATGTAATTTATTTCTGTGATTGCAAAGCTGAATTTTTTTAGCAGCCATTACTCCAGTCTTCAGTGTCACATGTTCATTCAGATATCGTTCTAATATGCTGATTTGCTGTTTAAATTTTTTTTTTATTATCATCAATGTTGAAAACAGAAACTTGTCATTTTTTTCAGGATTCTTAAGTATCCTTTCCTTGAATGCTACTGTATATTTTGATATGGAATTATAATCTGATGGGATTTAAAACTAAACAGAACATTTTAGGATTTTGAAAATATTTTAAATGGTGCAATTCAAGAGAAATAAAAATATTTAAGATTAACTAATGAATTCAAAATGAAATCAAATTTGTGACATTGATCTGTTTTTTTCCACTGAAGTTCAAGATGGTCTTTAGATACTGGAGAACAGCTTCATACATACAACTTAAGTGCTTCTGTCATTAAAGCAAAAACAATCCAAATACTAAGATACTTTGAAATATTATTCATATTATTTCTTTTTCAATTAAACTTCTTACTAAAACTATTATGCTGGAAATATGATTTGTAATGAAGAATAAAAAAAGGTATTATAAAAACACTAAATACTAGATTTAAAACCAATAGAACTGTAAATCCTTTTAAAACTTCACTATCCCACTTTTCCTTTCCTGGATCCTTTTAGAATCCACAAACAAGTCTTGCTCTGTCTTTTGTTTCCTCTCTAGGAGTCAGCACCTGTCGACAGCCCCTCCCATTGCCCTAATCTAAAATCTCACCCGACTGCATTTTTCAGAGTGTTTAGCCCACCTGAGCTGCAGTCATTCCACCATCTTGCCCATACATGCAGTTATGTTGTCAGTTCCCAACCTTTATGCATTAGGCCTTTTCTTTCCATAGATCTGTTTCTCCTATTTCTTTTTTGGCAGAAAGACAAAGACTTCAGAGTTCTGAAGAGAGCTTTGTACAGCGTGATCCTGCCTGAGCATGCTAAAGCCACAAATGCTTACATACATGACTGAAACACACTCCCTCTGGACACACAGTTAACCCCATTTGCATTACAGGGAAGCCATCATAGTGTTACAAGTGAGTGCTACTGCTCTACATAAGGATAACCTTTAAATATAACCATTTCTTTAATAGAAAAGGTAACACGGGTACACTTAATACAGGTAATTTACTTCCCGAAAGAAAACTGTTTGAACAGTGCAAGCACTTTCTCAAAACTCTTACTCATGCACCGTTTATTTTGTAACATTCTATGTGACTCTCCTGTGATTGTCTCTCACTGTACCTGCGAATTAACACTGTAATCAACCACTGTAAATATTTACTGTACTTAGGCCTACTCCCTATCATTATTGGATTGTCATCTATTTTATAACCGCATTTCCCAGGGTGCCACACACAGTGCAGATGTGTCTCTATAAACCAGTGAGAAAAGTTTCTCACAATCATTCAAGCGCTGAAACTTCCAGTTTGGTTAAACAAGACATCGTTGAGCAGCTTATGGGAGGTTATGTATATATTTGAACATATAGTAACAGGCCAAAATGAGACTATATTTGGGTTGACTGAATGAAGTGCAGAGCTTTGCACACAGCAAAGCAAGCAATTTCGCGGTTGTTTGGAGGCGCGTCACGTGGGAAGCGGAAGAGCGACCTCTTGTGGTATAAATCTGGAATGACAATAATTCCTGCGGTACCTCACCTTGTGAATTCATCCTGCGTCTAATGCAGATATATACACAATAATATCTCAGTTTTGGTATCTGTGCTTCTTTGGAGATACTAAAGAGTGTGTTTAGTGCAGAGAAGAAGAAATGCCCGTAGAACAGGTAGAGCACTTAACGTTTTTTGGCTTGAGGTTGTTGTCGTTTTCAGGGCAGAGTAAAAAACTGGACTGAAGCAAATACGTTTTAGGTGAAGACAATGCAATGTTTGTTCTTACCAGCTGCAAAGATACTACATTTCATTCAACAATGTTTTTTTGACTACATTATAAATCTATAGGCTAGGATATCCACAACTATGCCACAATTTATTCATTTATTTTAGGATGCATTTATTTGCCTGGCTCTGATAATGGCCATCCTTTTCAGTTTATAAAAAATGTAGCATGATTTCACACTTCCATCATGTAGTTTAGGAATTGTAGTCAAACTACTAATATTAGCATTTCTTTCATTTAAAAATTTTTTTTTTAAGAGAATTGACTTTTTTTTCTCGTGCTGGGCAACGATTAATCGTGATTAATGGCATCCAAAATAAAAGTTTTTGTGGACATAATAATATATGCGTGTACTGTGTATATGTATTATGTATATATAAATACACACACACACATGCATGAATATATTTAAGAAAAAAAATGTGTTATATGTAAATAATAAATATGCACACACACATATATTATATCAACAAAAACGTTTATTTTGGATGCCATTAATCGCGATTGTTGCCCAGCACTAAATTATGAAGGAATTTGTTTAATTGGATATTTATTTGTTTACTAGTTCATTTCATCTATAACTAATTTTTGCTATGATCACTTTGTGCAGGCCATTTTTATTTATATATTTACATAAACTCAGACAGCCTTTGCAGAATAACCAGTATTTTAACAAATAGTCAAATATTTGCAGCTTGATGGCGGTTTTCCATATGTTTAGGTGTAAATGGTGTCTGTTGTTTTGAATGGCACCGACTGTCTGAACCATTCACATGTTTGTTTATGAATACTTTTGCTCATTCACTAATGGAACAGCTTTGTGAAGGAGGGTATTAGCTCCCTTTGTTCATGTAATTGCTCAGAATTAGGGTCAACACCAGAAGTGGCAATTCACTTCAATTCATGTCACACATTCTGTGCACTGTATGGAGAGACTTGAGCGACTGGTTCCTGCTGGAGAATAACAACTGTTTTCTCAAGGGAAAGGGACCCCTATAAAACAACTCCCTGAGAATCCACTAACAAGGGAAGGAGGATGTGGTGCAGAATAATTGAGTTTTATATCACTGCAGAGTGTGAGCTCATTTTTGTGTTTTTCAGTGCTACTGTAATAAAACCTAGAAACTAGCCTGAGAAAAGCAACAATAAAAAAATCTGTATACCATAGCAAATACATCCAGCAAAAAAAAAAGAAAAAAAAAAAAAAAAAAAAAAAAAAAAAAAAAAAAATAACAAGCTGCAACAACATTAAAATGGTAACTGGATTTGATGTACACTACCATTCAAAAGTTTGGGGTCTGTACGATTTTTATTTTTAAAAGAAATTAATACTTTCATTCAGAAAGGATGCATTTAACTGATCAAAAGTAACAATAGAAACATGGTTACAAAAGATTTCTATTTCAAATAAATGTTGTTCTTTTAAACTTTCTGTTCATCAAAGAATCCTGAAAACAATGCATCACAGTTTCCAACAAAAACATTCAGCAGCACAGCTGTTTTCAATATTGATAATAAGAAATGTTTTCGGTAAACTTACTTGACGGGGTGGTGCATAAACTGACATACACCTTCATATCATGACATGACACATGTCCATGAATAAGGGGTGGAGGATGTTTTTATGCATGTTTTATGACACCTGTCATTAAGTGCAATATCGCTCAGTGTTTGTCATTTATTAATGCAATATACATTTTTTGACCTAACCCAACCTACCCTACCCCTCCCCTTACCCCTACCATAGCCCTACCAAAGACATCTCAATAATGTCATATTTGCATTAAAAATTAAATAACTGAGCGAATTACACTTAATGACATTTGTCATAAACATGCATAAAAAACCTTCATATTCATGACATGTGTCATGTGTCATGTCATGATTATGAAGTTGTCATGTCATGATTATGTAGGTGTCATTTCAGTCTTATGCACACCCCTTCAAGTAAAGTATAACCGATATTTCTTGAGCATATTAGAATGATTTCTGAAGGATCATGAAACTGAAGACTGGAGTAATTGCTAATTCATAAGAAAGAAAAATCTTAAACATTAAAATGAAAAAAGTTATTTTAAAAACAGTTGTTTTAAATTGTAATAATATTATACAATATTGTTGTTTTTACAGTATTTTGATTAAATAAATGTATCCATAAGGCCAATAGGCGTTTTTAATTTACCAACCCCACATTTTGAATGGTGTATATGTGGAAAAATGCAGAATTATATATGAATTATATTTGTTATAATAATTCATAGTTATTATTTATACAAACAACATTTTATATAAAGCAATGTTGCTTGCTGTCAAATTAAGCCTGAAAAAACAACAATAAAAAATAAATAAAAGTTATACTTCAGTGTGTGAACCTTACACTGATGTATAGTATGTTTTGATGTATTATAAGGAAATTGTAGTCTATCATATTTCCAAACAGAAAATAAGTATTAAACATGTACATTTGTCAAGAGTGTGCTTTCCCCTCTATTAATTCTTTTTAGTTTTCATTAGAATTTTTTTTTTTCCCCTTATTGCAGAGCTTGTTCAGAGAAGGAGGGGAAAGACATAGGAATTATAGACTGCAGTTCCACTGTAAAGCTCTGGGGTAAAATAGCTCTCTTAAAGTCACATCTCAGATTGCATTGTGTGCCTGAAGGTGTCTGCTGCTGCCCACCCCTCCATTTTGTGCTAATGTGGGTGTAACTGATTCACCACTCAAGTAAAGCATGTGAGCAATGCTCTGTTTATTGATTGGGTCTTTCTCTCTATGTGAGGTCCAATTTCACTATCAAACAGAAATGGCCATAGCAATTATGCTTAAGAACCTGTACAAGTGACAAATCAATGAATATGAAATGGTTGAAAATTAAAATGCATACATCTCTTAAACACAAAGGCAGTGAATGTGTTGTTAATGTATTGTGTTGCATTGGGTGGAGCCTGTAAACATTATGTTCCTCCATTTGAATGTCAGTCCATTTCCTGATAAATTACTTCACAGGGGAGACGGGGGCTACATGTCACACAGACTTATTTCAGTACCATTCGAGTCAAATGACCAGTTATTTACACAATGTTTTTGCATATTGATTTCAAATGCTTAGTTCAAAACGGTGTAAAATATTTTTTATTAATTCTATTTCATTATGTTTCATAACAGCTCTAAATACAATAAAACACTGACATACAAGAGTCAAGTATATAAGATGTATATATATGACAATAAATTTGATTCGAAGGCTTGAACTGTGTGCTCAGGACAAGGATATTTTTTGTAAATGTCAGCTCACACATTTTGTACTTTCATTATAAGTTGTTACTTTTTTTGTATATTATAGTGTCGCTGTTTTGTTAAATGTTCAGTTCATAACTGTAACTGAAACAGAAGTAGCAACAGATCTTTTCTCATGTATTATAACTTAGCCTGTGTAGCAGATAATCAAAAAAGTAAAAAAGAAAAAAGAAAAAAGGTTCCGTCTGTCAGATTGAATGGAGGCAGATATGAGTGCCAGCCTGCAGTTAATTGTAAGAAAGGGGTGGGGTTTAAGCGGACTAAATGATTGGAGAAATCCAGCATATGTCACCAGAGAAGATTAAGTTTATGTTATGACATTTATGCTATGGCATGACATTATACGTTTTTTTAGTAAGATCTATAATATGCATTTTATAAATGGGTACATTTTTCATTTCATGCTGACTTTAAGGTATGTGACTATACAGAAAAGGGGTATATGTCAGGCGTCACCTGACCAAACCGGAAAACAGGTCCAATTGCATCCGCTTGTCAGAGAAAGTGTTAACAGAATTTATTTGCTGCCCTTTTATTAAATTTCAATATCCGAATGTTAGTGAGGAACACAAAAATAAAAAATAAAACTTTTAGATATAAATCTGCATATGCAATGGACATCAGTTATGATCATCTTTAGGTATCTTCTTTGAGTAAAAAAAGCATCATATTTAACAAAGCACATACAAAAGACCTGAACTGGAAGCGACATGACCTGTTTTACAGAATAAAAAAGTTTGGTGTGCATAACCCCTATTGACTTTCAAAGAGACATTTTCACTGAAGCAAAAAGTGTGACAGCCAGTGACGGTCCTCCTATTAACAGCAACATCAAGAACATATAGATTCCCTGTCCAGGGTGCTGAAAACACAGACAGGAAGGAGTCTTTCCACAGTCACTGTCCAGAGTACTGAAAACCCACCCTCGCTTTTCATCGACGATGTATTTCAATACATTATATTCTATTCCCAAGTGTCCCTTAAAATAAATTCCAAGGTGCAAAAAGTGCCCTTTAATTATTAAATAACCATTAATTTCTAACACTGCTCCAACATCACTATGAACTAAATGATTCTGCATAAGTTATTATTTCTAATATAATACACTCCTATAATTAATTGTCATTTATCTGAGACTTTTTTTAAAGACCCTTACAGCATCCCTATAATGTACAAGGACAGCCCCGAAGGTACAACCTGGGTTTAGGTGTGTTTCTCAAGGGCACCATGGTGACAGTTCAAGGATCGCCACCTGCAGAGTCTGAACCTACAACCTTTTAGTTACAAGCTCTTCAATCACTAGGCAGCACCACCCACTGTCAGTGATGTTCAATCGATGTCTCTCGCTTCCTTGAAATGAACACAAGCACATGTCAAATTCGTCTCTCCTCTCCATTCATCATTTTACGCATCCAAACATCACATCCCGGACCTGTCCCGTGCGTGCGCAACGGGAAAAACTGATGATGGGTCAGAAAAAATGACGAGGGAAAACACTGCGCGGATTACTAGGATTGGATGGCACGAGTGATGCAATCCCTGCATCCTCCGAAGCCGCAACCGGATCGCGGAGAATCTGGCCGGAGATTTTGCCTCACCGAGTTTCATTTATGACAATTACTACCTTTACCGAGAGAGCACACTTTTAACAAGTGCCTCATCGTTACGAGTGTTTTTCTCCACGCCCGTGGAATAAGACCTAAAAACATCTTCAACATCAATGCAAGGAGCATGAAATCTTAACGCCAATTGTTGAACGAGTAATGTAAGTCAATCAATTACGCTAATTACGAGCATTTATTTATGCATATTTAATCGTGATTTTATTAAAGCGTTGATTTGGTTTCTTTCATTTGTTGCAGTGCAGCTTTGCATGTTGTGAAGCACGACCTTTGCTTCGAGGTGCACCCTGGAGAATTGCGTATCGACTCATTTTCGCGTCTCGTTTTAAACTGAAACGCTCGGTTGTATCCTAGATATCAGATACTTGATCGGTTTTCCATTCGTCTTGGATTTTTTTTTTTTTTTTGCTGTACAGAACCTACAGGGAAATAATTTACCGTCGCATCCCTTTTCATCTTCACTATGAATTACCTGCGACGTCGACTATCGGACAGTAATTTCATGTCCAACTTGCCCAATGGCTACATGAGCGATTTACAGCGGCCCGATCCGCCGCAGCAGAGCCCAGCCCCGGTGCTCTCGCCGGGCTCTCAAGAGATGCGTCAACCCCCCAGCCAGTCTACCGGCGCCGGCTTCTTTTCCTCCATTTCCAACGCCGTCAAACAGACCACCGCCGCCGCCGCCGCTACCTTTAACGAGGCCACAGAGAGAGGAATCGGCTCGAGCAACGCCAGGATCCTCCTAGTCATTGATGACCAGCAGACAGACTGGTAAGACGCATATGATCCTATGTATTTTGAATGTATGACTTGGACTTTATGAATAGATTATTCGAGTGTTTGTTTCACGTTTCAGGCTCGCACCTGAGGTGTAGCTCGTGCTAATACAGACCAAAAAGAGTCACTATCCAAATGTCGTGACTCATTAGTCTATGGGCCTTTCTGGCACGCGCGCCAGTGTAGTTGTGGGTGTGCCCGCGCGTGTGTTTGTGCGCATTTCACAATTCAGTCTGGGCCAGTTAATGGAGAAGACCCTAAGGCAAAGTATATTACATTAGCTTTTCAGTTCAGATTAAAAGGTTCTGCGTTGATGGATTTAAGAGTAGACCGGCTGTGCGTGGGGGAAAAAATAGTGTTAACACAAAGTCTTTGAAAAAGACAAGGTAATTGAGGCACTTTTGGAGTTTTCATAGGTGAAACTCTCTGGAGAACTTATAGGAACCGCTTTCAGGATGGCTCAGATGTCCTATTGTATAATGTATACTCAAGGAATTATATGTTTTTTGAGAAATATATTTCAAGAGCAAGCCTTTCCCTTTATAATGGGACTGACAGTGTAGAGTACTTATGGGTTCCTAAGAAGACTGTCCTTTTTGCAAGGATGTCTGGAGGTTCTCCAGTAGTTTCCTCTGGTATGGTGAGCCGAGGAACCCCATATGGTGCCTCAAGTATCTTTACAATTTTAAAGTGTGTGATGTTGCTCTCACTGTTTCCCATGAGGGCTTGTGACACATTTACTGGAATATTAAAACCAAAACACCACTAACAAATTTAATTTCATATGCATATTATAAACTTTTCAGTGGAGGCAACATTCCATCCATCCATCTAATTATTTTATTTAGTGACTAAGTGTAAAAACAATGGATTTAAAGTTAAGTGTAATAGTAGCATATACATATTTGAATTTTATTATTAAGTTTGCTGCATGAAATCTAGTTACAGACACTGAAACAAAACTCCTCAACGTCCCTTACACAAACAATTCATGCTTGATGAATACTTGAAATACATTATTTTCACACCATTTCACTGTTGCATAATCTAGTTTGGACACAGTTTAAGTGTTTTTTTTAACTATGACTCACAAGTGCAAAAATGTTCTTTCTTTTTCATCTTTATTTCTTCAGGGCAAAGGTGTTCAAAGGCAAGAAGGTTCATGGTGAATTTGACATCAAAGTAGAACAGGTGAGACTTTTTTTTAATTCTTCCAAACTAACAGAGCAGTACAACTATACAATGTGCCAGTGTAATGAATTAGATGTTAGATTTACCAAAACACACCAACTGGCTAGAGATTATTATTATCACTCTGAGTTGCAATTGCAATATTGAGCCTGTCATTTCTTCAGTGGTATTTGTTTGTGTTTGTGAAAAGGGATGGGGCAATATATCAAAGCAGTCTCTAGTAATGAAATGCAAGATCTAATCTATTATAGACAGGGATAAAAGAAAATTAATCTGTTGTGTCAATGAATAATATCCTTTAAAATAATTAGTCATGGACGAGACAGATTTGGTGGCAGCTTTACAATAAGCCAAAAGTAATTTCGACCAGAAGAAACATTTTGTTTTTGAACAACTGATTTTTTTTGTTTGGTTAGAGTTTTATATGTAATACTAGTAATTAGTACACAATAATCTAGGGATTTATTTAAGAATTTGGCAACATTCTGGAATACCAGGCAGTCACAAGGATTCAATACGCCTTTTGACAATTCCACTTTTGTGATTTGAACTTTTTAATGACATGTCAGTCAAAAACCCTGTCTTTAAAAGGAAATATGGATGGTATGCTTTAAAAAGCAGCTTTTATAGTTTTAACATAACCACACTGGCAACCCATCACAGTGTTTTAGTATAAATGCTTTGACAACGCCACTTTACTGATCACGTGCAATGATCCTTTCATTCCATCTGGTGATTTTCATTGATTTTCAAGGCTGACTTCTCTGAGGTTAATCTGGTGGCTCACGCAACGGGAAGCTACAGCGTGGACATTGAGGCCATCCGCAATGGCAACAAAATCACAAAGTAGGTTTCACATCTGTTTTAGAAATCTTCAAGAATTCTTGCACAGAGAAAACATGTAATTCAGTGGTCTTACTTTGTTGATTAATTCAGCAAACAATTAATGTATATTAGGAATATTTAGAGCAGCAATCAAGATGATTTATTTGAAGATCATATATGTATTGCGTATACTTCTGTGTATATATACTGTATAAATAGATATATTTGCTTTGATTAATCACAGTATAATTACTTATAATGATTACTAACATTTCTGTGATAATTTAGGTGTTTCAAGCCAGATTTTGTGCTGGTGCGACAGCATGCTTTTAGTATGGCCAAGAATGGTGACCACAGAAACATTGTGATTGGACTTCAGTATGCTGGTCTGCCCAGTGTCAATTCCCTTCACTCAGTCTACAACTTCTGTGACAAACCATGGATGGTGAGCACTGCATACATCAATCCATACCGATTAGCTAATTAGGGATGTTCTTAATGTATCCAATTGGATTTAATAATGTATTTTAAATATGTTTCCATTCATAAAAAAAAATACACATTTTCATATTCCGAAAGTAAAGGAAAGTAGTGTTTTCCAAATCAAGGAAATGAATCAAATTGGTAACTCTTTACTTAAAGCCTTAAAGCATTATGAAGGTATGCATTATACATATTATAATTACATATTTCATAAATAATTGTAACCAAAGTTAAAATGCATTATAATATTTGAAGGTTTGTTTGTCTTTTGTTTTAATGCATTATACTTTCTAAAAGGGTAACAATGAATAGATAAGTATTATGATGTATTATAATTGTGGTTACAATTATTCATGAGATCGTACAATGCATTTTAAGGTACATTACAAGGCATAATTAAAGCATTAAAGCTACTTTTTATAATGCATTATACAGTATATAAAGGATTTGTGTTACCATAAAATCTTATAAAATGTCTGTATTTCTATATTCAATTTACAAGTTCTAGTCTAAAAAAAAGTTAAAGCTTTATATTAATCTTGTATAGTGAGAAATATATAAATTTTTAGTTGGGATGCACTGGTATCGGGCCCGATACTGAGCTCTTGTACTCGTACTCTTACTTGTTAAAATGCCCCGATACCAAACACCAATACCACACAGCCATATTCAAACAAAGAAACACCAACAACAGACAGCAGAAATGAGTTAAGGATGTCTACTACGAAGTAGATTTATGCAATGAATATGTTAAACATTCAGTATTAACGCCTTTATAGCTGATGTGCGTGAGCTGATAAGCAAAGCACGCTGAGTGGATTGAGCGCGGGGCGGCGCAGATGCACGAGCTTGTCGAGTGAATATACCTTTCTCACAGACATCACTGAGTGGCTTTGGAATATAAATCCCGAAACAACTTTTCAGATGAAAAAACGCGACTTCTATTTCTGAAAATATCACAGTTAGGAGATTTATAGCGAGTGGTTCCCTGCATTATTACAGCAAAGCGCATGATTAAAGTACTAAGCTGCTGCAGTGGAGCAGCTCTAATGCTATTAAATTATAGATGATGTACCATAGAGCAAAAAAAAATTAACTGTGAAAGTAACAAAAACTTGTAAAATACATTTTAATGGGCATAATTAAGTGTGAAAATAACCGAAGGATATACAGTCAAACCAAAAATTATTCAGAGACCAGATATAATTTTTTTACTAGTGGGTGCAGGACACTATAGTTCATTTATGTAAGTGAGGATAGCAAAATAAAGTAAACTGTGACAAATCATACCCAAAAAATCTTCATACAGTGGACTACCAGTAAAACTGATACAAATTTGGGACCAAAAATTATTCAGACCGAGTCTGGGAAAAAAACTGAAGTTGAGGTTTGCATGAAGCTGGGTGACAGCATGCCCAGGAGACTACAGGCTGTCATTAAGGCTAAGGGTCACCCGACAAAGTATTCATAGTTGTGTAAATACTGTCATACTAACAGCTGTCTAATTTTTGGTTGATTGTAATCTATTACATACCTTTCTATCAAAGTTATCTGACATTATCAAGCTGAATTTGTTCTGACACAGTTTAACTCTGAGTTCTTGCCATATTTTATTACCATTTTCTAAACTATAGCAAATAAACTGTGATAATGTGAGAAATGTTGAAGGTGTCTGAATAAATTTTGGTTTGACTGTATCTATTTGATAAATGAAGTTAACCAACTAACATTATACATACTCTTTTGGTTTCTGTACCCAATATTTAAAAAAATTACAAATGCAATAAAAATATTGGTATCGGTACTCGGTATCGGCAAGTACCAAAAATAAAAGTATCGGTATCGGGCGAGTACTGGAAAAAGTGGTATCGGTGCATCCCTAATTTTTAGTCAATTCTTTTCAATGAATTACGTCAAGCTGTTTCACAAATCAGACTAAATAATTCATTTGTCAAACATCAAAATGATTTTAAACAATCAATCAAAATGTTTTTAACAACTGAAAAGGTCATGAAAAAAATGATTGGTCAAAAGTGTAGGAACCCTGTTTCCATGTTTCCAGTTAGAAAAGAGAAGAAAAGAGAAGAGCATTATCAAAAGGGCTTTCATACAATTTTACCATTAAATGTCTGTAACTATTGCTGCATAAAAGATGTCTCTATGTTTGTGTATATATGTATGTCTGTGTGCGGGTCGCCGTGCATCTATCAGTTCGCTCAGTTGTCCAGATTGTACAAGCAGTTGGGTCCAGAGGAGTTCCCACTGATCGACCAGGTTTATTACCCCAACCACAAGGAGATGGTGAGTGTTTAACCATCTGTCCCTGTCCCTCCTCACCAGTAAACCCTGAGCTATAGGGGTCTAGACGGTTCCACTGGACCCCGCACAAAGCTCCCATCTGTGGCAGGGACAGCGGTGCCTGGATGCAGTAAACTGTAAAACATAAAATACCCAGTTCATCACTGCTCCACTCAACCTAGCATAGTTATAGCCCTGTCTAGACTGGAAATTTCATAAACTCCAGACTAGTATAATTGTTTGGTACAGCACAGTTCTTATAGACATAGTTCAGGTTTTAATAGGAGAGGGGAGGCTTGCTGCAGTGCCACCACCTCCTTCTATTCCTCCACTGCAGGCATCTTCACACATAAATGATCCCAGACACACTCGTTGCCAGAATGCTTTCCTCTCTCACTGGCCTTTTTCTAAGATAAAGCACAGCAGACTCAGAGCGGAATTCTGTGGGCTTATTTTGTCCCTGAGCAGAAAGATTTTGCTCTCGCATTTCAATTACTGCAGCAACATAAAGAAGATGCCTATCAAGCACCACTGAGACTGCAACATCTTCTCCTATTAATAACCAATTCAAAGAAAAGCAACTTGTTGTTGGTGTCATTTTCTGTTAAATCATTCATTCAGAAAAGACAAATATCATGCCAATATTGCGTATTAACATTTGCAATAAAAACATGGTTGAGTAATGGCATGTATAGAATTCTATATTTATATCACACACACAAACACATGCTACCGTTCAGACGTTTGGGTTTGGTTTGAAGGAATTCATTTATTTGATTTAAAAATACAGTAAAAATAGTAAAATAGTAAAATTGTATTACAATTTAAAATAACTGTTTTCTATTTTAATATATTTTAAAATGTAATTTATTCTTGTGACGGAAAGCTAAATTTTCAACAGCCATTGCTCTAGGCTTTAGTGTCACATGACCCTTCAGA
The DNA here is from genome assembly GCA_018155175.1 of Sinocyclocheilus anophthalmus. Taxonomy (NCBI): domain Eukaryota; kingdom Metazoa; phylum Chordata; class Actinopteri; order Cypriniformes; family Cyprinidae; genus Sinocyclocheilus; species Sinocyclocheilus anophthalmus. Next base: position 490,480 of record JADLZN010002458.1, on the reverse strand, counting down.
AATCATTGTAATATGCTGAGAAACATTTCTTAATATTATGAAAACAGTTGTGTGGCTTAATATTTTTGTGAAAACTGTGAAACTTTCAGGATTCTTTGATGAATCGTACATTCAAAACAACAGCATTTATTTGAAATAGAAATGTAACGTTACAAGTGTTATATTATTTTCTTTTCTTTTGTCATTAGATCACCACACCTGGCTTTCCTGTGGTAGTGAAGATGGGTCATGCTCACTCTGGCATGGGAAAGGTATGATTGAAACCCTTTCTTGGACATTCCTGTAAAAAGTAAAAAGTCCAAACTAGCCTATATATATTAGTGTATGAATTGTTTGGTCTTTTTGTGATTACATCTATATCAGTGCAATTCAAATTCTCTGTACAGGTCAAAGTGGACAATCAATATGATTTCCAAGACATTGCTAGTGTTGTAGCTTTGACAAAGACGTATGCCACATCTGAGCCTTTTATTGACGCCAAGTATGACATCCGAATCCAGAAAATCGGTGACAATTACAAGGCCTACATGTAAGAGACTAAAACCATAGCAGTGTTTTCATGTCAATACGACATGATGGAATCTATGCCTTTAACAATATCACTGGAACTGATTGTAAAACACTGTGTAATACCTGCTGTTGTATTATTGGACAGGAGGACATCTATATCAGGCAACTGGAAGACCAACACTGGATCAGCCATGTTAGAGCAGGTGGCCATGTCTGACAGGTACACACATCTTACCGGATGTTCCTTCTTCCACGACACAAGGCATATTTACAGCTCCTATAACATGCCAGCAGATAACCTTATTAGATGTTTGCTCATCTAAAAATGACATATTTTGCATAATTCAACATGTTATGTATTATGCATATCACATGCTAATAGCTCTTTTCCAAAACCTTGTGAGCTGCCTTAGTAGATAGCACTATAGGACATGCCACTCTTCCTGTAAAATACCTAATTTAATTCAAATTCTTAGACAGCATCACTTTTCTTATTCAAGATGTTGGATGAAGCGAGAGAAATGTTGAATATAATAATAATATACTTGTTAATTAATTAGTAATTCATTCAATGCTGAAAATTGCATTGTATTTACTGAAATAATTAGTATGTTGAGGTTTCTGGTTTCACATAATTTGCTGCCTATGTAAAGTATGTCAAATTAGCCATTTATGACATTCAATTTTAGTTAGAATGCAGAAAAAAAGCCCCTCGTTTGCTTCTTGCTACATAATTTGGCCAAAACCTTTGTGATTTTAAATATTACTATTTTATTATTAAATATGACTTACATACAGTACATTTAATTAATTGAGCCATATCACAATTTTGGTTTTATTTCAATAAATTGTGCAGCCCTAATTATCATAGTAATGCAAAAGTCATTTACAGATAAAGCAAAAAGGATATATTATTGATGATGGAATTGTTTTTCAGGAAAAGCCTACACTGAACAAGTACCACATATTTTTCTTGAAACTGATTTATTTTGAAACAAAACCATAGTTTTAGTTGTTGCTAAGATTTCCATCAAGCAGTATGATACTAAGCCAAATATTAAGTCTTGCTCTACAGTAATCCTGATTCCCTTGTTTACTCTGGGCAACAGTGTGGGTGGATGCTTTTAGTGGCATGCACAAGGTCATCATTTGCGATTTTCCCTGCAGGTATCGTATGTGTGTGGACTAATCTCTTAGTTTTGCGAGGTCTTGATATATGCCTGTATAGGCTTGCATGGTAAAGACGGTCGAAGATTACATCATAGGAGGTACACATCTGCAAAAACATCAGTTTTCAATAGCTTTATGAAATATCCTTAATGCCCTGCGCAAACACTCTGTGTGTGTGTGTCTAATAGGTCGTGGGCTGCTCAATGCCTCTCATAGGAGACCAGCAGGATGAGGACCGGGCTCTAATAGCTGATCTTGTTGTGGGTAAAATGAACCAGACTGTGGCACGCACTTCAGCTCCCACTCCAGTCCGTTCTCAGGTTAACACACTCGCTTCAAAACATCCTCATATATTCTCAACCTAGACTTGAAAACAAGAACATGTCTGTGGTGATATTTCTGCAAAATGATATTGCGTTGCTTCTTATATGCTTTGTTACCCCCCCCACCCCCCCCCCCCCTCAGAGTGAAATGTGTGGCTCTAAAAGCATGTCCAGTATTATCTGCAACAGACGAACGTGAATCAGACAACGTTTTGTTACAATGTTGTTGTACGTAATGCAGCATTTTAGAAATAAAATGTCAGATAACAAAATAACTAAACAAATGTGATATAAATAATGCATTTGCTGAAACAGCCATGCAATTTTAGCTTGCTTCTACAAGTCTCTGAGCTCTTTTATTATAACTCGTGTGTCATGGGAAGCAAATGCAATGCTGTACCAGGTGAGCTGCTGAGCAAGTCTACTACATCAGAAAATCCATGCATATGGAGCTGGTTATGTGATACAAATGCCAAGATGTATTCATTAACAAATCATGCACTACAGCAAAAGTGTTTTTCTGCAAGGAACAGTGCAAAAATATGTATTTATGAATCAATAATCTGCCCCTGTAATCATCATTTGTGTGAAAAGGAATCAAAGTTGTATATTCTCATGTGAGATGTTAAAAAAGCTTTGCTCCATGCAAAATCAAAGATCAAATTTTAATGAGCAGTTCGTTGGCCACGCAAAATATTGCTACTGCTTGATAGCATATCTGATCTAGAAGCATGCATATAAAAACTGTAATTTCTGATTATGCAACATTAAGCAGTGCACAGCTGCTGAGTAATACAATAAAATGGTGTAGTTTCCTCCCACCAGTCAGTATTTATTGTCAACTTGTTCAGCAGAAATATGCAAAACTTGTAGTCACAGCATGAGTCTGAGATCCTTTTTGATTGCAGTGCCGAGACTGCTATCCTCCATTATTCCCAAAGCTGTGATTGTAATGATTCATAGCCACACAGATGGGAGAGAATGAGAGAGTGAGAAATGCCTTTAATGCATAAGCTAAAGACTCAGACATCATCTCTCATCACCTCTGCATCAAATCGCTTGGTTTAATTCCCTCCACATTTGTGCTAAACTGATTGCCTGCAGATTAATGACTGCACGTTTGTTGGCATCAGCCATTTATTTATGTTTCTATAGTGATGCTAGGCACTTTTTGAGGTTACAGGCGTTTGGAAGTTTTTTTTAATGAAAGTGACAAAAAAGTGACTAGTGTTTCTAAAAATACTAAAACTTGCACTGAAATTTGTATGTGCCAGCATTCTGTTTCTGTGTGGTTTGGTTTCTGATATCCTCTGCCTCCTATGTTTGTTGTGTATTTTAGGTCCCAGCTGTTTCACCTCAACCCATCTCTCAGTCTAGAGTCCCCCAGGCACAACAGCGCCCTCCTCCACAGGGTAAGGGATTACACTGCAATAATAAACCAACCTTTTAGGCATAATTCAATAATGCAAATTCATTCATCATTAACTCACCTTCACATTTTGTATGACTTTCTTGCTTGTGTGTTGAACACATAATGAGATATTCTGATAATCCTTAAGATGTGATTTTACATACTATGAAAGTAAACAGTGATTTTTACTGCCAAACTCCTAAATAGTCATTTTGTACCACAAAAGGGCACCATGAAGATAGTACATACAACTTATCAGAAATCTTATGAAACCATACAATAGTTTTATGGGGGAATAAGCTACATAAACATCATTATTACTCAAAATCTTTCTCCACCCCATAACTTTCAAATATGCCATATGAAGATACACTGCAACAGGTTTGACATTGATGCCAGATATTATTGGTTGCTGCTAATCTGAGTGGGAAATATTTTTAGTGAATAACATGTTAAGTTTTGGTCTGTTTATCACACAAGCCTTGAACAATATCTTGAAATATAGCTTATGGGTGGCTTAAAGTAATTTTTAAAATGATTTAGGGCCTGTTCAACTGACATCATCAAAGAAGGAATGGCATTCCAGAATTTTTAGATTTTGACAAAAGATTATGAAAACAAACTTTCACAGGTTAATTGCTCATCACAAGACTAGTAATGTGCTCTAACAAAGTGAATATTTTATTTGTTTATTCAGACTTTAGTTAATCCTATTTTTGTATTACATGCCAACACCAAAATACTTCAGCTGCTCAATATCCATCTTCACTGCCGATTCCAGAGTCTTCCTCTGTTATTCATGGTTGCATTTTACAGCAACATCTCTCTAGGCATGACCAATAGCGCAAATCTTACTGTTTGGCCAATTTTCTGTGCGGTGCGATAGAAAAGAGAGTCGAATACTTCTCTGTAATAAAATAAAAAAATTATCATGATGGCACACAAGTGTTTGTGTTGCTCTGAACTGATATCTTAACAGCTGTTGATTCAAATTAAAATGTTTTCTCGCACCAAATTTTCGTAACAAGCTTCCATCTTGATGTGAATGGGCCTTTATGGTAAAAATCACAAATTACTATTACTGTATGCAAAATAGAGACTTTAGACATTCAGCAAACAGAAAAAGGAAGTCATACAGGTTTGGAATGACATGAGCGTGAGTAAAATTAAGACAGATATTTCTAAAAACCAATAGATCTCTGGATAACTGTATAAAAGGGTTAATAGTTTGTGTTTAATAGTTTGTGCTTATATGCTTATATTACAACTTGTTTACACAATAAATATAAGCTCTGTTTTTAGGAGGTCCACAACAAGCAGCTGCTAGCACTACTGCTGCCCGTCAAGGAGCCCCACCACAACAGCGTCCCTCTCCCCAGGGCCAGCCCCCTGCCCAAACCCAGTCTGTGACCAGTCCTAATGCCCAGAACCCCCCTGCCCAACAAACCCGGCCCAATCATCCCCCACAGCGACAAGCCAGTCAAGGGGCCGCAGGTCAGCAGAGGCCCCCCACAGCACAGGGTCCCGCCCAGCGTGGCCCGGGTGGCTCTCCTCAGTCACCGAGGCCCCAGCAAGGTGGTCCGCAACAGCAGCCACAGAGGCCTCAAACTGGTGGCCAGGGTCCCAAACCAGCTGGCCAGCCTCAGCAGAAGCCTCAACAGCCAAGACAAGGCCAGCCAACCAGGCAGCCCACCCAGGGTGGGTCACAGCCGAGCCAGGACGCCCCTCAACCAGCCCCGCAACAGCAGGGCAGTCCCCGCCCTCCTACCACTCAGCAACCACGGCCTACGGCACAGGGCCAGGGAGGTCCAGGAGGTGCACGACCTCCCCTGCAGCAGAAACCCACACCTCCACAGAAACCAAGTCCTGATCACCCGGCTCTGAGTGGATCGCCACAGCTTAAGTAAGATGTTTTTTGTCCTCTGTCATGTCATATTTGTATGTTTAGTTGACTGGATGTGAAGGTTTTTATGATTCATTAGCATCTGGGCTTGTTTTTCCAATTATTGATGATGTTTCATTACCCATGCAAATGACTACATCAGATAGATGGTGGCCATTCTCCTCTGCTACATTGTCAAATTCTAAAATCGCATGACAAGTTGATGGTGCTGATTGACAGTGACTGTGTGAATTAGGGTAAACCTAATGGGGTAAATGCTGTATAGGTTATAAACACAGACCTCCCGGTTTGATTTTGATTCACAAGCTCTGAATTTATTCTATACTCAAATAATGTTGGTATAATTTGTGTGGGTCTATTTTCTTACACTGATTTGGTAGTTTTTTTTGGGGGGGGGGGGGGGGGGGGGGGGGGGGGGGGGGGGTGGGAAGGCATTTTTACAATGTTAATTTACTATGAATTTAAATGTTTTAGTTAGAACACAGTGACAGCTGCAGGATGGGAAGCGCTGTATGAGTAGATTTCAACATGGTATTGGGATAGTTCAAATGAAGTGTGATTAATCAGAAAACCTATGTTTTACACAGTGATGTCATGGTAATGCTATTTTTTATATAAGAGACTGGATGGCTAATTACTGGTCTGATTGGTCATTTCTTGACTTGTCAGCCAATTACAATGCCATTATACCCAGTGTTGTTCTTACTAATTCACACAGCCATCACATATCTTCCTTTTTCAAAATAGGAATTGTGCAAGCTCCAAAAACTGGATAATGCCTAATGGAAAATTGCCTGAAATCATATGCATTTAACTTTATTTAGCTAAAGCACCCCCCCCCCCCCACCACCAACTTAATCTAATACATTTTTAGTATATATTCCATATTTTGGCCATGGGTGTATTGGCTACTACCAACTATACATCAGATGAGCATGAAATTAATGGATAAACACGTCCAAAAGCTCCTGGACAGATTCTGCAAAGCATACTATGACGACTTTAATGACTTTAGTTATAAACAGATTTTGATAATGGTGATGATAATAATGACATTTGACAATAATGGTGATAATGATAAATGTGGCTTATACATATAGGCAGATGCATAATTAAAACAATGGAGATACAGAATGCACACTAGATGATCTGGTATTTTGCATGCCAAAGATGGCTTCCTTCAGTCTTACACCCAAACCATTCATGCACTTGATTGTGGAAATTGCATTTTTCTGAACGGAAATGTGCATTTGATCTATTTTCACTGTTAAGCGATTTTCAGCAAGTATGAATGCGGTCATCTTATTCCCACTATTCCTCAATTAAGTTCTAAGGTGACTAATACAATATAAAACTGATTCTTCCAAAAACCCCCCAAAAAACACTATTTATTTATGTTCCAGAGATGTGCCTTTGCACTTGGTTCTTTATTTAGGAATAGTGGCCCAGAATAAACAATGACGCAGAGTAAAGTGCATGTCTCTACATCCAGAGATGCCATTTCTCATAAGTCCAAAGGCTGATGTAAACATTGCACTTGAGTCATGATTGCTTAAATGAATTTCATTCTCTCTCTCTCTCTCTCTCTCTCTCTCTCTCTCTCTCTCTCTCTCTCTCTCTCACAGCTTATTTATTTTTCTCTGCCATACCTTTATAAAGCCATCTCCATGGTTTTTTGGCTGCATGACTTGAATACCTCTTCCTCTCCTTTAATTGCCACTCTTCTCTTTGTACAATCCCATCTCTTACCAATACATTCCCATCCAGAAACGCCGGCCCGCCTCACTTCCAAAGTCCTAGTCAGGATGAAGCCAAGGCTGAGACCATCCGCAACCTTCGGAAATCCTTTGCAAGCCTCTTCTCCGTGGAATAAACACACACACACACACACACACACACAGACACACAAACACACACAGACAGAGAGGTTATGGAGTCTCTAAAAAAACATGCAAACACAGACACTCAATTATACACAGAAAGGACCAATTATATCACACATTGCAGTGCACATCAGATCTGTGCACGTCAATTTGCAATGCGACATAATAAAACACTGCCTGCACTGATAAAGACTGCAATATGAAGTGAGAAATCACAGCATTACTGCAGTTAAATCTTTTAAAATAACTGAATTCTTTAGACACATTCCCAGTTTTTCGAGTCCAACTAATGGAGGGAGGTGTGAAAATAAAATACCACACACAGAAACACTCGCACGCACCCTTTTACACTACCTACACAGTGACTGGACCAACATACACTTAGCACACGTGCTAAATCTTGCCTATTCATTCCAGTCTCTTATTATTAACTTATAATCCTAGATTCTTTTTGAAAATGAAAAGTTTTGGTGGACATTTTGTTGTAAAACCATCCACCGCCACGCTCTCTCAGATATATGATATCTGAAGTATGTCTGCTAATTGTCTGAAGCATGTTCTGTTACAATAAGGGGCACCATCTAATGATTTTAACCGTGCGTCACATTGTACTGTAACCGAATGGTTTATCGTTCCGTATTTTACATGCTTGAGCAGGATTTTGGATTTTGCAATGATGACCCATTGTGACATTTTTTTTAAATTTTGCACAAGCTTCCATCATCGAAACTAACCCCCTTGGCTGTTAGCACTAGCCACTTGCGATACTTGCATGTCACTTAAGGAGAACGTAGTCGCACAATGTGGGTGGTCTTGCTTTGTGTCGTGTCGTTGCACCTTGATAAGGTAGTTGTAGTGAAAACGTTGTTTATTTTTCGTGAGCAAGCTGTCGCTGCTTCCCTGACGTCCCTTTTCCTGACAAAACACACACAATGGTACACCCTCCGACGTGTTGAATATGCCTTAGCCAGATAGGCATACAAAAAGAGATTGGTTTTGTGCAATCACATATGTCTCAGGGATGTCCTGAAGAGAAAGACGCAATGACCTAGCGTCATTGATTAGGTCTTCCAACCCATTACTGTAGAGAGTTACTGATTGCGAAGGCCAGTAAAGAGAGGAATCCGTCGAATGTATTCGATTGCTACATAAACATGTTTGCACACTAATACTGTAACACTTGAGAACATATGAGATGGTTGAAAGCTCAGGAAGGTTTGTTGCATCAAGAGAAGGTATGTTTTGCATGCCTGTATGAGCATGTAGGTGTTTAGAGCTGCTTGTTCATTACACTCGGGCCCTATGAAAACGCAAAGCCAAAATACAAAGCCAAGGATGCCATCAGCAGCAAACGTCTTCACAAAAAGATCATCTTTAGAGGAGATGCTCATCACATGTTGGCTTTTAGACTAAACCGCATTTAGTATGTCCCAGTGTGATCCCAGTTACACAATGTGGATCCTTAAACCAACTACTCCTGAAACTTCTCGCCATACCCAAGGAGTTTAGAGCTGAACCGGCAGTGTCTTCCACAAGTGAGGATAAAACATCCCAATACTGGTGTGTTTTAGGCAATATATTTAGTCAAGGAGTCCTGATCCAATCCCGAAACCTCCCCTGCTTTCCCGCTCACCAGCCTGTAGTGTATTCACAGTGATCCTTTTGTGACAAATGGTGCGTTAATGTGTATATATATGTATAATGGAATGTTGTACCGTAAACTGTCTAAACCAAATAGAAGTGTTGTACAGATCTTAACTCAACAAACGATGCAAACGTCCTGTATTTGATTTGATCCTCAAAAGGTGATCGTTGTGAGTCTTGTGTAAGACAGGATTTTACTTCAATCGGATGTGATATAGGTTGTGCAATATCTCCACTGTAAACTAAACCTAACAGGTCTGTGTTCTTTATTTGACCCGTTTTGTGACAAATGCAGTTGTTAAAACTCATCTTCAGTGTGTCCATTGATATGATTGTAAGTGGCTTGACTGGTTCACATATGTGATTATCTAGATGGTCCTCCGTGATATTGTTGTGGCTCAGGCAAACTTTCAGTGCTCTTCTATGTGGTTAGCAGTTAGGATAGATATGTATGTTAAATGATGGCTTTAATAAATGTCTAATGAATAAGTGTATCACTGATGCAATCAAGTTTTGGGGGCAAATGAAATTTCAGTAATTTATTTGAATGTTGCAGTACTTATGGAACCCATGCCTGAGGTTTGTACTTCATGATTTGGTTTAAGTTTTTTGGCATATTTACATTTGTGTACTTTCTTTTTTATATAGCCTATTCAGAAGAATGATCTCCTTTTAAAGAAAATGTATTCAAATGGGTCATAATTTCTAAATAGGTTTGACTGTTTGATTCTCAGTGAATTTTATTGTCTGTTCATGCCTGCCAATTGTATAACGAAAGGAAGATATAACATTGAATCACAAATATATAGAATTATAGTCTTAAATTCTATTAAAATGAGAAATATTGTTAAACATTGTGTAGTATTACACAAACAGATGCAACTTTGATGTGATCTTCAATGTAGCTTAATAATGGTGTCAAATTACTATGCTAAAATGTGCACATAATCAATAAAGTCTATCAAATAAATATGCATCTCTTTTCACTTGTTAACAGCCTCTGTTTGGAATATTAATCATAAAGCAAGTCAATGGCGGCAGTGCATTACAGTGAACTGAGACTTATTGTGAGAGTCTCATTACAGCAATATAATAAAAGACTCCAATGATCAACCCTATCTGATAATATTAATGACAATATCAACTTAAAAAAATCACAATAAATAATTACGCCAATCAATACCAATCTTGAGATGCACAAAATAATTAGAGAAATATATAGGCCAAAATGCATTTGTTAACATTTTTCATTTTCAGTGTATATTATTGGGTCAATATCACCATAGAGTGCCTTTCAACCCTCACAATACTCAAACATTTTGGTTTAATTTCCCATTCGCTTTTTGTCATGTCATAAACAGTAGACACTTAAGTACTATAGAAATATATTATCTGAGCTCCCACACATTTTTTAGATAATTATGGGCCATTATTCGAAGCATAAACCATACGATATGTCCACCCTGTCATGGACACATATATTACTGTTAAACACGTTTTCATTGCAATATTAAGATGCAAATTATATTTTCTGAAAGGTATGATTGTTCCTTTCCTAAAAAAAACCCCAAAGGGGTTTTTTTTGTAATTTTTTTTTTTTGTTTGCTTTCAAATTATAAATACATAAAAGTTTTTATGTAAACCATGTGTTTTAAAGAAACTGATACAATTTGCGCATGTATTTTTTCTTATTTGGAGAAAACTGTGATATTTGGATGTAGTTTTTTTTGTTTGCATGTTATTGCCCCAACACTTAGCTATTGAACACACTGGATTATATATATATGATTGAATTATTATTTAAAATATTATTGTGAAATATCAAGATGACAGGGTGGACCAGCACATGACGGGGTGGACACATAAAGCAGAACACACAAAGCATGACAAAATATGACAATGAAACCTTTATTCAACTTTGAAAAAAATGATATAATAAATAATATAATTACATTCTCAATCACACTGATATACCCCCCCCCCCCCATTTTAGTTTTTAGCAATATTAACTACAAATAAATGCTATGTCCACCCTGTCCTGTGTATGTCCAGCCTATCGAGTCTAAGTGGCCGACAGGGTGGACATTTTGAGCTTCACTTTGCATATTAGCTTACAACAAACTGTGACTAGCAAAATATTTAGTCTGGCTGTTGAAGAGAATTTGGTATATTTAAAAGTACATATTTAGAAAATACGTTATTAGAATCACTTCTGGCATATTTTATGCCGACAGGGTGGACATGTTAAGCTTTGTCAAAGCAAGTAAGCAAACTCATACGAAAAAAATTTGTCAGTTGAAAAGTCACTAAATTATTCACCTCAGCCGCTGAAATTCCCACCACTTAAGAGACAAAAATTCTGTTGTCCTAATGTCACTAAAGGGGATGGCCTTTTCTTAAAGGGGCAGATTTCCCAATATGACAGGGTGGACAACCATTCAAGGGACATGGACAAACTCTTCTTTTTTATTAAATAAAAATATTTTTTTTATTACCAAATGATCAATACACTCAAACTGAGTTAAAAAAATGAAAGTTAAACAAAATATTAATAGGATATTATGATTTGACTATATTCTACTCTCATTCAAATTTAATGAGCAGTGCATGGGACATAGCAAAATAACACGCATCCTCTTATACAAAACTAAAAAAAAACTAGAAAATGTATCTAAAGAGTCAAGTAATGCTTTTGTTATGAATATAAAAACTTAGCCTAATATAACACACCCTTTCATAGTCATTTTTTATGTTAAGTTATCATGGCAAAATAGTTATTTATGTACAGGACAGCAAAAGGCACCCTACAGTGACATTGACCCTAAAGTCAAACATCCCAATGCCTATTGAAGTTAGCTAAAGATATTTCAGTATTTCGCCTGCCCATCCAGAACTTCATTGACATGGAAATAATGCAGTGAGTTGATTAAGTAGCTTGTCTGAATGATTCGGTGAGTTGAAACGGTCCTGCGTTTTTTGTTTTCATATTTATGACACAGCATGAACACACCACAATTCTCACACTTTGCAACAACATCATTTACCCTCTTACCCCTTGTGAACAGCTGCATTTGGCTAGTCTACCTGCAAGCTGTTTATGGTTGTCAAGCTACGTAAAAACACATGGCACAACTAATAGTTCACCCACAAATTAAAATTATGTCATAATTTACTCACCCTCATTGGGTCGGGCACGTGACTTTCCCTGAGTCTAAATTAGGCAAATTGTGAGGTGAATTCCCTGGTCGCTCTTTTCCATGTAATGAAACACCAAAATGACCAAAAGGAACATCGAAAATTATCCTAGGCCTTCAAAACACTTTAGTGCACAAGTTACATGCCCTTCTTCTATACAGTGACGTCTGTCATATTGTTACACATTGGACGTTTTGCATTGATATAAATTTTGCAGCTGGAGTCACGCAGCAAGCGTTCACAGCTGATTCAGAAGCAGCGTCGGTGTTAAGGTTTTATATAAGATATGCTGTTTGTCACAAGTTTTTATCGGCATTTTGTGAAAACTTCGAACGCGACTCATGATTAGCGCAATCTCGCCAGGAAAATGCTCTAATGAAATTAGAACGAAATTACAAATCCAAAGATTTTAGGTTAAAGCTGTCGAAGTCATTGATTCAAAACTTTTTACCGGTTCAAAAACTCCAGTTCCATTTTGATACATGCAGCTTTAAGTTATAATTATAGCATGGTAATGTACAAAATGCAAGTGCAAGAGAAGCTGTAACTCAGTATGACCACAGTGTGGCGCAAGTCGGCAATATTTTTGAGCACCATTTATGATCTGTTTTAGGGCAATGAGATCTGCTGTGTAATAGGCTGCATTACTGCATGACTCGGCTCATGCTGTATTAATAAACACCAGATGATTAATTGGCATTCTTAACTTCATATTTTAACATAAATGTAAGCCAACAGAATGAATTCACAAGCTGTTTTAGTGAAGAACATGCGATTCATGTGCTTGAAGGAGGTTCTGTTCAGTTTGGTAGTTCTTGGCTATTTATATAATTTATTGTGTCATAAACGTCAGACTCCACTAAGAAGGGGGAGCTCTGCTTTTGTTGGTGAATACAGTACAACAGAATAGCTGTTAGTACATTACTGCTATCAAAGGCATGATATAGCTACATTTATTAAAAGGCATTCTTGCTTTCAAAGCCATTTTTATAATTTCCCCCCATTTTTTAAACAAAGCTTCTACTCAGCAACTGCAGATCATTTGTTTACCTTTATACAATATACTCATAATCAAAGCATTGATTGGGCTGTGGCGTATAATTATTTTTAGTGGTCTGTGACATTTGTTCATTGATATTGAACTAAAGCTGTCTCTTTTTTGGTGAAAGGCTCTTTATATGTCTAAGCACAAATCATGTAATGCAATCAAGCAGAGACATCTCTTCCATTCAGTGTCTGGACTACTCTGCTACAGAGAGCCATTATGCACACAACTGTCATACTGTCCATGCAATCAGAATAAGCCTCTAGCAAGGGAGATACTATGATGTTATGCATAACTTTGAGTGGTAAAAAGAAGCTAAGAGTGTATGACACTGTGTTTTACATCAGCATGCGAGGCTTTATTAGACCCTGATGTGAAAACAATGCTGGTAGCACATAGGCCCCATCTGTGCTGTTGTCTCACAGGCACGGTCTCCTTTGAAATTAGGAAGCTGAGCACCATAAGAGGACTGTCACTCACTGCAGTGAGCTGTGAGCTCATAATTACATTGCTTAAAGGTCACAACCTTTGTTGACTGCTGTAAACATCACAAAACCATTTGAGTTCTGTGGTTTCTCATCAGTGGTGTCTATTCTCATGTATTTCTTTTAGACAAATGACCATCTCTCAATTTCCAATTAAAAGAATCGTTGTTTTAAACTCATAACAGCAAGTCTGAAAGCAGCCCAGCAATTATTGTAAATCCCAAACAGCCAATAGTCTTGCTCAATTCTGAGCCTCATAAATGACAAGAAAACTAACAGTGTGCTCCAGGAAGTGGGAGGTGATGAGGTCGATTTTAATTAGAAGGCAGATCAATTTTTGTTTCTGTTTACCCTTTCCATTCATCTGGACTATGAATTAAACCTTTTAAAAGTCGTATTGCAGACTTGGTCTTTAAACCCAACCTCCTTTAAAGCAATGTTAATGTTATACTTGGACCTGCAGATCCTCTGCTTAACATATAGAGATAAGGCCATTGCATGTAGAGCAGTTGTCCTCAACCTTATTGACTTGAAAGCTAACCATTATTCAACACAATTTTCAAAGACCCCACCTTTTATAGCTACTTGCTTTAATTTTTTTAATAAACAGAAACTGGGAAACAAACAAAAACAATAGTTAGTAAAGGGGAAAAATTTACTTTAATTTCTTAATTTTATGTATTTTTAGCATTTTAAGTTTATTTTAATTTCTAGGGTCGGCAGGCCATTTTGATGGTATAATTTTCTGTTTTGTGGGAAGAAATCAGGGGTGTAGCAACCATTAGTCTTCTACATGTTCTACAAGTTCATTCCCCTACAATAGACATGTTCTACAAGTTCATTCCCCGATAGAGTTCATATTTTAAATGATCTATCTATCTATCTATCTATGTAAACTATCTATCATCTATCTATCTATCTATCTTCATCTAAAGTATTATAGTTCCAGTCTCACCTCAGATAGTTCTTTTCAAGGTATCTTGGAGAGGTGAGGTGTCCAAGTCACAACATCTAGCTACTGGGGTGCCTCAGGGCTCAGTTCTTGGACCACTTCTCTTCTCTGTCTACATGGCATCACTAGGTTCTGTCATTCAGAAACATGGCTTTTCATATCACTGCTGTGCTGATGACACTCAACTCTACCTCTCTTTCCATCCTGATGATCCAATGATAGCTACTTGCATCTCAGCATGTCTAACAGTCATTTCTTGTTGGATGAAGAACCTTCAACTCAAACTTGCCAAGACAGAACTGCTTGTGGTTTCATCAAACCAATCGTTTCATCACAATTTCACCATCCAAATAGGTACATCAACCATAACTCCTTCAAAAACAGCCAGAAACCTTGGAGTTATGATTGATGATCAGCTGACTTTCTCAGACAACATTGCTAAAACTTCCCGGTCCTGAAGATTTGCTTTATTCAACATCAAGAAGATCAGACCCTTTCTTTCGGAACATGCTTCACAGCTCCTTGTTCTAGCTCTTGTTTTATCCAGGCTGGACTATTGCAATGCTCTCTTGGCAGGTCTTCCAGCCAGTTCTATCAAACCTCTGCAATTAATCCAGAATGCGGCAGCAAGAGTAGTCGTTAACAAGCCAAAAAGACCGCATGTCACATCTCTGTTCATCAACTTGCACTGGCTACCAATAGCTGCTTGCATAAAATTCAAGGCATTAATGTTTGCCTACAAAACCACCACTGGCTCTGCACCCCTTTACCTTAATTCATTACTTTAGACTTATGTGCCCTCTAGAAGCTTGTGTTTTGCAAGTGAACAGCGCTTTGTAGTGCTATCCCAAAAATCTCTTTCATGGACTTTTACCTTAATTGTTCCCTGCTGGTGGAACGACCTGCCCAACTCATCTCAGCCACCTTCGAGAAATGTCTAAAGACACATATCTCCCAAATAAACGTGACCCTCTATCACTACAACTCTCTATTCTATTTCTATTGTATCTACTTGTTTTCTTTTTGTTTATAAAAAAACACTTGACCGTCTTAACACTAGCGTTCTCTATTCTTTTTCTATTCTATCACTTGTTTTCTTTTTATTATTAAAAAAAAAAAAAAAAATAAAAATAATACTCACTTGACCTCTAACACCGCCAAAGGTCTATCTATTCTATCTCTTTTCTATGTCATTTTTATTCTTTTTATTTATTATTTAAAAAACTTCTACATACGCTTTATACTACCCACACACACACACACACACACACACTTAACTTAGCTATCTAAATGGGGACATTCCATAGGCGTACTGGTTTTTATACTGTACAAACTGTATTTCTATCACCCTACACCAACCCTACACCTAAACCTACCCCTTACAGGAAACTTTCTGCATTTTTACAATTTAAAAAATTTTTTATACCAGTTTTACAAATGAGGACGTCCCCAAAGGGAGGTTTTTGGAGATTTTGTCAGGTTTAGCTCACTTTTGGGTACAAATTTGCCCCCAAAATATGGTTAAGTAGGTACACACACACACACACACACACAAATATATATACTCTTATATATATGCTCTTTCGTTGTTTTGACTGCTTGTAAGTCATTTGTAAAGTCATTTGTAAGTCATTTTGGATAAAATAATCTGCTAAATGCTTAAATGTAAATGTAAGTACAGATTTAAGACAATTCAGAAGTCGCATTGGTATTTGTTTAAATGCCTAATTGCTAATCTGTTACCCTTATTTATAATCCTCACTTACTTGCTATTCAGAACTACTGATCAAATGTTATATTATGTAATTAATATTCAGGGGTGAGACTGATGTTTTATCATATGTCCCCCCACATTTCAGATAAAAAGGCTTCATGTGCACATCTGCTGATAAATGTACACATCATCCTTAAAAGAACTGCAAAAGTGTTGGCCCTGCAGGCAAAATGCACATTTGCACACTCATTATGCTATGGATGCTCACTGACATATCCTTTGCAGCTTGAGGGCATAATGAAATGATTGAAGTAGCTCTCTCTCCTCCCCTCTCTCTCCTTCTCTGTTTACCTTCATTTCTCGAATTTAGTTTCTGTAGGGAGTGAAGTTCAAGCATAATGGTGCATTATGCAAAGCTATATGCAAAAACCTGTGTGAATGTTTTTCTTATGCTCCTGTCATGAAATAGGACCGTTGCTTCCATGTACATCAGTGGTGTCACCTGTCTAAATTGCAGTGAAACAGAAATGGACTGCTTTATTAAAGAATAAAATTCAGCTAGAGTTATATTCATCTTATTACCATGGGTCACACTCTCCATCATCATAAATATTGCACTGTAATGGTGCTAAATAACAATGACTTGAAGAACGCACCAATAAGTAAATTTAATTTGACTGGTTGTACTAATGCCACATTAGAGAATTGTGTTCAAAATGTCCTTTAGTTGGCAGATTTCCTCCACTGACGTTTAAAAATGTGTGCTTTCAAACAATTACATATAAAATGTTCACTGCATATTTCCTAGTGAATCAATGTGACACGACACGGCTTACCCCCAATTGTCACTATACAACCCCAACCCCCCTTTTTTAAGAAGTCATATCTTATATCCTTTCTCATTGCCTATAGAAGACAACGTAAAGGGATTGTTCACTCAAAAATGAAAATTCTATCATCAATTACTCACCCTCATGTCACTTGTTCATCTTTTAAAATACACAGAAGATATTTTTAAAGAAATCTGAGAGATTTCTGTCCATTCCACCAAAACTCTAATGCTTCAAAGAGTTCAAAAATACATCTACTGATGTAATTGACAAAAGTCTGTAAAAATAGATCCTAATGGACAGCAATTGTCCGTATTTATTTTCTCAGGTGTTTTACCTGTTTAGAATGATGTATTGCATTTAGTTGTTTTATTGTTAACTAAAATGTTTGTAAACCTAAAGGATAATATCCTAGCAGAAAAATTAGCATTACCTTTTCCATGTGAGCACTTCAAATTTGGTAAACGGAAGCTCAAACTGTCTTTCATAATTTGTGCATCAAGGAAGACTTACTATGAGTCTGGGATGACAGGGTGAGTAATTGATAACAGTTATTTTAGGGTGAACTTAACCTTCAAGCAAAAACCATTTAAGCTTACAATATTTTTCCTGTATACAGTGCATTCGGAAAGTATTCACAGCGCTTAATTTTTTCCACATGTTGTTATGTTACAGCCTTATTCTAAAATGGATTAAATTCATAATTTTTTTTCTTTCAAAATTCTACAAACAATACCCCATTTAACAAAGTGAAAGAAGTTTGTTTAAAAAAAATTAAAAAATTTTCACATGTACATAAGTATTCACAGCCTTTACTCAATACTTTGTTGAAACACCTTTGGCACCAATGCAGCCTCAAGTCTTTTTGAGTATAATGCTACAAGCTTGGCACACCTATTTTTGGGCAGTTTCTCCCATTCTTCTTTGCAGGACCTCTCAAGCTCCTTCAGGTTGGATGGGAAGCATCGGTGCACAGCCATTTTCAGATTTTTCCAGAGATGTTCATTCGGGTTCAAGTCTGGGCCACTCAAGGACATTCACAGTTGTCCCGTAGACCACTCCTTTGTTATCCTGGCTGTGTGCTTAAGGTCGTTGTCCTGTTGGAAGATTAACCTTTTCCCCAGTCTGTGGTCCAGAGTGCTCTGGAGTGGGTTTTCATCATGGATGTCTCTGCACATTGCTGCATTCATCTTTTCCTCGATCCTGACTAGTCTCCCAGTTCCTGCCGCTGAAAAACATCCCCACAGCATGATGCTCCCACCATGCTTCACTGTAGGGATGGTTTTGGCCATGCAGGTGATGAGCGGTGCCTGGTTTCCTCCAGAAACGATGCTTGGAATTGAGGTTCATCAGACCAGAGAATCTTGTTTTTCACAGTCTGAGAGTTCTTTAGGTGCTTTGTTGCAAATTCCAAGTGGGTTTTCATGAGTCTTCACTGAGGAGAGCATTGAGTTCGGTCTGGTTGTTGACTAGTGCTACAGTGATGTTTGTCCTTCTGTAAGTTCTCCCATCTGCATATATGATCATGGAGCTCAACTAGAGTGACCGTCAGCTTCTTGGTCACCAGTCTAACCAAAGCCTTTCTCCATCAATTTCTAAGTTTGGCGAGATGGTCCTCACTGCAGAACACAAGATCCAGGGGGCGTGGTTGGATCCAGATCCAACTCTTCCCACATTACATACCTAAGCCTACCCATCTCCACCCCCTGATCCCTAAACCCACCCATCTCCACCCCTAAACCTACCCATCTCCACCCCTACCCTACCCATACCTCCACCCCTATAACGTAGCGCCATCTCCACCCCTCAAACTCCCCTCGTTCACCCTCCCGGATCTTGTGTTCTGCAGTGAGGGGCTACGGAGTTTGGCCAGGAGGTCAGCTCTAGGAAGAGTCCTAGTTGTTCCAAACTTCTTACAATATTGATAATGGAGGCTACATGCTACTGTGAACCTTCAATGCAGCAGAATTTGTTTCCGAACTCCTCTCCAGATCTGTGTCTTGACACAATCCTGTCTCTGAGCTCTACAGGCAGTTCCTTTGACCTCAGGGCTTGGTTTTTGCTCTGATATACACTGTTAACTGTGGGACCTTTCCCAATCATGTCCAATCAACTAAATTTACCACAGATGGACTCCAATCAGCTTGTAGAAACATCCCAAGGATGATCAGTGGAAACAGGATGCACCTGAGCTCAGTTTTGAGTGTTTTGAGGTGACTTATGTACATGTGATTTTTTTGGTTTTTTATTTGTAATAAAGTTGCAAAGATTTTAAACAGACTTCTTTCACGTTGTCATTATGGGGTATTGTTTGTAGAATTTTGAGGAAAATTATTAATTTAATCCATTTTGGAATAAGGCTGTAACATAACAAAATGTGGAAAAAGTGAAGCGCTGTTAATACTTTCCGGATGCACTGTATTATCTATATGATTATAGCAGTTTGGGAACACAAGCATTTCCTATTAGTAACAGATTAACTTTTTATGGTGGAGCAATATCTTCCAGCTGTTATGGCAAGTTATCAGATCCAAAATTGCTAAACTAAGACCAAAGCAAAAATACTGCTGAAGAGAACTCCTGTCAAGATGCTAAGTTATTAAAATGCCTGAAAAAAGACAGTCGTGGCTTTTGTAAGACAGGGCATAAGAAAAGTTCATGCCAAGGCTTAACACATGTAATGTGATTACTTGAGATTTGGATTATTATAAGGGGCTGGCTTATAGTTGTGCTGCTTTGGTAGATCAGAACCGGATTACATCTGCACTGTAGTGAATTATTCCGTAGTGAGAGACAGTTGGTGTGTTCATAGATCATCTAAGCACTGTGTAAATAACTAATTGTGACTGCTACTTTTATGTAACATGCAATATGTGACTGTCATTTATTCAGACTACACTAATGGTGCAGATTTAAACCTGCCAAGAAGAGGATGATGACGAGGAGGAAAAGAGAGTGGGATCTGTTTATTTAGCACATGCTCCTTCAAATCTACACGTTAACAATATTGCATTTTTAAAACCTACAGAGTCACATATCTATTGTGAACATCATTATGTAAACTTTATGCCTGTTACACTGTATGTGTACAGATTATAGTGTACATTTTTTTCTGATGTAGAGAAATTTGAAGTTTGCATTGTGTGATTTTTAAACTCAACATGAATAAAATAAAAACACTTTTAAACACGTGGTCAACCTACAACCATGTCTGTAATGTAAATAGTGCTCATATTAAATGTAATGAAAAAAGTATTAAAACAATTTTATAATTAACAAAATAATATCACGTAGATAAAATACAAAATAAATGTAACTTTCCTGGGAACAACTCCAGAAGGAAAGGCTGTAAAAGTTAAAACCGGAAGTTAATTTGCAGAGTATAAATGAAATCGAGCCAGAGACTCGAGACATTAGCTGTACAGTACAGTATTTTTTGTGCAAAATGCTTGACCTTTTTAACTTTACCTTGGTCTAGATCAGTTTAGCAATCATTTTGGCTAAGATTATATTTCTCAAAAGGCATTCTTTATTTTTCAGATGTTAGATTTCTCACATCTGCATAATTATAATAAAATCATGTCATCAGTGAGGTCTTAACAAACCTGAAAGCTTCAAAGTTCGGGCAACATTCGGTATCAGTTTTTGCTCAAAGTCCCACATTCTTTTGTCCACAAACAGTTGCTCTTTAGTAAGATTCACCTGCATTGGATTTCTCACATGTACCATCCTAGACACATGAAATGCTACATGATGAATATATCCATATTTTTGCAATGAGGAAAGTACTGAAGTTTTCTGCACCTTCCTTGGGTTGACAATCATCTTTTTGGGATTATCAATGTTCTTTCGATCAGGTTCTCTGTAAATGTGCTCCATGATATTAACACCAGGAATATTATTCCATTCTTCTCGTTTGAACTTCCCACTCTCCTCAAACTGTGTTTTAGGGAATATGTGGTTCTCTATGAGGAACACCCCTATATTGGGATGAGCAGACTGGAGGTCCTCCATTAGAGATGGTAAACTGGTGTGTTTATAAGGCATGATGATTTCATCAATGTCATTCAGGAGAACACTGGTACATGTGCCTGTAAATGCACTCGTTGAGTGTTACTAACTGACCATAATAATGGACGTCACCCTTGTGCTCCTGGAAGTTCCAGCCTGATGCAGGGTTCAGAAACTGGTCGATAGGCCATGGAACAATCTCCAGTATCCCCTCTGTTTCATAATGTTTTAAGAGCTTTTCCAAGTCTGGCCCACAACTAGTTTTATAGATGACCACATGCTGTACACCCATACTTGTACATACTTGTACATTTCCATTGTTTGAACAAACTGCAGTACATTGTTGTAGTCACCAAAAAGGTTGGAGATGCAAACGGTAAAGTTATACTTAAAAGTGTTCATTCTGACACGATTTTTTATTGGCAGATACTCTGTAGCACTGTTATCTGAATCTTTAGTTGATATAAGGACATGTGTTGCATTTTCCATGTGCCTGCCTTCACAAATCACATCTGAGACGTGAAACGGGAAGCCAAAATGGTCGTCGTGTATCTGGACCTCAGTGTGAACAGTATTGCAGACTTGTTCAGTGCTGCAGTGAACACAGTAAAGTGGCTGAAGACTGTTTCTGTTGATTGTACTGATGACTCGAATGACCCCATCCAGTCTGTGGTCGATAAACACAGACACCATGAAATGCTCTGAGTCTTTGATGGGTGTTATCGAATTTAAAGGGTCTGTGATTTTACATGTATTACAGAAGGCATGCTCTGAGTCTTTGATGGGCATTACACTTGGCAACAGAAACATTACACTTCTGAAATCAGCATACCAAGCTCCTGATGATTTTGCAAATGTTAAAGAAATCCTGCACTTGTCACAAAACTGCAAATTCAACAAAGAGATAAAAAAATCATAGTTGCTTTGACCATTCCCGCCAAATAGAAAATAGCAAAATAAGATGAAAAATAGACACAGTACCTTTTGTCACAATATAGTAATTTTTAGAGACTGATTCCAATGCAAAATCAGATGTCGAGCTCTTTTTGTTTGATATGAGTGTGTATGTATTAATAATTCTTGTATTAAGCAAGTTGTGCGGTTGTCTGTGTATAGGTGGTACCATCACATTTAGAGACTTTGACCTCAAAGATAACAACTTTTGTTTCACTGAGGAAGGATTATAAAAGGGAACACTAAACAAGAGACAGCACTAAATTAAACTTCAAACTGTTTTTAATGGCCTGTTATTGAGCCTATTTTATTAATAGTCTCATTGTTGGTCTTATACAATTAATACGTGCATGATAATAACAAAAAAGTTTTGATTTGTTGTATTGAAAGATAAATAAATAATTTTTAAAAACTTGTTTCGTATCTTGACTGTTTTCATTTCTGTCTTAATGTTTTTCATAATTGTTTAATATTGTATTTTACTCAGAAATATTAATATTATAGAAGAAAAATGACTTGATGAAAAATGCTGATGTCATTGACCCGTTTGTAAATGGGTCAAATTACTTTTTCATGTTGCCAGTATATTTTTGTGTTGTCACAAAATCAGTTTTTTTTAGAAGCAATTAGAAATCATGATCATAGCACCCACATTCCTGAAGTGTACTGTAGTAAGATGTAAATTATTAACAGAAAAAAGAAAAATCAACACTTCACTTCTAATATGCTTACACTATATGACATACATAAAAAAAAAAAAAACATGTTTATAATAATAAATTCATGTACAAAATTTAAATAATTCAAAATTCAGATTCAATGTTCACAGAAGCCTCTGCATGGCATTTTTCATGTTTTAATATGTTTTAGTTACAATAAATGTATTTCTGTTCATTCCCATTCTTCACGCAAGGTTCTCTTTAAGTTATGAACAAATGTTATCTGTGGCAAGTTACATGAGCTTAGCCTCTATTTTAAGACTGTGTTTTAAGAACTAGTCTGACTAACTAGCAGTCAAGGAGTAATGAGTCTTATTTTTCGAGTCCATCTAGACCCAATTTACGTTTGATGTAAGCGACTTTTAGAAAGTCATCCCAAAAAATCCAAAAATAAAATAAAATAAAATGATTTGCTGACTGAAGACTAACCATTTTATGCAATGGGTTTCATGTCTTGTTACTAACACTATCAAACATTAGCAAAAAAATATTAAAAAAAATATATATATAAGATTTTATATAATGTAGTCTGAAACATTTAGCATAATGTTTTTGTAAATGTATTTCTGTCTTGTTTCAGAATAGCCAGAGAACATTCATTTCCGTAACACTTTAGTATAGGGACCACTTCTCATTGGTTAGTATTAACCAATTCTCACTATTAACTAGTTACCTATTAACATGTTTTTGCTTAACATAGGCCATATTCTACATCCCTAATGCACTAAACGCAATACCCTAATTCTTAACAACCTAACTACCTTTGAACGAGACCTTACTGTTCTTTTCTAATGTTCACTATAACCAGGAAAAAACAGTTAAATGTTCTTGAAAACATTCCAGAAACATAACATTTAACGTTCTTAGAACATATTTTTGTTAGCAGGATTATTATGTATTGATGTAATGTCGCATATATGAAAATGATAATATATGCTTTGAAAATATTGCTTATTTTGAGGTATTTTACTTACATTAAACTTTTTGAACATGTATCGAATATATTGTCAGAAGACTGAGAAATACTGCAGTATAATGTTGTTTAACTAAACCGCCCAGTCTGGGTCAGTGGATGGTTTACAGTACAGAGGTTCAAAGCGATTTATGCAACTCTCTATTACTTGCAGCATCATTACTTTAGTTCATAAATCCAGTTACTGCCAGCCAGCCTCATTGGCCCTTCATGATGTAAAGTGTGGGTGAGAGTGTGAGTGGAGGAAATAAATGGAGATTCTTCTCTCTCTGACAGGCAGAGGGGTCTGACAGCATTTCTGGATTTAAATGAACACAGAACTCTCTGTACTGTCAAGCTATCACCACCTACCATTCATCTTAAGTCCATAACGTCGGTTTACTTGGTCTCCATGGAGAGCTGCTGTGGGAGAGCCTCTGGGCTGGGGGGCGGGCTTTGGCCCTCACATCATGTTGCCATTTCTCTCCTGGAAAACGCACGATCCTACCTTGGCAATTTTTTTTTTGGTTTGGCTTTTGCGTAGTCCGAGTAACCATGGATCCTGCAGACCTTCTTCATCAGAGGTAGGATTGGTTCTGATTTTGCATTGTTCTGATTACATTCAGTTGAAGTGTTGTTTTGACCCTTAGAGCTCGTCGGGGGGGGGGGGGGTGGGGGGGGGGGGGAGTACTTTATATAGATTTTAGCACGTAGCTTTCCTCGTACCATCAGCAGTTCAGTTTGATATTATTGATGTAAGAGCAATATTGCCCCAAAAAGCTAGCCAAACTCTGGGTGACAGAAAGGACTTTCAAATCCCTTCACTGCTTTTGGGCAAAAGGATAGGGATCGGAAACACAATCCCCCCCTCTTGTCTCCATGTGCCAATCACCCTGGCAAAGATTTTTCACCAAGGCCACCATATCCAGAGGTCGGCGTTTCATTAAAGGGCCTGCAGATTCTAACTTTCAGGCTTCATTAAGCCTTTATGCTTTCACAAAGACTCCTGGTGACCAATTTCCTGAAAATTTCCGATGGATCAGCTAGCTATATAGCATAACTAGACTAACATATTCTTACATAAATATTCTTCGTTAATTCAGTTCAAATTGTCTATTGCATGAATAATTTTCAAACTCTTCATTTGATTTTTGTGCTTATATACCACTCCAAAATCCCATGCATTTTACTGCTCTTTTTAAAATTTTGTTCGTTTCTCTGAGGGCCATTTATACTGTTATCCCCGATTTGTACACCAAAACAACCAACCATTTTAGAACTAATAGGCTATTTTCTGTCCTCCATTTGAATAGTCGTACAGACTCGGATGTAAATGCCCACTGGTAAACACATAAATATTCAGTACATATCAAATGATCTGTAATAACAGACAAAGCAATAGTGACCATATAATAAAAACAGTTACTCACACTTGTGTGTTGTGACATTACTGTTGGATCTAATATAGTCGGCACAGCATCGTCTTTTAGTTTCAATTATTCTGAAAATTCTGCGTCGAATTGTGCCTTGATTGTAAACGAAATACAACAAACTGTGTACAAATGACTACTAACCCAAACAAAGGCCAAGTTCTACTTGACTGTCTGGAACTTCGTTAAGAATAAAGTTAATCAAATATAGTTTATCGATTGGTTTCTGCATTGTAGACTTGCGTTTGGCGCTCTTGTTATTTACACTATTGCGAATTGGTGGGCGGGGCTAAACAGGCACTGATGTAGAAGCAGGTGTTGATTATCTTCTGCGGAGGGGGGGGGTTTAGCCACACTATGTAATAAAGTTGCACATTCCACAACCTGTATTTTAGGCGGATTGGCTTCAATATAAGCTGTTTTTTAGACTAATGAGAAAGTTTTGAGTTTTGAAACTTACAGGATGTTTTTTATAGTACAGTGACCTCTTATATATCAAAAGATCAAGGGGATTTTGTTTTCTCAGTTCATGACCCCTTTAATGTAATGTTTTAGTAAAAAAAGAGTACATTTCAGTAAATATTGCTGTTTATTATTATGTACTGTTATGCATAAATGGAAGTGATTAAATATGATTCTTCATTGTGTTCATTTAATGGTAAACTAAATGAGAATGTTTCTTCTTTGTGTTCAGACAGTGAAAAAAAACATGCCTTGATCATTTTAAATTAAATTTTACGGTATTTTACTTGCTGTGCAAAGGTTGCCCAGAAGAAAGGAGGGTAAAAAACATGCTAATGAAATGCTGCACAACAAAGTCCCCAGTGAGTCCCTTCACTTTAGCGCAGTACCTAACCTTTACTCAAACACATTCTGCTTTCTGTTGTCCCACTCTAATGCACTTTCCCTTCCTTCTCTTCCTTAATGGTGCTGCAGATGTAGAAGGAAAAAGTATCAAATTTAAATAAAACATGTCATATACAACATGCTGTTCTCATTCAGCATGGATAGTCAATTAGGTTATTATGTACAGATTTCTAACATCATATGGTGTATAATATAATCTCATATGAGACGTCATGCAGAAAATCATCAGCTGAGAAAAGGAGGAAACTTGTCAGCTCTATTCTTTTTTTACTACCTTCATGCACCTTGCTTTTACACAAGGTAGTCATTAGCAAATGCCCTTGTGATGTCTGCACCCAGCAAGAGCTCCGCTTAAAGAAACAGCTGGTCTTTTACCAAAGTTGCAGCTAGGAATATATTGCATTATAATATATTATAGAGCACAAAAAGCAGAGAATCAAAAGCAGATACATTTTTAAAGTGTATAATGTGTCCATTAAAATAATGCATGTACAATTTTGTTATGTTACTTGAAAATTTTACTGGAACAGGTTAGTGACCTCAACAGGTGGGAATGTGGTTAAAAAGCGTTTTTCATAATCAGAGATAAACAGATCAACAGGCTTGAACATAATGACTCAGCATGAGGAGGATGAAAAATCAATATATGCAAAACCCCTCAAGGCATCACTGGCTGCTCTTCACTAGCAGTACATTATAATTCCAGATCATCTGGATCTTTCTAGCTGTGATTTTGCTTGTACAGTTGTTAGGTGATTAAGTGACTGCTTATGAAAGTAGTAAATGGCAGTAATTACTGATCTTGTCAGAAGGACGGAGCTGCAGTCTGGTTATTAGATCAAACTGTATGTGGACCCTGTATTTTTTGTTAATGAATCATGTTAAGGTTGCTCAAACGTGGGAGTAAATATGACTGAACACTACTTGACTTACATGCATATTTATTGTTATATAAAACAGCATAGCAATAAACTAACATTTTTTTAATCAGTCAGTTTGAGTCAATGACAGGTACAAAAGAAAAGAAAATCAATAGTAGTGTTAAGATTTACTGTTTACATCTTTAGGATTATTTTCAAAAATGTAAAGGCAAATTATAACAATTTATGATTTTTTTTAAAAATTGTATATTTAAAAAATATAATTGAATGTTAATTTAATACATATCGTAGGTTGCATTTTACGACATGAACTCTCCTAGCATTTCGGTAAGAAGATCAATTATCTACTTTTTAAAGAAATGGATTGACTTTAAAATTTTCATGTCATTATGTTTTTTTCCCTGCATATTTCTTTCTGCATTTTGGTCACACTGCACGATTCTGATTTGGCAGACATAAGTGTTTCAAATATTAATAAGCTGTTAAATTTATTTATTTATTATATTCCTTAAGGCATTTCTCTTCAAGATTTGAATTCCTTTTTTTTATTATGATATCATAAAAAAAGCAAAAAACAAACAAACAAAAAAATCAGTTTAACAGGCTCATCATGAAGAGGTTGAAATCACTGAAGGCATGAATTGCGTTTTTAAATAAAATAAAATCACATTATTGACCTAACTATTATATTTGTTTTCCTCATTTGCTGTTGTTAAATTAATCATTCTACCATAAGATATCTTGTTTACTCATAAGGATTATGTATCAGTCAGTTAGAAGCTGTTCAAACGGCCGTCGACTTTGTTTTGAACACTCTTAATGGTGTAAACCTGATTGATCCTCTGTAGTACAGGCCTCTTATCAACAAGAGCAGGATTTGCAGCCAGGACATTGTTCTTCCTCTTCCTCCTAAGAGTCTCTGGAGCAGCTGAGACACCTGCTAGCATGCGGCTGATGGACAGCCTCTAATTCCTGCGTGCTCCTTGGAAGGAGTTGCATCATTCATGCCTTGAAAGATCAAAGTCTGTAGCTGAGCTTCTCTTCATGGCTCTGTGGCAGGGCCCTGGGTCCTCACACCTTGTGCATTATGGGAACGGCTCATGTCATGCTGCATCATTTCAAATCCATATGGGAGCAGACAGATGGTGGGCAGGCTAAACCAACAGGAAGCTGGGTTGCCATGCCAATAACAGCGATGAGTTCTCGCTATAACAAAGAAGGACAGAGGCATAGTAGCCTACAGTAGGAACAGTGTATTTTATTACTGCATGTGAAATGTATTGCTTTAGAGTTCAACAGTCACCGCCCACTTCCTCAGCAACCTTGCATCCGTATATATTTTTCATCTGTTCATTTTCTCCATAGGGATTTTAAAAATAGTCAGCAAGTGCCTTGAACCAAACCAGCCGCTCCAAAATGAATCATACAAACTTTGTATTTAAAGCAAAACAAAGTATTTGAAAAAGGACTATGAAGTATGAAGCCATAATCATTTAATTAAAAAAATTATACAATATAAAACTAGTGATGTGTATTAATAATTATAAGCATAAAACGATATACCGTATTTGCCCGAATATAAGACGACCCCCTTTTTTCAGATGTACCTTTTGGAAAAAGGCTTTTTAAACACCAAATCTTGTTTTTTTTTCAGTAAAACACATTTTGTCTTCAATTATTTTCATATTGCATATTTTTCCTAGTTTAATTTTTATTTTGAAATGATGGTAAAAACTGGTAAAATGTACCAACAATCACATTTAAAAAATATGCACTTTTTGATATACCATTAAAAAAAAAAAAAACGGGTAGCCCATCTGAATAAGGACATTTTAGGCTATCCATCTAATAGTAGCCTTCCAAAATCTTATTAACAGTAGAAGTTAAAACATTCTGTAGTCTTCAAATCTGGGTACTGTACTGGGTACGTTTTAAAATCATAAAGGGAGTTAGGTCCCATCAGGCTAACGTGACAGTCAAGACTCATGCAGCTGTAAGGTTTTCTGCCTCTTTTGTTTTTACTCGCGATCTTTACAACACGCATTACATTACGTATTTCATGGCACACTCGTTTTATGCGTATTTGGCGCCACCTATTGTTGTGGGTGTATTATTGACATTTCAAAGTTTAGACCCTGAATATAAGAGGACCGCGTTTTTTCAGATGTATTTCCAAGAAAAAAAACATTGTCTTATATTCGGGTCAATACGGTACTACTTTTCATTACATGCATTTCATTCCTGAATGAATCAGTGTTTTTGAACAAACTGGTTGAGTGAATAATTCAAAGACTCTAAAGGGCTGCGTTTCACTTCACTTTTAGACACACACTTGCAAACTTCCCTAGGCACTTCCCCTCGGGGGAATCCCAGCTGTCATTCTGAAGTGTGTTCCACTTAAGTGAACGAGGGAAGTTTATATGGACAGACTCTCAACTCCTCGATTTTGACCAAGGGAGTCTACTTCATATGCACACTTCGGGGATAGTCCATATATGCCACCACAGATCGCATTTAATTTACCCCCACCCCATTTTTTTTTTACTATATACAGTGGGGAAAAAAAGTGTTTAGTCAGCCACCAATTGTGCAAGTTCTCCAACTTAAAAAGATGAGAGAGGCCTGTAATTTCATCATAGGTATACCTCAACTATGAGAGACAAAATGAGAGAGAAAAAATACAGAAAATCACATTGTAGGGTTTTTAAATAATTTATTTGCAAATTATTGTGGAAAATAAGTATTTGGTCAATTACTAAATTTAATCTCAATACTTTGTTATATCCCCTTTGTTGGCAATGACAGAGGTCAAACGTTTTTTCTGTAATCCTTCACAAAGGTTTTCACCACTGTTGCTGGTATTTTTGGCCCATTCCTCCATGCAGCCTCCTCCTAAGCTTAATGTTGTTTTGATGCTGTCGCTGGGCAACACGGATTTTCAAATCCCTCCAAAGATTTTCTATGGGGTTGAGATCTGGAGACTGGCTAGTCCACTCCAGGACCTTGAAATGCTTCTTACGAATCCACTCCTTCGTTGCCCGGGTGGTGTGTTTGGGATCATTTTCATGCTGAAAGACCCAGCCACGTTTCTTTTTCAATGCCCTTGCTGATGGAAGGAGTTTTCACTCAAAATCTCACTATACATGGCCCCATTCATTCTTTCATCCGTTTACACGGATCAGTCGTCCTGGTACATTTGCAGAAAAACAGCCCCAAAGCATAACGTTTCTACCCCCATGCTTCACAGTAGGTATGGTGTTCTTTGGATACAACTCAGCATTCTTTCTCCTC
Organism: Sinocyclocheilus anophthalmus; assembly: GCA_018155175.1. Lineage (NCBI taxonomy): Eukaryota > Metazoa > Chordata > Actinopteri > Cypriniformes > Cyprinidae > Sinocyclocheilus > Sinocyclocheilus anophthalmus. The sequence goes on along the minus strand of JADLZN010002458.1, from coordinate 460,310 downwards.
CAAATACGACAAGTTGAGTTTTTACCAAAAAATTTTTTTTTGGTTTCATCTGACCATATGACATTTTCCCAATCCTCTTCTGGATCATCCAAAGGCTCTCTAGCAAACTTCAGACGGGCCGGGACATGTACTGGCTTAAGCAGGGGGACACGTCTGGCACTGCAGGATTTGGGTCCCTGGCGGCGCAGTGTGTTACTGAGGTAGCCTTTGTTACTTTGGTCCCAGCTCTCTGCAGGTCATTCCCTAGGTCCCCCCGTGTGGTTCTGGGATTTTTTGCTCACAGTTCTTGTGATCATTTTGATCCCACGGGGTGAGATCTTGTGTGGAGCCCCAGATCGAGGGAGATTATCTGTGGTCTTGTATGTCTTCCATTTTCTCATAATTGCTCCCACAGTTGATTTCTTCACACCAAGCTGCTACCTATTGCAGATTCAGTCTTCCCAGCCTGGTGCAGGTCTACAGTTTTGTTTCTGGTGTCCTTTTACAGCTCTTTTGTCTTGGCCATGGTGGAGTTTGGAGTTTGACTGTTTGAGGTTGTGGACAGGTGTATTTTATTTTGATAACGAGTTCAAACAGATGCCATTTAATACAGGTAACGAGTGGAGGACAGAGGAGCCTCTTCAAGAAGAAGTTACAGGTCTGTGAGAGCCAGAAATCTTGCTTGTTTGTAGGTGACCAAATACTTATTTTACCGAGGAATTTACCAATTAATTCTTTAAAAATCCTACAATGTGATTTTCTTTTTTTTTTCTCATTTTGTCTCTCAAGTTGAGGTATACCTATGATGAAAAGTACAGGCCTCTCTCATCTTTTTTTTAAGGGGAGAAACATTTGCACAATTGTTGGCTGACTAAATACTTTTTTGCCCCACTGTACATATAACACTGCATCAATTCGTAAGCGGAAAAACTCAACTAAACTCCATTGTGGGTTTCAAGTGATCAAGGGCTTAAGACTTTCCAGTTCAGCCTATTGCAAGGTTTCCATCAGTACAATGACGTACATCCAAGTGAACGAGATGGAGGGAAGTGGGAGGGAAGGGCATTACAAAAAAAAAACAAGCGGAATACAGCCCTGATCATCACTTGCTTATGTCCTGAATGAATCAGTGTGTTTAAACAAGTCAGTTGAGTGTATCGCTCAATGATTCGCTCATAAAGACAGTCACTTACTGCCACCTACTGGTGCATGTTGCATACAATGCACATACTGAATGCACAAACACTGACAAGCGATCAAGTGGACAAGCTTATGGTTAGTGTCGTTCTTCTACGGAAGCATGCCCATCTGATTTTGCAAAGCAGAAGTAAGCTGTTTTCTTTAAATGTGCTTTCTTTTAAAATACTTTTGATTCATTAGCTGCTATAGATAAATAACTAGAAGAATAACAAAGTAGTAAACAGTAAATTTATTAAAGGGATAGTTCACCCAAAAATTAAAATTCTGTTATTAATTACTCACCCTCATGTCGTTCCAAACCCATAAGACCTTTGTTCATCTTCGGAACACAAATTAAGATATTTTTGATGAAATCCAAGAGCTTTCTGACCCTGCATAGACAGCAATGCAGCTACCGGTTTCAAGGCCCAGAAATGTAGTAAGGACATAGATAAAATAGTCCATGGTACATCAGTGGTTCAACCATAATGTTATGAAGCTACGAGAATACTTTTTGTGCACAAAGAAAACAATACATAACAACTTTATTGAACAATTTATTTTCTTCCATGTCAGGCTTCGACGCAAATTCACGACAGTATCACGACACATTCCTCTGCTTGTAACCAAGGCACAGCGCATCCGGGTTCTACGTCAGAATGCCAATCTCCTACTGCTCAATCATGAACGCACATCGAATACTGACTCGGAAAAAAAAATTGGTTAATAAAGTTGTTATTTTTGTTTTCTCTGTGCACAAAAAGGGGGGTCCACTTCCCATTTAACTTAACAAACCAGGTGTTTATGGCAGTAAGAATTAAACAATATGACAACAAATACCTGTTTGTAAAATAAAGCAGTATAACAGGCTGTTTTTGTATAGCTAAAATAACTGGAAGTGAATGACAACGGAAGCCTCGCACAATCAAGTTACAAATGGCTGCTTTGCTCTCTAACCTAAATTCTGCTTAGTGTTGTGCTTAAGAACACCACTTACCAATAAGCCTGTAAAACACTGGCTTGTTGTTTAAATCAAGTTTACATCCTGATAAACTCATCATAGTCACCTTCAGACTACTAAAAGCCTTTATATCCTCAGTGCCCTTTCCAAACATCTTTCCGGCTATAAGATATGATGAACATGGCAGCCCTTAGCTCAGCAGTCTTGTCTCTGCCAATTCATTTCTCCTGTGCTTTCCAAAAGGTACCTCTTCCACAGACACTGTCATGTGATCTCACTGGTGACACTGTAATGAGGTTGCTATCAGTAGGACAGAACCATAAATTCAGCTCGCACAAAAAGAGAAGGCACAGAGAAAGAGGGAGAGAGAGAGAGAGGCTCAGGTGTAGTCGTGGCCTCGATTGGCCTCAGAACAGCTGAAGGGTCATAAGAGCTAAGAGAGTTATCACTCAGATGACTGAAGCACTGATATTATGAGTTATATATCTCACTCAGTGAACCCTACTGGAGAAGAAATGAATATGCAAAACTGAAAAACACAAGCACAAGCTTTTCTATGTGCTGCAGGACACGGAAAACAAGCACTGATACTAGGTCATATCTGTGTAATATCTAAGTGCCTCAAGCAAAACTCGGAATATCTTTCAAAGATGTGATGCCACTAATCCTGTAAATTCTGGAAATGGGATTGTATGACTTGTTAACATGGCTTTGCTTCCTGGCAGGACTGATAAGCAGAACCTGTGTGATCTTACTCCCAGACAAATCCATTTTTACAAGCTGCAGGTTTGTGCAGGTTGCTCAAATATAGTTTTTAATTGCACCATCCTTCAAAAACAACCTTTTTGTAAAAGTCTCTGTTACTGTTGCACGAACACAAAACACACTAAAATAATGCAACTAATTAAATAACATTAACTAATTAAAAACAACATAAAATATTTCAATTCAGTTAAGGTTCACACAGGGCATTTTGGGAACGACCTGTCTTCATAAATTATATAAAAACAAAATTAAAAGTAAATGTATAACGGTACCTTTTAAAATCTATATAAATTCCTTATAAAATCAATTTTAATGTTTACCTCTGAAAAACATGTTCTACAATATTTTACAGTAAAATTACATACATCATCCTGAATATATTATTGGTTTTATATTGTACAAAGGTAGCATAAAATTAACCAATTGTCAGACTTTTATGTAACTGTCACGATACTGCTGTTAGGGAGACGAAGGCACAACGAAGATGAACAACAAATCCTTTTAATGCTAGGAAAACACAACCAAAAAGTCCAATGGGGTGACAGTAACATTTTTATATAGCATTTTTAATGTACAAAATAACAGTGTATTTGATATAATTTCATGTTACTACACTGTGCTCTCTGTTTCTCCTCTTATTATGAATATTCAAAAAAATAGAATAATGATGAGGTTTCATAGTATGAAAAAAGACAATAAAAAAATAGAAGAAAGAAGCCTTGAGACAAAGAACAGAGGCTGAGTCACACCTCAGCACACAAATGCAATAGAGACCAGGAGGAAAATAGATAAGACACAAAACAATAACATGTCAGCTGTCAGCAGTGTTTTGCACTGTAATGGCAATGACAGTCTGGGAAAATAGTGCTTATCAAACACATTTTTCACTGCATTAGGAAGGAATGCAATTGCTCCAGTAGAACAGTTCACCACATTACAAGTCTGTCAGTCATTTTAAAGTTGTAAGATGTACACAAGCAAAATATAAAGCAATTAAATTTTCACTCTGTGGGAGCCGAACAGCTGGATTTACGGCTACAATAATGCTATTTAATTGACCAACAAGCCTGGTCTTGTATGGCTTGCTCCCATGGCTCACACTCACAGCAAATGTGCATTTTACTCATGATTCTAGTAAGCTGGTGTCCTCATTTAGTGGGCCATAATTTCAGTATATGTTCACAGAACATGCTTTTTTTTTGTTATAATTGATTAAACAGCACACAAAATCAGCCACTGATTAAACTAATGCGGACATCAATGCCATCTATGTCTCACTTGATCCCTTAAGTTGTACTGTGCTGTTGTGCACTTCTGTTTTAAGCCAATTGAATAAACAGGCAGGTCAGTGCAAGTAAAGGACTGTTCTTAGATAGGAAGGAAATGCTGAGGTTAGTTTGCCCAACAAAATCATTATTATGGGTCATTCTCAAAAAGAGAGAAAAAAAAGAAAAAAAAAGTGAATTCCGACTTACAGTTTTCTGTTAAGTTTTGTTCCTTAAAAATTATTTAATATTATTTATTAGCATTTTTAGCACATTTTTCTTTTATTTTATATCATAAATGAAGCAAGACTTATAATATCAATGACAAATTCTCATTAAACAAATTTCACATCAACAGCATCTGAAAACACACACACACACACACACACACACATATTACACACATATATATATACAGTGGGTACGGAAATTATTCAGTCCCCCTTAAATTTTTCACTCTTTGTTTATATTGCAGCCATTTGTTAAATCATTTAAGTTAATTTTTTTCCTTCATTAATGTACACACAGCACCCCACATTGACAAAAACACAGAATTGTTGACATTTTTGCAGATTATTAAAAAAGAAAACTGAAATATCACCTGGTCCTAAGTATTCAGACCATTTGCTGGGACACTCATATATTTAACTCAGGGGATGTCCATTTCTTCTGATCATCCTTGAGATGGTAATACACCTTCATTTGAGTCCAGCTGTGATTGATTATACAGATTGGACTTGATTAGTAAAGCCACACACCTGTCTAAATAAGACCTTACAGCTCACAGTGCATATCAGAGAAAATGAGAATCATGAGGTCAAAGGAAATGCCTGAAGACCTCAGAGACAGAATTGTGACAAGGCACAGATCTAGCCAAGGTTACAAAAAAAATTCTGCTGCACTTAAGGTTCCTAAGAGCACAGTGGGCTCCATAATCCTTAAATGGAAGACGTTAGGGACGACCAGAACCCTTCCTAGAGCTGGCCGTCGGCCAAACTGAGCTATCGGGGGAGAAAAACCTTGGTGAGAGAGGTAAAGAAGAACCCAAAGATCACTGTGGCTGAGCTCAGAGATGCAGTCGGGAGATGGGGGGGGGGTGGGAGAAAGTTGTAGAAAGTCAACCATCAATGCAGCCCTCCACCAGTCAGGGCTTTACGGCAGAGTGGCCCGACGGAAGACTCTCATCAGTGCAAGACACATGAAAGTTTGCTAAAAACACCCTGAAGGAATCCAGATGGTGAGAAACATAAGCTTCTCTGGGCTGGATGGAGAATTTTTGGCTTAATTCGAAGCGGTTGTGTGGAGAAAACCAGGCACTGCTCTTCACCTGTCCAATACAGTCCCAACAGTTAATCATGGTGGTGGCAGCATCATGCTGTGTTGGTGTTTTTCAGCTGCAGGGACAGGAGGATTGGTTGCAATCGAGGGAAAGATGAATTACAGGGATAGTACAGGGATATCCTGGATGAAAACATTCTCCAGAGTGCTCAGGACCTCAGACTGGGCCAAAGGTATACCTTCCAACAAGACAATGACCCTAAAAACACAGCTAAAATAACGAAGGAGTGGATTCACAACAACTCTGTGACTGTTCTTAAATGGCCCAGCCAGAGCCCTGACTTAAACCCAAGTGAGCATCTCGGGAGAGACCTAAAAATGGCTGTCCACAACGTTTACCATCCAACCTGACAGAAATGGAGAGGATCTGCAAGGAGGAATGGCAGAGGATCCCTAAATCCAGGTGTGAAAAACTTGTTGCATCTTTGCCAAAAAGACTCGTATTGGCTGTATTAGATCAAAAGGGTGCTTTTAGTAAATATTGAGCAAAGGGTCTGAATACTTAGGACAATGTGATATTTCAGTTTTCTGTTTTAATAAATCTGCAAAAATGTCAACAATTTGTGTTTTTCTGTCAATATGGGGTGATGTGTGTATATTAATGAGGAAAAAAAAATTAACTTAATGATTTTACCAAATGGCGGCAATATAACAAAGAGTGAAAAATTTTAAGGGGGTCTGAATACTTTTACGTAACAACTGTATATATATATATATATTATATATATACACAATACATAATAATATATACTGTATATTCACTAAACATTGAACAGTGCAAAACACCAACAACACAGATGAAGAACAATACCATTAGAACGTGAATAAATAATAAATAACTTCAGGTAGTGGGAAAATCAGGTCAACTTTGACGTTGGAGTACTTTGCACACAGTACTACAAAATAATAATTTTTTTACATATTTCTTATTTTAAATAGAGGATGATAAATAGAGACAAACGTTTTTTTTTCTATTTATATTAATTATAGTTTTTTAATCTCAACATGAGGGAAATGAATGAATGAATGAAAATCTTGCAGTCTTCTTGAAATGAACGACTACTGGAGCCTACCAGCAAGACATGACACCTTCATAATTAAATCAGTATCAAAGCTGTGCCATCGCATATGCCTATCCAGCATGAGATTCGTGTTCATCACAAACACACGCGCGAGCGCGCAGGCAGGCAGGCAGGCAGGGTTCAAGCGCGCACCCAACACCGCACGCATGCGCAGTCACTGCGCATCTCACGAAAGAAACGCAACGCGCGAGGGATGCGGTCACACCCCCTCGTCTTGTCTCAGTACGCCCCCGAGACCCGTGGGCGAACAACAATACTTAAGGAGTTTGATGCAGCCCACCTTACAGCATCTAATATGATATGGAGACCACATAATCTCTAAATGAACAGTCAGTGATAGCATCTTGAGGATCTTAACTATGGATGAAGACGGTAAGAAAAATGCGCACACTCCTAAAAGCTTGACATACACTGGGAAAACTAAACTTTTGTCTTAGTAAGAATTAGTAAGCCTGTAATTGTCTTAGTAAGACCGATACGGCCGCAGTAGCTTTGAGTGTAACTGATATATGTTGCGCCGAAAGACATCAGGTCATTTTACGAGAGATGCTCGGTAGTGCGGGGCTCATGCCGCAGCAATAAATGAGAACAAAGTGTGCTTTTTTGTTACATTTTAATGCGATGGACAGATGTTTCAATTTCGAGCTGCACTTTTGCATTAAAACCACGACATGTTCATCAATGTTTGTCTGATTCATTAACGTTGATGTTGATACTACGCGTTACGCATTGTGGCGATTTTGTAAATCAGGTTGCTTTGTAAGTCAGTAGGTTGTGCGTAGTTGACTGATTTTGCTAGGTATCCAGGCGACAGAGCATGTGGTATGTGTGCTTGTCCAGAAAAGGTTTAGGGAGGAGTAAGTTTGCTACGCATGTATGGATAAATGTAGCTATCCATTTAACAGTTGGACTTACTTTTGGGAAGTTGACAAATCTTATGCTTTAGCATGTTGTATTTCGTCTAAAACGATATAGTGCCTTATTAATTGAGAGACTACATGGAATCATTTTTGTGCTATGAATTTGTAAGCCATAAGGAAAGATCAAAACATAATGGGAAAAAAAACACTTTATATGTACATCATGTACTTTTTAACCTAAAATCTTAAAAGTAGGATTGTGAGTATATTATGCATCAACTACCCAGTAGCACAGATGTTTCAGTGGATTATCAAACAAACAAATTATACTCTACTTGGAATCAAAGGCATGGTTATATATATATATATATATATCAGAAATGCTGAAACCCACATAAAAGTCACTTTATACACTGCAGCAATAGGGTTGCACCTGTTGTTCTAAATGTAATGGCTTGGAGAAGAGAGAGGAAAAACAAGAGAAAATGCTTGTATTATATTACTGTACCACTTAGATCACTTTTCTGCAATCCAAACATCCAAACTGAAAACTGAAGTTAAAAATATGTTTTTCCATTATGTTTTAGATAGTATAATTGCTGACAACAGACATGCATGAGTGCCTTAATATTGGAATGTTAAGGACAATCACCCCCTCAAGGGCTGAGTGGATTGTGCTGTTGCTCTTATTGATTTAACTTAATAAGAAGTGTAATTGTTAGCAATGTGTTTCCAGAGTGTTTTTTTAAACCATTATCTTTAGTACATTAACAATGTAAAACAGTCTCCTATGACCTAGAACAGTGGTACACCACTGTCTCCTATGACCTAGAAGACCCCCAGGTGGTACACATAATGACTCTGAAAATGTACAATACTAAAAATATAAAAAACATAAACTTAAATGGTCTGTATTTGGTGTTCTAGCTATAATTTCATCTCATGTGCCTTTGAATTAGCCAATGGCAAAAATGATTGTAATGGCAGCAATCTAGCGTTGCTGTGCAGTTTAAGAGGAAAATAAAGGTGCAATTTAAAAAGACAATAAATGTGCTGAATGACGACATTATGTTTGCAGTTGAAAAGAGAATTGAAGAAAAACCTTTATTTTCTACTTAGTTTGTCTCATGACCTTATAAACTAGAGACTTCCAGACAGATATGATTTATAGGTCGGTATAATTGCTTGGACTTTCAGTTCCTCTAAAAATCCTTTGAGCTTTCTTGTTGGAAAAGAAAAGAAATTTCACCTCCAAATCTCCAAACTCTACAGAATCATCCAGCTGGGATGCTTTCACTGAGATACTCAGATGCATCTTTCTCGTTATCCATTGTGTCCAAATATAGCCTCTTTGCCTCATATCCGGCCAGAAAAAAACCCACTCTGCAAGCTTGTTTGAGGAATGGGTTGTGTATTTAAGGAGATAGGCATCATGTGAGATTAACTACTGCTGCTAACACTTTCTGCTGTCTTGGAGTCAGAATGTAGCTTGAAGATATTTTTGCATTACTCACAATGTCTGTAACTGACATATCATATCCAGTGAACACAAATGATTCACTTTAGATGTGATGCATTATTTTACAGTTGCAAGAAAAACACAAGAAGAGTTGTCCGGAGTTTTACATAATCAATTTATGAATCAATATATCAAAACTAAAGACAATGTGTTTGGAGCAAGTAATGGTTTGTTGTTGTTGCACTATTTGCGTCATTAGGTTCTGTTCTCCTTATGATTCTTGATTTGATGTTCGCCGTAAGAGAAGTCACACTGCAGAAAAATGACTGAAAACTTCTGACAGTGGCAGAATTTCGAAGAATCGTCAAAGGTAAAAATCGATCGCAATGGTCATTAATCGATTGTCGGTGAACATGTCAAACTAGCTACAGATTTTGGCCTAGGATCAAACGAATCTTATAGGATTCGCAAATGGTGCCAAAATTGTACATCCGGCTTTAGTTGCAGGTCAGATAATATTTTATGACCAGTTTATTCAGAAATCCCGATGAACTCACATACCTTCTCTATGTGCATACTTCGTCGTACTTCCTATAAGTGGTTGTTTTCGAGATTGAATGCTGGTTAAGAAGTGAGAGGAAGCTAGTCTTGGCAGACTGTGATGGAAGTGTCAGACAGGTGGTGATTGACTGTGCTAGAGCAGTCAGGTCTCAGTCACAGGTCCTGGCTCTGCTGCTAGCTGTGAAAACGCCTGCTGATCAGCCACCTTGCATAAAGGAAGAAGGGAATTATTAACATCCACCTTGCCCAAGATGGACATGTTTTGCTTTGTAATGTTTTAATCTAAAAGAAAAATGACAATGCACTCAAAACTCTCTCTCATGCTGTTTTCTGTCCTCATTAAGGCCCAATTCCAATTCCATTTTATACCCCTTCCCCGTTTGCTCAGGCAGCCATGTTGCCCCTGAAGCCGGTTTTTACGCTGAGATAATTCATACCCCTTCATTTGAAGTGTGGTCCCGAAAAATCTTCATTTGAAGGGCTATCTAGCCCTTCCCCTACCCCTCCAACCAAAAGAGAATCGAGACACCCCTACGCCTTCACGTGAACGCGGGGAAAGGGGAAGGGCTAAGGGGTAGAATTGGGATTGGGCCTAAATGTCTATTTGTGGAACTTTCCTTTTAAATAATTGCGTCCTTCTAAATTATTGCTAAATGCTGGTTAGATGGGCAAAAAGAATTTGCTGACCGAAGGAAAATATCTTTTTATTCTCGGTGATTCAGTGTAATCTAATACTGTACAGAGAGGTGGGTCAAATAGGGGTGATACAGTAATATTTTATGTCTTTATATATGATATTTTGACCTAATTTGCATAAACACCAATCTTATCAGAACCAGCTTTTATGTTACTTCTCCTTTTGTGACCTACAGTGTTAAAAGCGAAGGAGATGGACTGTGAGAGATGGTGGGCAGATATTAGCTCACCAAGAGCACACTTATACCCTTAGTCAGCTAGAAACAGAACCAGGGAAAATGGCAGCCCAAAGGAACCTGATTCGTAAGCATTTGCCATGAGTGACAGTGTTTTATAAATAGCTTTTTAAATGTGCTATTCAGCTCTCTTTAACAATTGGTAAATGGAGCAGTCCTAACGGCATTTAAGATTTTGAGACACAAAGTAGTTATGGATTATCAGCCAAACACATGAGGCTTATTCACCTCTGGCTGCAAAGACACTGGACAAAATGCTTCTAAAAGTAGATGAAGTGCATTTTTGTTTGTGCCCTGAAAATTGTTCCCAGCAGACATGTAATACAATAATCGTGGAAGTCATCTAGTCCCAGCTGCATCAATCACAGAGCCACAGCAGATCTGATATGAGCTTCACTGGAGTTTTATTACCCTTTATGTCCAAGTGGTACTAATGTCTACCTGAGATCTTCTGTGATGAGTAGTTACCAATGTCTACAGGTTGGGAACTCTAGGCAGAAAATATATCTATTTAAGGAATAAAACTCTGATTGGGGATTTAGACTCTTAAAATTCGGCTACCGCAAGCATGAAAGCTTGAAGAGTCTTGTTACCAATGCAAATGTCAAATAAAAATGAAACCCTTTCATGATAAATAATCAGTGGGCAAATATCACAGACAATTATGTTTAATTAAGCAAGAGAAGCTGAAATCATGAACACGATTGAAATACAACTTATCGTGCAACCTCTGGCACTTGCACATGTTTTTACTGTGCTTTTACTTTGCCCTGCAATGTATGACGTATTTGGTTTAATATTGTTAGTGCAAAAAAACATTCACAATGCAATATATGTTCAAAAGCTAAGAATCTAGTTCTATTCTAAATGAATCCAGAAAAAGGAGTGAAGGTGTGAGTGTGTGTGTGTTTAGGCCGCTCGACGTTCCTCTCTCAGCAGGATGAACAGATGGTTTTCAGTGTTGGCTGAAAGGAGGTAGCCAGTAAGTGGGATAGCTTACTGGCTACAGGGGTAGCACCTACGGTCATTTAAAAAATCCCTAAAAAGCCAAACATTTTAAATAACCTCAAAATTAGCTCCTAACGCTTTGCAAATGTTGCACAGCTGTTCTACTGTATCTCAGGATAAATAAGCAACTGAATACAATAACATTTATATTATGTAAACACAATTTAATTTGTATAGCCATGATGCAAAGCTTTGAGCCTAATACAGTCCACAGATAGACATGTGCCGACATTTTGCTGTCTGCTGGATAAATAACAAGTTATATAATTTGACCACTGGTAAACATTCAGTGAATAAAAAAGAGAGCAAAGTACTGAGGAACAGTGAAAATCCGAGCAAGCATAAATACAGAATGTGCACAGATGCATTACTTGCACGGTTCTTATGTGTTTCTAAGCAATCTTAGGCACAGCTGAATTCTGAATTCTGGGATCAGAACAGATTTTCTTCATTCTAAATGAGCAATGTACAATGAATCTACTGACATTTACTAGTTTATATGCTCCCCTTTTTTAACCTTATTTCCAGTCTATTCATTTTATTTCCCCATAGACCAGAGTGGCACTATTATTAATGGGCAGGAGTAAGGCTGTTGCAGTAGGATGCGGTAAAACTGTACGTGTTTTTGTTGTTGTTGTTTTTTGTTGCAAGACTGAATCTGTGTTGATAGAAATAAATGATTACATTTGAAATACTTTTTTTTAAATTCTTGAATAATTTTTATTTCTTAATTCATATATTATATTTTATAATCACATTTTAAAAATATATTATTCTGTGCATAAACAGAGAGATCCCAAATATATAAAATGGCATTATACCATGTGTTTGAGAACTTTAATAACATTAGTAAAAATGTAATTGGTATGTGAATCTTTTTATTATTATTTTCACAGCACTCAAACAGAGAGAAAGAGGGAAAAATTAAGTTTTCTTATAATTTATTCTTCTGAGAGATGCAAGGCAGACATCTTCATAATTAATTCAGATTTTTCCATTCAGTGATGTTTTATTTGTTTAGCATTCTGCAATTACTCTGCACAGACTGATGTTTATGCATATGACATTTAACAGAAGGATAACATTTACATTGATTCTGATTGTGAGGATATTCTAATATTTTTCAATGAACTTTAGAAATGATCATATTACACAAAATAAATACTATTGTAGCTATATAAATATAATTTTTTAGACATATATGGTACAATCTGCTGTACTTACCGGGTATATAAATGATGAATTGATAGAATATTTAGAAAATACATATACAGATATCCTTCAAACTTTGCAATGTTCTTAAAGATCATTTGTGAAGCATCTTGAAGTTGTAAAATTCCATTTCATCTTCTCTTTAATATAATATGAACTTTTCTAAGCACAAGTCGGTCATTTTCAGACTTTAAATAGGATCCTTTACCCATGATATTCACCTATTTAAATACTTTTATTAAAGAAAATGTGTAACTAATAATGGCTTTTTTTATTCTCTCTAGGAGACACCAACTGAGGGGGGAAATAACGGGGGTCCATTTAAAATGACATGGACGGATCCCCCTGACATATTAACATCAACTTTGTATCAAGACATAAACATTGGCCCTAACTTTGGGCTCTCAAAGTATTCTGGATCTTCTAAGCAATGTGATTCCCAAATGGTTGGCCCACTGGATCAAAACTTTGAAACCATTAACAAAAGACATTGCCGTAGCTTTGACTTCATCGAGTCACTGGATGACCCAAAGGACTTTTCCTTGTCCATGGAGTATCCTTACAGGTCTGATCAGCAAACAGTAAGTAAGGATGCAGTCTGGAATGGCATTGGACAGCAGGGACACTTACGTTTTTCCTCACCTGATCTGTTCAACTCAAGACTCTCCCATCAACAAATCAGCACAGACAAGAGCAACGAGGCAGCAAGGACTAGTATTCATGGCAAACCTCGCTCAAAAAGTGCTCCAAGGGTTCGAGCCACCCTGACCCCTGTACCCATCACAGTCTCTCCAACTGCAACCACAAGGCGTCAATCTCCAGTGGACCCACAGAAGAGATTTGAAATTCTGCAAAATCGAGAAGCCTCCCATTCAACCAAGGCTTTAGTTAATGAGGTTCATCCAATCAAGTTACAACCCCACACACCCCTCTATGTTTCCGATTGTTTTGAGGAGCGCAGACAGGAGAAACAAGCTAACACTCCCCACGTCAGGTGCCGTGTTGATATTAAGCCAGACGCCTCAGTTCTCCAGCCACAACATGCACGGAAGTGCATATCACAGAAGTTATGTTCCTGGCAGCTTTCTCGACATCAGCACCCCCCCCCCCCCCCCCCCGGGATCAGAATGTCTCATTTCCAAGTCAGATATCCACCTCTAGAACGCCTACTCCCAGTGAGTGTTACAACATGGACTACAGGCAAGCATATCAATATCCCAACAGCTTGTCCAGTAGTAGTTACAACTCAATATGGAGGAGTTTTTTTTTTTTTTTTTGTTTTTTTTTTCCCCTTTTGGCAAGGACGTTCGCCTATCGAGACCAGGGAGTACAGAACCTTGTCTAATCCCAACATCCCAACCAAGTTCTTCTACACGGATGATCCCTGCAGGTATCCAGTTCACCCACCGAGTAGGACATATTATCAGGATGACCAGTACAGTATTAACAGCAGCAACAGCCAAAATCCATCCATTAGTAGTCAGTATGTACTCGACCCAAGGACTCGCTGGGTTCATACCTTGCCTGTGCGTTCATACTATGCAGATTCCCACCGTGAACCCTTGGATCCGTTCTACAGTAGACCGTATTCAGTGAGTGAGCCAGGACCATACTTCATATCCACCCCTCAGAGTGAAACATACTTTCAGGAGGATCCAAGAGCATATGCTTTTCCCTCTGAGCCCTCAAAGATGTTTTATACACGGCCTTGCCAGTACCCAGCAGACTTACACATTCCTATGAGAGCATATCATACGGAGGGACGGCGGCAGCCACGTATGTCACAGGTCTTTTCAGATGACTGGAACCGGTCAAGCATTGCAACATATTCCAGTCAGTACGCATCCTCACAGGCCACTCCTCAGCGAGTGCCATCGATAAGCCCGTGGTATCCCAATGGCTTTACCGAGCCAAGCCGTTTAGGAGCAGATGTCCGGAACTACTCAAAATCCTGGGACAATATTATTATCCCTCATATGGACAGAGAACATGGCGTTTCACGAGGCAGGAGTTATGAGAACCTTCTCAATCACGGAAGGCCAGGAGTTCCTTCGAATAACAATCAACAACCGGTTATTGTGAACCTTTCTAGTTCGCCAAGACGGTACGCTGCCTTGTCCCTCTCTGAAAACTGTCTAGAAAAGTGTGCTGGTGACAGACAAAACAGTGTGAAGGGACAATGGTTTGTAACCCCGGAGATTACAATTACTGACAATGAAATTCGTGCAGCAAATAACAACAAGAGAGATGGGGGAACTAGCAGCTGGAATACGCAAAATACAGGGCGATGTCAAACTGCAAACTTGCACAACTTACAGAGACCAGCAAACCCACCAGAATCCACAGAGAGAAAGAACACTAATTACTCCCTGCAGCAAAGCCTCGAACAGCTTGATGAGCTGCTAGCCGACCTAGTCATTGATTACAAGCCTCAAAATAGCAGGAGACCAAGTAAGGATCTGATAGACCAGCTCAAACAATTGATTCAAGATGACGAGACCAAAGAAGGGAAGCAGGACATAGATCAAGAGGATTCAGGACTCTTGAACACACAAACAGACTCTACAAAGACCAGCCCAGACACATTTAAAGACCCAGACAGTGGTTGTGAAGGTTTTCAGAGGAGTGTTGAGGATGTCTCTTTGAACCATATTGCAGACGAGGATGACACTATGGTGTGCTCGAACAGGAAATGCTTACGCAAAGACACTACATTCAATGCTTGCTTGTACTTCAAGTCCTGCCACAGCTGTTACACCTACTACTGCACCAGAAACTGCAGGCGAGAAGACTGGGACATGCATAAAGAGACCTGTCTGTATGGCCGCATTAGTAGTGTTTGCAGGCACATTCTGAAACATTGTCGAGAGAACTCTGACATTCATAAAGCTTTTTCACGCATTGCTAGGGTAGGGTATTTGTCCCGTGGGAGAGGAGTTCTGTTCTTGGGTTTTCCAAACCCTGGGTGTGCAGATAATTTCATTCAAGTTGGTCTTGACAGCCTTACCATCTCTCCAACATATCTGTCCCTTCGAGAGTTAGACAGTTTCAAAGACAACCTTGGGCAATACTATAAAGAGTTGCAGAATGCAGGCAAGGAATATGACCCCACTGAATGTTTCCTACTGAATGTATCCATTGCTGTTGGAGACTTAGTGCCTAAAATTCCTTCACCCAAATTACAAATGCCAACAGTTCGCAAGTATGCCAAGGTCTCATTGGCCTCCTCAAGCCCATATAAGAAAATCTTTAAGAAGGAATGTGAAATGGAGACTCTGATTCTCACCCCACCCCCTGGGACCTCTGACATTGACAAGGAGGGCCAAGAGGGCAGGAAAGCAAGAGAGATTTGCTTCATTAATATTCAAAGAGAGCTTCGTACCCGGGGCGTATTCCTTCGCCATGAGTTTCCACAAATATACAACCAGCTTTGTGAGTTTGTTGAGAGCAACAAAAGGTTCACCCCCACCACCATCTATCCCATTGACAAGAGAACCGGAAAGCAGTTCATGTGTATGATCATGGCAGCGTCTGAACCAAGGATGCTTGATTGGGTTGGTGGACCACACCTTCTAGATGACATTATATAATCCCTATGCATCCAGTATTATCAAGCTTTTCCTATACAAAATAAAACTTCAATGACTAATGTTTTTAGATATGTATTTTAATAGTGAGACTATATTTATTGTTTTTCCGTCTGGCACTAAAACCTAGAATTAATACAAGTTGCTTATGGAATAAAAAGCTATGTATAGTACTTATTAGAAGATATGAGCACATATGCTTTGTCTTAAAATCTGTTTCCTCAGAATCAGAAGCTTTTTTATATTTGGGACAAAATCTTTCTGCTGTATGGATTTAAATACGGTAAAATGTGTTAAATGGAGCTGAGAGTAATGCACTCTTATAGGCATAGCTCAAAATAATCAAAGTATTTAATAAACACAGGGAGTGGAGGATGTGTAAAACTTTGTGAATGACAGATGTTCCAATTCTGTGGAAGTTGCTGAACTTTCTGTGCATTATGTGTGGGCCTGCTTATAACTATATTTCTTGTGCTAGTGTGTTGCAGTGAGGATATAACAACTAGGAACCTTTGGAGAACCTCTGGAGAAAATCTAAATTTCTCTTGCAATACAATATTGTCTAAAAGTCATTGTCTTTAGCCCCTTGAGAGGATAAAAATGCATTTGCATGGAGAATGCATGCTGGCAAGGAAAATGCAAATTCACTTTAAATTTTGCAATGGTTTGTCAGTTCTTTACAATAAATTATAGTCACAGATGATAAGTATGGCAGACAAAAGCATATGTCAGGTACATTTTTATAGACAAAGTCAAATATACTGCTTGGAAGATTTCACAGTATTGTACATGGCAACTGCTTTCTGTATTGTATTCATGGAGTACTATATCTATTCACATGGTTAAATTGGCTGAAAATATAACTTTTAACTTTACATGACAAGTAAACATTTGTCTTATAGTTATGCACATTTTCATTAAATACAAATAATTTACGTACTAATTTATTCATCTGAAATGAAAGATTATTTTCTGTATTATTTGAGTGTTTTTATTTTTTCATGGTATTGTAAAGTTCTGATGATCTCATGGTATTTCAGTTGAAACATTTATTGAAATATTGTGTTAAAATGATAAACATGTATATAAATTATGCTATTCTTATTTTAATCATTTATAATGGCTGACAAAACTTAGATTCCTATATTTGAAATGTAATTTCAATAGAAAAATATAAAATTTGAAAAAGATTTAAGCAATGGTGTATAACACCATTGTATGCAAGACTGTGTTAGATATAGCACTTTAATAAATTGCTGAGGGAAAACATATTTATAAACAGACCATTTTAGATAATGTAATCAACAGCATGTACACAACAAACCTTACAATGATTAAAAGATAGTCAGTGTTACTGTGTTTATTTCTGTTGTCACTTTTTATGCCATTATTTATTTATTTACACTGTTCATTACCTGTTGTGTTCTGTTGACAAGTGTTGCTTTATTTCTGTACTATGGTCAATAAATAAAACACCCAAAAGTTCTTAATGGCTCATGCATTTGACTGATAATTCTACATAATAATAATAGCAACAGAAAAGTCAAGCTCTGTAACTGCATCTTACAAGAGGTGAATATGTTTTTTAAATATAGAGAGACTAAGAACTGTTCTTTTTTCATTGATGAACTTTTCTTATGGCTGACTGCAGCCTTTACCAAGTATAAAGTGTATGTCAAGTTAAGCTATAAGCATGCTAAAAATAATTACAGTTTTGTTTGTTTTTTCCACTTTATTGACTGTCATTGATATAATAAGGTCAGGATTTAAGTACATATAGGCTAAATGACAAGGTGAACGTACACATAGCCTATACAAGATCATGACTATAAATCCTGGCTCCTCCAATCCTACATTAAAAAAAAAATACAAAATGTTATGTGTCCCCTGGACCCAGAGCCAGGAACAATGGAAAAGTACAGCAGTGGAATGAAAAATGCGTTCTGAGTGAATGACCCTACTAAAAGGTAAGCCTACTTAGCAAATACAGATGGCATATTGAATAAAACAAAATCGCATAGGCAACAAATTCGAAAATCTGACATCCAGGAAATAATATGTCTTGGGCAGCAGTTTTACCACAAATATAGACAAGTGATACCACCACAACCACCAGAAATACTTTCCGGTAATTGTGTCTGCTTTACAATGAAACACAAGCTTATTGCGACCGATTCCCTGACATAACACATTGCGACCCATTTAACAGATGCATCGTTTTAAGTTAGAACAACTTGAACAGCAACAAACAATAACAATACAGCGAAAAAAAAACATTATACTTCATAAATAAAATCTATTTTCACACTCATCATGAGTGAGGGGGCGGGATAGTCCGAGTGGTCCCCACCACTAACAATTTTCTTCATATATAATAATATATGAATATATTATAAATAAATGTCTCTAATAAAATACTTGACGTGACCGGCGTGAAAATAATGGCCTAACAAATATTACTGCAGCGACATCTGCTGGTTAATATAACTAAGCACATGAGAGGCTTAGGCGTTCACGATCATCAGCCGCCATTTTTAGTTATTGACGCATGCATTATGTCATCATTGCGGTCAGGTTTCCAGTCACATGATCGCTGAAAAACAACGTTTGCACAGCCAGCATACGTTTTTATAACATTATTACTGAGCACTATAAATATGTGCATATTTATTGATTGCCAGAAATGTAGGCCTACATTTAAACTGGCAAATGCAGTTGAATTCATTAAATGCTCGGTAACAGACTGTCGAATGTGTCTTTTCTCAAAACACAGATGACCTCCTTCTTACAGCGATTAAAAGTTTTATTTCCATTTAGCTACATTTTTTTTTATTGTATTCCTATAAAAGCAAGCAAAAACGTTTCTCTTACCCTATGGGATATTCTGAAGCTGAATCCTTTCTAGACTTTGTTAGACCTATCACACATATGCATTAAACGTTTTTCATTGCCTCATACATATTATGCAGGGCATCAAATATTCACCCCTATGCACTTTGCATTGGTAGGACAGGTTTGCTGAGGGATTTTTATTGTTTGTTTTTTTCTCAGTTCTCTCCATAGTTTTGGATCGTCCAATTGTCTCTTTTACTTGATGTCTGGATCAATGTTTTAAACTGTTGACATGATCCAATAAATGTCATAGTAAGGCAAGTAGCAATGCAATTACATTTTGGTAATAAAATTGTTTTGTAAAAAGGATAAATATTTTTAATTAGTAAAAACATGCATATCAGCATATTTTATTATGCAACATGTCTTGTGTTGGAGATTAATTTTTTTTTCCTGGAGGCAGAAAGATGGAGGCTCAGAACTGAGATGCTTGTTGCCGGGAAACAGGAAGCTGAGCGAACATCCAGGCACTTCAGACTGTGGGCAGGGTGATAAATGGGGGCTGCTGGGAAAGCATGTGGATGGCGAACTGATATGCCAGCCTTCAGGAAGAACTCCACATAAACGGGAAGGCTTCATCTTCATCTGTACTGTAACTGCCTTCCAGTGAAATTATTCGGCACAGCTGAAATTCCTAATGTCCTTGAAAACCTGCTCATATGAAAACCACTTTCATGCATAATTCAAATGCATACATATAAACCATGTCCTAGTTTTTTGCAGAGTTGCGCATGACAGTTTTTTCACTAGATGGCACCACATTCCCATGCTTCATGCAGTGAATAGACAATGCATTCACCTTACAAGATAGTACTGTATTTTAAGTTTATGACAGAGAGGCTAAGAGATAACAGCATCACATGCTGATGATGAGACAAAAACAGTTTCAAATATTTGCTTCTTTTGTTATCGACCAATATGCTGCTTCTCTCTACCCCCAGTAGAGGGTGGTAGACAGACACTCTCGGTATGAGTCAGAATGAGTCATAAATGATTCATCTGCTGTAAGGGGGAGATGAGCTGCTGCTGTCTTTGTAAGCACCACATGCCCAAACACATCCCAGCCCACATGATCGCCAGGTGCTGTAAGCATGGCTAAAGCACAAGTCATCCCACAACTTTGGTGACAAAAGAGTCAGATCAGTGCTACAGTGCTCATTTATGATGTTCTGGTTTTTACACTGCTGTGTAAAACCTTTTACTTCCAATGCAAGATTTTATCTTTTGTTAGTCTTCAAGTGAGGGAAAATATAATGCAAATTATGCAGACGCAATGCAAAATCTTATACTGACAAAAATCATGCAAGCAGAAACATTTCTCTTACCCCATTGGATATTCTAAAGCAGAACCCTTTCTAGACTTTGTTGTAGGCCTATAATGTAATAATTTTGTTTATTAAAAAAAATTTTATTTGAAGGAAGAAAATAACTTAAATGGATTTAAGGGAATAATTTGAGGGAATAAAAAAACCAAAATAGTCAAATAAGTACAATCTATTGTAAAGTAATGCATTTGTACTATATTTGCAAATCTATTTTCAATTCAAGACAGCAAAATCTGACAAAAACTTAACTGACAAATGCTTTTGACTTTTTCTTGTGAAAGTGCAATAAAAAGTTTTCTTTTTTTTAAATAAAAGGAACACTTTGTGCATCTCAAATTGTCATTTCACAAGGCCAATATAATTTCCAGCAATTCACATGCTTCCTCTTAACGTCTAAGTCGATAACTTCCCTTCTGTACCACAGACAACTTACATAAATTGTTGAAAATGCTGGGCAGTGCTGCTATAAAGCAGCTCCTCTGGGACAGCTTGTGGGAAGGCTGGGCTGATGTGGGCCAGTAATGCACAAATACACCAGTAGAATAGTTTAAATATGCTTCTAAATATATATGCAAATGTATTTCCTTTGTGAAAGTCCCATGCCTATGACATTTAATACTTTAAGTACAAAAGGCCTTCAGTGGGGGTTTGTGAGAGGTTTGAAACTCCTGTCTCTGGGACTGTACACTTTCAAAAGGTACCAATATGCACACTTTAGGTATAAATATGTAAATTTAAGGTACTAAAAGCCATCCTTTAGGGGTACAAAGGTGTACCTTTTAAAAGGGCACCATCCCAGTGACAGCATTTGTAACTTTTTTTCTGAGTTTATAAGTTAAACTTGCATCTTTATGGAATTTCATTAGCAACGTTTCAGTCAAACTACTTTGCTCATGCTTGAAAAATATTGCTAATAAAATTTCATGAAAGTTTGAGTAGTGTGTGGGATTTATTTATTTATTTTTTGAGTTTATTTTTTACTTTTATCTGACAAATGATTTGTGTGCGCGAGGCAGTATATAGTTTTATTTGGTCTTACTGCATTAAGTAAAATTACTCAGTAATGTACATAAATAATTATTTTAATGGCTTTTCAATGCAAGCATCATAAATTCTGCAAGCATGACGTTAAAATGGTTCTTTACACATTAGAGGCTTCAAATGCAACTCTAAATTTTACACAATATTTAATGGGAGGCCCTGTTGCATCTCTATATCCACCAAGTGCCTAAAAAAGCCCCCTGCTTTATATAGATTTAGTTGTGCATGAGTAAATCAAAAGATGTCAACTTGATCCCTGCTTGGTCAACAGGTTATAGACATTTGAATCCCCTAAGATGGGTACTTTCCCCACCCTCTATCCTGTGTAGGAGCAAGGATGACTCAGAGTCAACATCCACGCCGTCCTTTGTTTACTGAGTTCTGTTTAGGAGAAAACAGCAGTCTCTACAGATATCTTATGCATTGACCATCACCACAACCACAGCAATGCATATAAACAAATTGTGATGCATATGACAACTGCATTTTTGCTTCTTTCAAACATCCGAATAGTCTGTTGACTGTCTGTTGAGTCACCATGAAAGGGAAAAAAAGAGTACAGCGTGACTTTGCTCTCCAAAAACATGGTTACTTAATGCACATGGTCATTTGAGAATGAGTTCATCAGAGGAAACCTTTTGCCAGTGTTGGGTTTTGTCACTATGGAGCCGTATTGTATTGTCTATAAGGAAACCCCATGATCTGAGTCAGTGGTAAACATCATTACATTAGCATCAGTAATCCCTTATATTTACCACAGATAATGATGCAATGTATGACCTAAAGTAAGTATAATGTCATTTTGACCATAACAGTCCAGTTCTGTACATGTAAACAACCTGCAAAACACATATAAAATAAAAGCAGAAAATAAAAGCCCATCATATCCTTTCCGTTGTGCAGATACACCTAATTTCAATAAGCGTAAAAATAAAAATAGCATGCTTTGTTTCTGAGAGAAGCTCTGAAGGACAAATCTTCTGAAAGCACAGAGAGAACATCATCTTTTTAATGATCATAATTATTGTCTACTTACCACCATTTTCATTTATTTTGTGAGAAAAAAGTGTCTGCTTTTTGTCGCTTGTTCTCATTTAGCTTGGACTATAAATTTGAACAGTGATCAAAATAGATTTAGCTAATAACCAGAAAGACATTTTAAGCCTCTTTTATGATACTTTTATGACTGTTCCCCTATTCATGTCTGCTAAGATCATCAGACCGGATCATGTGAATACATTTATTTGCATTTTGCAAATTAAAAAATATGAAGCGATAATGACTGCATTAATCTTGTTCTTGTATTAGGATCTCAAAACACGGCCTACAACCGTTTACTGTTACAGGCAAATGGGATGATAATGGCTGTACTTCTCCATTCCCTAATAGATATTGATCACTGCATGGTTTCCCAGGCCGTAGTGGATTCATTTCTCAGCTCAGGGCCATTTCTGGTCACAGTGAGAAACGAGAATTTAACAGGTTTGCATTTTCCTGGAAAATGTCGTAGAGAGATCTGCTCGTTTACACACAGGAAACCATAATGTTAAGGGGAACCCTGTCACCGAAAAGACCCCTTCCTTCCTTAACATACACACGCTCACACCTCTCATTAACATACAGGTTTAGCGTCTCTGAGTCATTCTGTCATGTTCTTCAGAACCAAAGTGCTATTTTCAAGGAAACTCTGAGTTTTTCTAAAACAGTATTATGTTATCTTATTTTTTGATCATTGCAAAAATGTCTTTTTTTCTCTAAATTTGTCTTCAGGCCTTTTTTAAGACATCTACATCTACAAGGTCAGGTCAAATAACCCCATTTGGCTAAGGGCTAATAGATGCATTAGCTCTTTATGGCATGAGGTGTTCAAGGGGCTGATTGACCAAATCCTTAGATCAACCCTAAACTTAACCTCAACCTACTCATTAACCCTGCACTGACTTTGACCTGATCTGTCAGCTCTCAGGGCAGGTCAAGCCTGCCAACATGTTCTATGTCATGAAGGGCCTATTAGCTGCTCTGTGAAAACGTCCATTGTGTTACTCAAAAGTACAGGTCAATAACTGAATAAAAGCACATCAGTTATATGTGCAACAAACAACTGATTATTTCACAGGTTTTCTGTGAAACAATTACTGTGTCTAGTGCCCCTAGTGGACAGCACTAGTGTTTTGTGGTTAGGCTACTCGAACCATATTTGTGGTTGTCAAAAAATGCATACGTCCCGTAATGAATGCCTACTATCTATCAATCAACCTTTGCATTAAAACAAGATATTTGTGCAGATTTAACAGAAAGTAAACAATCGATAGATAGATTGATTAAAACGCTAAAATTCACTTAAAATTCATTTCATTTTCTACATTAAAGACAAAAAATGAAAAATAACATTTCTTTTATAACTTTATAAATTCATTGGGACATTGGGAAGAACAAGGTCCTGCCTTTTTCTTTTCATTTTTTTTGCACTTTTTCCAAGAAGTAATTCCATACTAACATTGTATGCATGTCAAATAAAATAATTTATTAATTTAATGTTTTATACACTATAGATAATACAGTTGTTTCACAGTAATAAACAAGAAAATAATTATTAAATTTAATGTTAAGTTTTTCAATTAGGAAATGAATACCATTTCAGCAATAAAGCAGCTCTAAAAAGACATTGTTAATTCAATGTTAATTCAGTTTAGTTCATTAACAATGTGAATGTTGCGAACTCAGTTCAACTATAAAGCAGTGACAACAGTGTCGTTATTCAGATCAAGTCAGTTCAGTGTTGATTCAGTTTAGTTCAATAATAGCTTAATTCGGCTATAAGCAGCTATAAAGAAGGCAAAGTGATGTTATTCAGCTCAAGTCACTTCAGTGTCTCATTAAGTTCAGTTGAGCAACAGTGTCAATGTTGCAGAGTTAATCAATTATGAACAAATTCGATTCAGCTATATAGCAGCTCTACAGAAGAATGCCAAGTTCTGTCATGAAACTTTAGATGGCACAGGCTGATGATGGTTCCTTAATGCCAACTGATGATATTCACAGCGTTAAACTACTTGACACAAGCTGATTGGTTCATGTTGCATATGCAGCTTGCTGCTTTACATTTAAATGGCTGGTTAGCATTCACTAGAGCAGTTCGGGGCGTGCTTTCAGAGTCCCTCTGAAACCCTCCACCTTCCCCAGCTCCACCTTTATAGATCTGCTATGGGTTATTATATATGATTTTTGTGCAGCAGCAGTATGTCTTAAATACTCACAGCACCATATCAGTGTGTGTATTGGCAGTAGCAAGTTCCTGTACTTGCTCTGAAGCAGCAGCAGTAGCAATAATCAACAACAACAGCAATAACCAACAGCAGCGGCAATTCAGCAGCATAGTAGATCTATTCCGTCAAGACCAAATACATTAACATTGTCATATTCATTGCCATGCTAAAATCTTCCAACAGTTGTCATGATAGAACTGTAATTATGCAGCTTAATTTAGTTCAGGTTTTGTTCTCATCCAATACTGGCATTGCAGTCAAATTGTCAGATAATTTGACTGAATATGAAGTGACTTTTAAACCCCATACGTAGTCATATGTATTAAATTCACCAATGAAAGAAAGGGCTGAAGTGAATATAAAGTATTTCTTCTAATTGAATCACAAGTCTTCTGATCTGACAAACTGAATCTCTTTGCTCGCTACTTGATCAGTCCAGCTATGATACAGCACTCTACCTTTACAATTGATGCACTGAAATTACTTAGAGCAAGGTAATACGATCAGGCCTTGTGCTGCTCTTATACTGCTAACACATTTCACTCTGATGAGTCATTATAAAGTCCCGAAAGTACGTCTCTCCCAGGTGCCGCCAACTGATCTGCTCTTGCTTTTGCAAATGTCAGAGGGTATTATGCACTATTAGTGATGCACAATAGTATTTGAAGGATATGCAGCATTCTCAATACAGCAGCTTGTGCATTTGATAAAAATAGATGCACTGGGATGCACTTTGCAACAATACACCTAAACATCCCTCCAACTTCCACCAGATCCCATAGCACAAAGAAAGAGTGTCTGCATGCCGGAAAACTTGACTGTCACACTGTACATGATCGTGGCTGGCGGTGCGGGTGGAAAATATCACCCGTTAAAATCACACATACTGTCATGGCCGATGACTCATTGATGTGTAAAGGTTTTGGTTAGACCGCACAGACTTGTGGTCTAAGGATAGAAAACAAATTTGTAGCTGGCATTTACTGACTCATGACCTTATAAATTTATTACATTAAATTTATATGCACACATCTACTACAATAATGCATATATAACGTAAAATAGAATAAAAATCAAAGCAATTGCAAAATCGGTTATCACATTGATAAGTATATGAGCAGTTAGTTTTAGGGGATTTTCTTTGTACCTGGAGCAAGACCAAAACACAAAGATAAGTCAGTTGTGCAACAATAATGCATAAGTAACATTACAACATCTTGACTTATACTTCAAAAAGCAAAAGTACAACATGCTCATTTTCTTTAAATTAACATTGGAAATAATAATACATTCTAATAGCCTCTGAATAAAACAAGTTTAAGTTAAGAGAATTGCCCTCTCAAAGAAATGTGATGACCTAACTCTTAATGGAAGAGATATATGCCTGTTGTGAGAGGAGTAATCCCTATAATACATTTCTGCAAGTGAATACTGCAGCGATGTTATGTCCTAGATCTCACTGCAGTGTGCACCCAATGACCCAATATCTTAATGCGTATCCATGTTGCTAATGTTCCCTGTAATTTTACATGATAAGATGATTTTACCTCTCAAACATGACTCCCTAAACGAGTTACACCACGATTCAAAAGTGTGTGGTTGGTAAGATTTTTTAATGTTTATGAAAGAAGTCTCTTACAGACCTTATGCTATAGAGAAACAAGCAGATAAAACTAGAATTTTATCTTTGAACTTCTGTTTTTGCGGTATATTTTTTATATATTGGTTGCTATGAACTAGTTAATCATCTATGACTTAACTCCACGTCATCAAAGTAAATGATCCTGTCATAATCATTCTAATATTGCTGATTTGGTGCTTATTAAACATTTCTTGTTATTATCAGTGTACATCAAGAGAGTGAGATGAAGTTCAGCAGACTCTCTTAAAATGTGCCCTGTTTTTGATGATTTGATCATACCCCACATCACCAGTTCCATTTGGATGTTTTGACTGCAACAGGCAGCATAAATGTCACTCTTTATAGTGTGTGTTTACTCACATTTCTGTAATGGGGTTATCTGTAATCATTTGCAGGCCTTTACTAAAATCTGGAAGGATGCAGCAGCAAAAATTTGTGCTTCATTTTTGTAGGTGCATTCCAGCAGGGTTTTTTTCTTTCTTTCAAGAAGTGAAACATTTTAGATTAAGTGTAACACCTATTCACTATTGACTACGCACTTCCCTCTAACTCTCACTACAATTTGCATGTCTATTGAATAGTACAGTCAAAGCAGTTGTTATGCTTAGGGTTAAGGGATCTATAATAAGGTCATGCAGAATAAGGCATTAATATGTGCTTTGTAAGTACTAATAAACAGCCAATATGCTAGTAATATGCATGCTAATAAATAACTAGTTAATAGTGAATATATATAGTGAATATAATAGTGAATATAATAATTTGCTTGTGAATAGAACATAGAAGTATGTGTGCATGGAAAAAAAACAAGTGCCCTTTGTTGGCCCTTTTATGACCTATTTGCAATGCTGCGGGCACAGACATCTGTTGGTCACAGCAGAACTTTTCAAAGGAGCTTGTTGATCACACTGCCATCTAGGCATCTGCTGCACTTAATGAAATTAAATCATTGTTAATAAGAGCAAAGGCCTTCCTTTTTACTAAGTAGGAGCCTGTCTGAGCCATAAGGTCCTTGGAGTTTGACAACAAGGCCAGTCAGTCCTCTCCTAATTTCACCCTACCCAACCCCCTTTCATTAGGACATGTGTCACTGCTAATAGTGAAAATTATTAAAAGAATTGTTCACTAAAAAATGAAAATTCTGTCCTTAATTACTCACCCTCATGTCGTTCCAAACCCGCAAGACCTTCATTCATCTTCGGAAAACAAATTAGGATATTTTTTATGAAATCTGAGAGCTTTCTGGGCCTGCATGTACAGCAGTTGTACGCTACCGTATCGTGTCACTGGCCCAGAAAGGTAGTAAGGACACGGATAAAATAGTCCATGGGACATCAGTGGTTCAACTTTAATTTTATGAAGCTACAAGACTACATTTGTGCGCAAAGAAAACAAAAATAACACCTTTATTCAACAATTTCTTCTCTTCCGTATCAGTCATGTCCTTACTACCTTTCTGGGCCTTGAACATGTCAGTTGTGTTGCTGTCTATGGAGTATCAGAAAGCTCTCGCATTTCATCAAAAATATCTTAATTTGCATTCGGATGATGAACAAAGGTCTAACGGGTTTGGAACAACATGAGAGTGAGTAATTAATGACTGAATTTTCATTTTTGGGTGAATAATCCCTTTAATCTGGTTCCAGTGACCTTAAATCTGCTAATTAAGATTTATCATAAATTACAGCAACATTGTAGAAGAAAATATATGTGACCCTGGGCCCCAAACCAGTCATAAGTAGCAAGGGTATATTTGTAGCAATAGCCAACAATACATTGTATGGGTCAAAATTATCGATTTTCCTTTTATGCCCAAAATCATTAGGATATTAAGTAAAGATCATGTTCCATGAAGATATTTTGTAAATTCCCTACCATAAATATACCACAACTCAAATTTTGATTAGTAATATGCATGGCTAAGAACTTCATCTGGACAACTTTAAAGGCGATTTTCTCAATATTTAGATTTTTTTTGCACCCTCAGATTCCAGATTTTCAAATAGTTATATCTCTGCCAAATATTGTCTTATCCTAACAAACCATACATCAATGGAAAGTTATTTATTCAGCTGTATGATGTATATAAATTGATGCTCAACTGACGCCATTATGACCTGGGTTTGTGTGGTCCAGGTTCACATATTGTAATAATATTAGTAGTTGGGATACAACTTATTGTCATAGAGAAGTATACTCTCAGAAAAAAAGATGTAAAACCATTACTGAGGCGGTACACTTTTAAAAGATACTAATATGTGCAATTTAGGAGTAAATAAGTTACAAAAATATATATTTTAGCTTTTGAACCTTATAGGGTACTGCCTTGGGGACAGCTTTGTGCCGTTTTTTTCTGAGAGTAAGATGAACTAAACTAAAATGTTAAATGTTAAAAATGTTAGCAACTGTTTACCATTAATTGAAACTGCGTCAACATTAATAAGTTAGCATTTAGCATGCACTTTTATCCCAAGTAATTGACACTAGCTTGGACAGCCTCCCTGGAGTAATTTGAGGATAAGTGCTATGTGGGATTTAACCTGCAACTTTTGTATTAGCAACCTAGATCCTTTGCTGTTACGCTTCCCTGTCCTCAACCTGACCTCAAATCATGCATGGCCTGCAGAGCAATGGCAGGTCTCTCTAACTTTTTATCTGTTATTTGCACTGTTTGGTACTTTATTGCTGAGTATGGTGTAGTTATTCATATCCAGAGCTTCTTCTTGATGCCTAGGGTTTGTGAGGTTTGTGGATATTGCTCATGTATTGAAAAAATTGTTCAGCTGACATTTAAGTATGTCAGCATCAAAAATGCGATATGACAGGTTCAGCTGTGGCTGCAATTAGTATGACGGGCTTCCCCTTCAAACTCATCCTAACCACAGCACCACCTCCAGCAAAGCTCAACTGTTTTCGATAGATCATGCAGAGCTTCCTCTCAGATCAGCAAAATGCAGCTAGAGCTGCAAAACTCACAGAGAATGGGAATGTTTGTAAAATACCTAATCTTTTGTTGTTGTGATGTGAATAATCATAGGTTTATTTAAAAAATTGCTTGCACCAGACAAACAAATAAAATATGAAGATGGTACAAAAATACTTTGCTCTTCACAGGAAGTCTGCAGAAAAAATGCAAGCTACTTCAAAAGACGGTTTCCCTCAGGGCAGCTTATGAACACTGACCATATGGTTGTTTCTCGCTTTGATGCTAAAATAAACATCCTAGTGTGTACACTTGGGACATGAACAAACATTTCAGGCTGGAATGTTCCTGCATTTGGAAACTGAACTACCTAAAGATAGAAATAACAAGCCAATGATTTACTAAAAATAGCCTGGTCTGTCCCTTAAACAGATATACGGGTCCTAAAACTAGCCCTTTATCTCATTACACTAAACCTGTCTGTAACCTGCATGTGAAAAAGTAGTGATCAGCGCACTAGGAACCTCCCATAATCCTCATCAGCGTTCACCAGTCCATTCCAGAATTCTACTGACCACATGATGGGACCAAAATACAGTGTATTTTTAGAAATGGGTCATCACAGTGACACTGACTTTGTGATTATAGGTAAAGTGGACAGTAAATGCATTTAATAATATGCTTTACTGCTCTAAATATGTTTACATGCACTTTAAAACTCAATGCAAATTTCAGTCAATGACATGATGCTGATTTCTGTGCTATTTATTTATTTTAAATAAAAATTATTATTTTGTAATTTGTTGTATATGCAAACATATAACATATTCTGTAATGATCAAGAGTTTTTGTGCAAAAAGTTACTTTGATATTTTTGGAGGGACATAAAGTAAAAAATGACAGCCTAATAAAACTGTCCTGATATCACAATTAAAAAAGGGGGGGAACAAATTAAAAGAAAATATTAAGTAGTAGTTTGAGATGATCTTTTATGAATATTTCTTATTTTAAAAAATCAAGCTGCTTCACTGCTTATTAACATTTGAAAAACCTTTGTCTGCCACTTTTAAGTCATTTGGTCATTGGTCCAACCAACCAAGACATAAAACAGGAACTGATACCATAGAGAGGAACCCCTGCAGACACTCAGGATGCTGTGTAAATGTCAATAAGTCTCTTAATATATCAGAAGATTTGCCCTTTTTATGCCAAGGTTAGTTCAGGTTGTAAAATGTCATGTGGTGCAACTCTCCAAAAACGTAATTATATTTATGAATTATAAACTCTTGATTGACAAAAAAAAAACTTTGCCATGCAAAATTTATTTTTAAAAAATAGTGGGAAAAAAGAGTTTAAGGTACAATAAGAACATTTTCAAAAACCAAAGTTTGACCAAATTCAAAGTTGGACAAACAGATCTAGATAAAGTGATTGTAGCTTGGCTTCACCAAACATACTGTATGTTAATCTCACCACAATTGGTGTAGACCAAATTATTATATAATGACCTTTAAAATGAAACACGAACATAACATCTAATAATTTATTCTTTTGAAAGGGTTCATCACATGCCAGATAAATAGCTGCAGTACAAGCTTACATGACATCATGCTCTTGCAGCTCATCCAGTGATGAATTTTAACAAATGTTTTGTAAATGTTTTCTAAATCTTTGGGCCAATGAAAAAGTCACTGAGATTGACTCAAGGCCTCAGAATAAAACCACTAGATATTCCAACCATTCCTGGAATACCTTACGTGCTGCACGCTGCAGCTGCACAGCTGTGACGAGGACAGAATGCCTCTCACAAATGTCTTCCACTGGTTTATCAGGAGTAGACAGAGACAGCTGTGCCCATTAAAGAATCATCTTTAAAATAATGCCCCAGAACTCCCCATAGTCCCCTTTGTGTGAGTAAGTGTGCCTTTCGAGCACTTTACCCCTTTGAAATAATAGACGTTTGATTTCATCTCCCTAACAGCCAGTAGGAGTGTGCTTCTGTGGTCCAGGCAGTTGCTTCAATCAGGCTGAGATGAGGCCTGCACCTGTTCCCTCAGATCCTACCGAGGACATTAGCCAGCACTACTGAAACAAATCTACAGCTCTATTCAATAGATGCCTAGCAACTGCATGAACACGCTTTGAAAACGAGGGTTCTTGTTGTGGCATCTTCTTTGAGTACTCATCAAGTTCATGGAATCGTTTTTTCATGCAATATCCAGAGAAACATTTCAATGGGAAGTATTTCTATGCAAACTGGTATGATAAAACAGGTCACTTTTTGTTTCAGGGACCAATATTTTAGCTCTTTTGTTCTGTTGAGTTTGCAAAAATAGCAAATTAATTTCATGCACATGCATAAAAACATCTGGTTTCAGGTAGCCATTTTAACTTGCTAATTTCGGTCATTTAATTACTTGCACGGTACTAAAAATGAAATCACTGTCATCATTTTATGCAACTGTACAAAACATCTATCTAGGTCATCTCACTCATTTCCTTCATCCATGTTCAGTGAACCTTTTTTAATAGTTGTGTTTGAGTCCCTCAGTTGTCCTCAATGTGAAAAGATGGACATTCAACTCTCTCCAGCCATCAACTTTTGGAAGGGGTTCCAATATCCAAAAGATGCTGAAAACTGAAGAATCTCGCAGGTGACCTTGTCTGTTTCTGAAGAACATGCTAAGTTTAACGTTCAGCTAACCAACAAGGGACTCCACCACAAACCACCATCACAAAACAACAAAAACAGGGTAGATCATCCATGTAACCCACACACGTATTAAACCAAGGGTTCAACTTTTTTAATGGTTATTTTAATAATTTCAGCTATTTGTTTTTCTTGTGGACTAAATGTAAACAAATTTTATGTCAAATATCTTACTCAGGACAGTACTAAATAAAAATAACATGCAATTTTCAAGGTCTCCCTCTTCGTCTCTTAAAATATTCACATTTTCTACACATTCTGCAAGGCGTTTTCCAAAGCGTTTCGCCCCGCCACTACTATTATCATAAAATACTATATATATATATACAGTGGGGAAAAGTATTTAGTCACTCCACCACTTGTGCAAGTTCTCCCACTTAAAAAGATGATAGGCCTGTAATTTTCATCATAGGTATCCTCAACTATGAGAGACAAAATGAGAAAAAAAAAATCCAGAAAATCACATTGTAGGATTGTAGGATTTTATTTGCAAATTATGGTGGAAAAAAGTATTTGGTCAATAACAAAATTTCATCTCAATACTTTGTTATACCCTTTGTTGGCAATGACAGAGGTCAAATGTTTTCTTTAAGTCTTCACAAGGTTTTCACACACGGTTGCTGGTATTTTGGCCCATACCTCCATGCAGATCTCCTCTAGAGCAATAATATTTTGGGGCTGTCGCTGGGCAAAATGGATTTTCAACTCCCTCCAAAGATCTTCTATGGGGTTGAGATCTGGAGACTAGCTAGGCCACTCCAGGACCTTGAAATCTTCTTACGAAGCCACTCCTTCGTTGACCTGGCGGTGTGTTTGGGATCATTGTCATACTGAAAGACCCAGCCACGTTTCATCTACAATGCCCTTGCTGATGGAAGGAGGTTTTCACTCAAAATCTCACTATACATGGCCCCATTCATTCTTTCTTTTTCACGGATCAGTCGTCCTGGTCCCTTTTTGCGAAAAACAGCCCAAAGCATGATGTTTCCACCCCCATGCTTCACAGTATGTATGGTGTTCTTTGGATGCAACTCAGCCTTCTTTCTCCTCCAAACACGACAAGTGGAGTTTTTACCAAAAAGTTCTATTTTGTTTTCATCTGACCATATGACATTCTCCCATTCCTCTTCTGGATCATCCAAATGCTCTTTAGCAAACTTCAGATGGGCCTGGACATTTACTGGCTTAAGCAGGGGGACACGTCTTGCACTGCAGGATTTGAGTCCCTGGCGTTGCAGTGTGTTACTGATGGTAGCCTTTTTTACTTTGGTCCCAGCTCTCTGCAGGTCGTTCACTAGGTCCCCCCGTGTGTTTCTGGGATTTTTGCTCACAGTTCTTGTTATCATTTTGACCCCACGGGGTGAGATGTTGTGTGGAGCCTCAGATCGAGGGAGATTATCAGTGGTTTTGTATGTCTTCTATTTTCTAATAATTGCTGCCACAGTTGATTTCTTCACACCAAGCTGCTACCTATTGCAGAGTTCAGTCTTCCAGCCTGGTGCAGGTCTACAATTTTTTTTCTGGTGTCCTTTGACAGCTCTTTGGTCTTGGCCATGGTGAAGTTTGGAGTGTGACTGTTTGAGGTTTTGGACAGATGTCTTTTATACTGATAAAGAGTTCAAACAGATGCCATTAACCGGTAACGGGTGAGGACAGAGGAGCCTTCTTAAAGAAGAAGTTACGGTCTGTGCGGGGCCGAAATCCTTGCTTGTTCTGTAGCGTGACCAACTACTATTTTACCAAGGAAGTGACCAATTAACTCATTTTAAAATCCGATCTGATTTTCTGGATTTTTTTTTCTCATTTTGTCTCTCCTAGTTGAGGTATACCTATGATGAAAATCAGGCCTCTCTCATCTTTTTCTAAGTGGAGAACTTGCACCATTGTTGGCTGATCTAAATACTTTTTGCCCCTGTATACTATCTAATTATATATATCAGTATATATATATATTATATATTATATCATATACTTATATATAAATAATCATGTAATATATTATGCTTTTTTTGCTTATTCTAATACTTGCTTTTCTTATCCCATACACACATTTTTTGGTCAGCATATCTTGTTTTTTTTCAGCGTGTCATGTGTGGGTCTCTGCAATAGGTCACCAAAAAATGAAGTTTAAGTTCTTTTGGGACCTTGTCTTTGTAAAGACAAATTGCAATTGTCAAATGTCAAGTCATCAAAAAGAGTTACAAAAGATGCTACGCATGAGCTTTTTATACTTAAGAACAAAAGCAAAAATGTAAACCCTGAAAATCTGTCAGCACATTTAACTGTGTCACCTTTAAAATCTTCGTGAATGTGAATTGAAATCTGATGTGGATGTGAATGGAACACGTTTCCCATTTCATTCTCTCGCTTTGTGCACCTTCCATTCTTCATTCTTTCTTCATAACCTATTCTTCTTAACATGTGACAAGCACGCTGTCCCTAAAAGTGGACCACTTCTTTCACAGCGCAATATTGAAAGAGGTCATTGGTGCCAGGTTATGCACTGCAACGGCTATGTATTGACCTACTTACATATAACCTATTCTGTCTTTTCTATCTGTTCTTTTGTCATCTCAGCGGACATAACAAAAATGGTTGCATCCTCTGATCAATGTGGGCTGGTCAGTTTTTCTTTCAGCCCTAGTTTGCTGTGCACAGCCCCAGTATCAACAACACAATCTCTAACCTAAATTGTGAAATCCAGGTGCCTAAGGTTTCTTCAAGATCTTTTTGTGCTGTTTTGAGCGCCGCGTTAAAAGTATTAATTTCTTTAAAAAATCACAGAGTGGTGTAGATTACAGAGAAGGTAATCTAAATGTAAAAATAGTGGAAAGGAGCTGCACAACTAAATACCAATGAATCCGTGTTGCAGAGTGCAAGCAACCTCTGTAGATTTGCAATGTAAAAAAAAAATCAACTCTGTCTTCTTTGCAAGATCTTACTAAATGTGGTCTGGTGACATTGGTTTTTCATGCTTGCTGTCTGCATGTGTTTGCAAAGGGAAGTCTTCACTATGTGAGAGTACTTTCGAAAGAACCATTTGACCTGATATTCACTCCACTCTACACCCATCTGTTGTGATTGCTGCTGCAAGACTAAAGCAAGGGCAGCTGAACTGTCTATGATATGGCCTTTGTGGTTTCGGACTCTGAAATCCAACTGACAAAAAGAGCAGAAAAAAAGTCTGTATGTGAATGACTATCCAGAGCATATAGGTTGCAACACAAGCTATTCTGAACACGTTTAAAAAGGGAACATGATGTGCAAATACATGTTCAGCTGTTTCCAGTAACTCTAAAGCAGAGTTTAATCTCATCTGTGCCTTCAGAGAGAGTGTGTATGCTGAAACACAGCCATGAACTTTCCTAATCCACTTACAACAAACTTTCACCCATTTCCATCATGCATGTACAAAACTGCACAATGTGCAACAGTTGCACACTGACAGAGTAAAACATATTACTTAAGTTCTGATTATTTGCATCCAAAATGAACAATCACTAAGTGCCCAATAAAAGCAAAACTGGCTAAGGAGTAAATACTGTCACTTGTAGAGACATTATAAGGGGAGACGGACCAATCATTTACATTTAGTTGTATACTGCATGATTAATATAACTAAATAAAGTAACTGTAGTCCCACCTACAGTTAAAAGAGCCAATTACATTTTTGCTCAGCAGTGAAATGCACAATTTGGTGGATGATCAAGTCCAGCCTAGCACCTGTTTAAAAATGCTGTTAAAACACCTCTCTTTTGGGTTGATCTGAGATAAACAGTATTATTTTGTGTTTCGTTGTCGAATTTTATTCCTGATTTGAAATATATTATGTTTCAACAATGTTAATTTTTTTTTATGCATACGTAAACATTTATATATAGTATATTCATAGTCAAAATCTGTCAGTAGGTTAGTTGTGTATAGGTACAGTGTTTATGTGAAGCATCCGTATAGTCTGTATTTTTTAACTTATGTATAGGTAAACATTTATATATGTATATAGTATATTTATAATCAAAATCAGTCAGTAGGTTAGTTGTGTATAGGTTTTTACTGCTTTACTGTATAGGTTTTTACTGTTTTACTTCACTGTTGTATGCCTGTATTTATGTAGCACCGTGGTCCTGTGAGGCATGACATTTCGTTCCACTGTATGTCCTCACATGCAGCAGAATGACAATAAAGCTCAACTTGAACTTGAACTTGAACTTAATGAACAGTTGTGGAGATTTTTGTTTGTTCTGCATTCATACAGAGAGGAGCTGTGCAAGAGTGGAAATAACTCAAGTGTGTTACTTCGATGAACGCCAAGTGGACTGACCAGCCTTCATAGGGACTTTGGTTATTTGCCAGTTGGCTGGTGACTTTGAGCTCCGACATAATACTAAGAATGATAACCTGAGCCTAGTAGATTAAAGTAAGAATGATGGTCTGACCCTCACACATGTAAGAGACACAAATCCAACTGTCTACTAAAGAAAACGGTTGTGACTTTAAACAACTTTTACCTCCAAAGTAGCACAAGTTGTTTATCTATAAGATAAACTTATAAAGTTTATAAAATGATTCATTTGTGAAATATTGCCCACAAATAAGCCACCAAGAAAAAGTATGAAGAACAACATCACTTTTTGGCAAAGGTGCCACTTAATTTATTATTTCTGCACTGCTAAAAATCTGAAAATAGTCGAAAATACCGTTTTATGGCTGTATGAAATATTTCTGGTTGGTACATTTTCTCAATTTGCAAAAAGAAAAAAGTAAGACCCTACTGATAGCATAAAATCAGTGCTTCGGAAAATATTGCTTTATTTCTTGTTCCACAGCAGAACATTTCCAGCATTTATCAAGCATTACAATTCAATTCACACCTAACGTTGTTGAGCAGATTGATCTCTAAATCTGGAAACGTCCCAACATCGACGTCATGTGGATTTGCTACAAAACGCTTGTTTTTCTGAACAATATGTGTGACTGTGTCAATGGCATGTGATTGTTGCTCAGATGGCTTTGTCTAAAAATAAAGCAGAGCTGGCTAAAATATCCCCTCAGTATAAATACTCAGTCACCTACTTTTGGCCTGCTTTGGATAATTCAGCTTACGTGACAAATTCCCCTTCGTCACTGTGAGTGTGCAGAGAGATGCGTAGACACTCTGTGCTAAAATCCTTGCAAGAACAAAAGTAGATCACAGATTTCTTTCTCTTTTCATTCTGTCTGCATCAAAATTGAATCTAATTAACGTGTCTCATTTGTGTCTATATGCCTGGGGCTCTTTTACTTTGCATTACTATTTATAATTGCATGGCAATAGCCTGCAAAACAACTTGTCTGAACAGAAATTAAAAAAGGCAATTCACAGAAAATTTTATTTTTAATCTACTTGCAGTTCTGGCATGCATTGATTGTTCCACTTTAATTGCTTAATTTAGAACAAATATATTAGATTAGAGTTCAATGAATTTGCATATGACCCACCCATTATTTATTTAAATCCAATATGGTCGACTTATAACTTGAGTTTAAAACACATTACATGAGTTATTCTTTTTTTTCAATTTTATTTATATAGCACTATTAAACACAACCATGGGTTGCCCAATGTGCTGCACAATAAAAACACTTCAATAATCAATTAAGAGCCATTAAACCATTTGCACAATCCTTTTCCAGCTTCTAGTGGGACTTGTTTACAATCCAAATCAAGGATTCCTGGATTTGCAGCCTTAAATGTACTCTAAATGACAATAAGTACATTTTAGGGTGCATTAATTAACCCAGAAGTTATGTAAGGATGTTGCAGGAAAAATATCGTAGATATAAAAAAAAAGGCAAGCAAGGAACCAAAGAGGAACAACCAGAGTCCATTATTTTCTACTATCAAAAAGACCTGTAGGCTGCAGAAAAACCTAGGAGGTATTGTCTATCACATAAAGGAGGAAGTTATTTATGTGGCTCCCTTCTATCATCTGTGGGTCGAGTTTCTTTGGCGATGTCCTCCCTGTCTTCTGTGGCTAGTGGAAACTTTAAAGAAATGTTGCTCTTTGGTCTATGCATCAACCACATCAAACAGACCAGGTGATACACACGGTCTGTGTTCAGTCCTTAGAGCTAAATGCATTAAACTCTCTCCCCCCTCACATCTGCCCTTTCACATCTCCTCCCACTCTGTCTCCCATATGCTTCTGAATGTCCTCAGGGCTCTGTGCACTGCTTACACAGCAAACACACCGTAGACAACGGAGGTACACCATACAGAAGAGATCTTGCCTGGAAATAGCAGGGTGTGAGACGGTGAAGGTAGCCAAGACAGCTGTGGCACCAGAATGAGAGAAAGAGAGAGCAGTGTACAGAACGAACAAAGCTCAGAGCAACTGCTTTTACAATCCATACATTACAACTGAATGAATAACAATTTTGTTATATGATATTTTTAATTTGAACTGTCTTAATCAAATGAGAATAGCTCATATTTTGTATTTGTTTAATACAGCTTAATGCGCAGAGACAACTTTAAGTAGGTTGATCTTTTGTCATGATGTAATCACATGGTCCCAAAAATCTTGTTGTGCCATATTACGTGCTAAAAATTAAAAAGCACATTGACATTACATTTGATAATTATATTATGATACTTTTAATTATTATCATATTTTTTCATTATGCATATTGATAAACCTGCCATACAATCAAGTCATAAACATATTTCTAGTACATTTTCAATTTAGAAACGCACTTTTTGCCTCTTTGGTAAAATCCTTGTTTCATTCCAAATCTGGTTACCATCAGCTCATGCTTCGGTGCTTGGTTTTTTAGAGTAGGGCCCCTTCTCGGTTGAATGGAATCGGTGTTGTCTAGGTCGGATCGATTCAGTTTTGTGAACCGTTTCAACCTATTCAAAAGAACGATTCAGTTAATGCCTTAACTAAAAATCATTACCGTTATGACACACGTTTCTCAATTCATTAACAGCATGTATTCTGATGAACAACATATATCTGAAATATAAACAGCCTAAAATATACTTACTGTCTGCAGAAAGGATATTTTGTGACCATTTGCGTGACTTTTACGGCTCAGCTTGTTGCAAAATTATTTGAATCAGCTTCTCATGAAGCAAAGTTGCTAGTGGAATGTTAGCAGAACAGATTGCTCTCTCCAGGTAGGCTACTCCTCTTCCTGTTGTTTATTTACTTCTGTGTTTCGACTTTTTCCTTCTTCTTTTTCCCACCTCATTATGAATGGTGCATTTCTGCCAGTATGTCAGTGATCATGTCGAGTGCTCTGTGTTTTCTGTCGGTTGTTTAGAATCTGAACAAGCAATATCCGACATGATTTATTCGAGTCGGTTCTGTTAAATGAATCG
This sequence comes from Sinocyclocheilus anophthalmus, assembly GCA_018155175.1. Classification (NCBI taxonomy): domain Eukaryota; kingdom Metazoa; phylum Chordata; class Actinopteri; order Cypriniformes; family Cyprinidae; genus Sinocyclocheilus; species Sinocyclocheilus anophthalmus. The sequence goes on along the minus strand of JADLZN010002458.1, from coordinate 420,957 downwards.
GTCATACTAATGCCGCTCAGAGTAAAAGTTTAGTCTTAAAGGTGCAGTAGGAGATCTTGGAAAATGCTAATTTTAGCCTGATAGCACTGAAAGCGAATGTCCCATCCTCCTTGCAATCATCGTCCAAAGCCACGACCCCTGAACGTAAATACGCTCACAGACCAGAATACCAGAGGCAACATTACAACAATAGGCTACATCAGCCCATGTTCCGAAGTGAAGTAAACTTCAATGGATTTCCCCTGCTCAGGGAGTAGGGAGCAATGACACTGTGTAGGGGTTATATCCATCGGAACACAGCTCATGCACATAGCTCACTTCTAACAAGATGGTTATCTGAATGGGGTGTGTTAACTAAGCGAGGCAGCGAAATATAGGGGGGGGGGGGGGGGGGGGGTCGAGCGTGGATCGATAATTTGATTGGACGAAACATGTCTTGGTCCCTATGCCTTCCACGACTATCTAACTAACGATAAATACATTTAGACCACTTAACTCAATGATTGCTATCGGTATGTGAAGAGACTTTCAATAACATAGCATAACAAAAAGTATTTCTGAAGACAATCACGTAATTTTACTCTTATTCCTAGACTTAAGAATAAGAGTGATTCATAAAGGTTCCTAAGACTAGGTCTCAGCTCCAACTTATTTTAAGAGAGCTGGAGGGCTCCCACCTAAACAAGACCCGCAGCAAAAAGGAGGAGACACACTTCCCAATACTTCACTTCACCGGCATAACTCTTGTGCTCAGTTTGCGCGTTGCTTACTTGTGTTGCTTGACCCTCGCCCATAATATAATTTGTTATAATTTTTTTTTTTCTCTGACCCCACATTTCACTTAAACCATCAAAATATGAAGGGGAAAAAACACTGACCAGTGTTGCCAACTGCTTTCAATTGAAAGAAGCTAAAACTGGTCACTTAATGTTGCTAGATGACCTCATAAAGGTGAGTTCACTGATCTAGATGTATATTTATATAGATCAGTGAACTCGCCTTTATGACGTCATGGGAGAGTCTCGGAATGTTTTTTTATTTTATTTTTTGGAAGTAAGAGTGAAGATGTCAAATTTCCTAGGCTGGACATCACTTTTGGCCACTAATATATGGCAGTTTATTGACTTTCCAACTGACTGCCAAAAACTATACTGCAAAAATAAGCCACTTTTGTGTGGATTGTGGGCTTTCATGGAGTTGTTGGAGCCATTGATGGAACTTATGTTCACATCATTGCTCCAACTGTAAACCAATAGAAAACGAAGCATCAGTAATAATTTGTGATAATTATGCACAATGCAAAGCATTTAAAAAAATATATTTAAATATTAAAATATTTCAGTGTCTTAATTAAATGACTATTGTAGTCACATTAAATGATTGGTGTTGTACTGCTGTGACTTTACATGAGCAGGCTCACTGTTGGCTGATTCAGAGGTCGAGGTGGTCCATTTTGCGTTGACATCATTGTAGTCCTTAGTTCACAACACTTAAGTGTCACCTCAGTCAACACTTAAGAAACAGTCTTGGACTTTACTGAAAGTTGTTTTTAGATTCTTTATAAAAGTCTCTTAGAAAAGTCCTACTTTTTACTAAGAATTTTGACACTTTGACTATTCTTAAGAGCATTTCTGAGAAGTTTTGGGCCCAGGTCTGTGTTTCCCAAAAGCATCGTAAGCGTAAATTGATCGTAGCTCCATTGGTTTCAATGGGTATACGATGTACTTAGGCTTACGATGCTTTTGAGAAATGCAGCCCAGGTCATATAGCAAAACAGTCTAAATAGGTTCGAGATTCAGTCTGAATCATTTATAGCATGCACAAACTGAATCATCTTGCGTAGCCTAGTAAAACTATCACGCAAGACAAACACAAAGTATAAAAAACTGAATTCAGTGGACTATTTACCTGTACAGAAAACTGTATTGAAAACTAACATGGAATGCATCCTATCGTTTGCTAGCAATCAAAAGGGATGATCAACACCTGCATGTACGACTCGGGAAAGACTTTTTTCAAACAAAATAATATATGATAGGCCTAACTTTTAAAAAAATGTACTTATCTTTGAACCACCTTGAAATAGCATGATAACTTTAATTATGAATTATGTCACATTAGACTATTTATTTTGAGAAAATTTAACAAGTGCTATCATTTTTAGAGTTTTTCTTTTTACACTGTATGCACCTATCTGCTTAGTTGTGTATTAAATATTAACACTTTGTTTAGACCTTGACGTTTTTGCTATCAATAAATTCTATTTTGTCAGAATGTGACATTTGGATTCAGTTTGAATGTAGATCAGTGTGTCACACTGGAGACCACCAGAGTAGCCTTCTGTTTAATGCATTAGAGATCACCTTATCTATAGAACAGGTGACAGCACAGCTGCTCCCTCTATTTATCCCAGTGTATGTGTGCATGTGTGTTCTGTAATCACTCTTCCTAGTGAGTGTGTAAAGAGAGCAGTGCTTTCATAATTAATTACAAAGAGACTGTACATTTGTGCAAATAAGAGTGTAGTAAAACAGTATTCAGCTCAGGACGCCTAAATACAGTAAATTATTGAGTGCTGCGTGGACTAATATACAGTAGGATATACATACACTGCCAGAGTTTGGAAAGAGGTTTTTCAGGTTTTTGAAAGAGGTCTCTTAAAGGGCCAATTACACTACATCAATTTCAGTTAAAAATGGAAAACTTTTTTTTAGCGTTTGGCTGTTCATTTACAAGACAATGGTGTTATGTGAGAAAAACTTTCAGTAGAGGCACTGAATTTTTGTTTGTTTGTTTGTTTTGGAGGAAGTATACTAAATTGTCAAGATTAGGAAACATAGCTTTATCTGTTTTTGATTTGTTGTAAACTGTTAATCTTTTCACAGTTGTTTTCATTGAATAGGATTAACTGCAATTTTAAAACCTCACCAACACAAAACCTGTTGTGTTGAGGTCCACCTGATATGCAAATCCCTCATAAAGACGCAGGCTTTGTGTTGGGCCAACGCCCTTGTTTAATACAAGGAGTAAGTGAAGAGAGAAGCATAAAACCCCTGTGTTAACAGTTTCTAGTCCATCCTATCATTCCCAATACACGTTAATAGTAGAACTAGCTCCTGAAAGTCAGGTATGGTTTTCCAGAACTAGTTCAATGTGATCTAATCTTGCACTGACACAGCAGACAGCATTAATAAGCAGCATGCTTTATTTCTTCCATCACTGATGTCCAGCATTCTGACAGCTCCATGCCGGAATGTAAGTGGGTCGGCAGCAAATAGGATCAGATTCCCGCCAAATGTATTGCAGTCACGGATAAAAAAATAACAAGCGTGAAACCAAAATTTTAAAACGCAAGGAAAATTATATTGCACAAAATGTAAAAATAGAAAGCAAAGTTTTCAGAATAGCAAACAATGGTCACGGATCAAAAAAATAATAAGTGTAAATCAAAAATTTAATAACGCATTTAAAAAAATAATAAGCACGAATCAAATCATATTGCACAAAACTGAAATATTAATGCAAAATTATCCGAATTGCACACAAAATCATGTTTTCCTTGGTTATATTTCTCTGTTTTTTGTGCTCTCAGACATTTTCTGCACATATTTTTATTTTTTGTATGCTTATGCTGTTTTTCCCTTCGCTCTTTATTCCACGTTCTGCGCTTCTTCTTCCAAATGTTGCGGTTAGAGTTTCATGTAAATCAGGACAGGCTTAAGCATCATCATTGGTCCACTAGCTCTAGATTGACAGCTCCTCCTCTAGCCAATCAGATGAAGAGGGGCAGTGACATCACTCCAACACACCTCATTAGCTGCCGATGCTCAGTGTTCACTTGTACAGGTGAAAATATGGATAACTGTCAGCTGTGATAACATCTTTCCATACAGGACACCGTTATACTGTATATGTCTGTCGGTCATTGCTGTACGCCTACCTGGCGATCCGTTAACGTTAAATGAGTAAATCGGTAAATTAATTTTGAATTAATGTAATGTTTTTGCATTGAAAACAATAGTGCTAAAGAGTAGACAGTTACAGAGGCCAGGTTGATTTGATATACACAATGATTTATTTGCATATTGTGTTTATTTACATAGCTACATATATAATTGCCTAACACTATCATATTAATGTTTCAAATATATATAAGTTTTGAACATAACAACAATATGAGGACAACAGCCAGTAGGCTGCTGGTAAGTTACTGTCTTAAAATAAGACATTAAAATCATTAATTCAAATGGCTGGGGTTTGAGTCAATCTAGAACTGTCATTCTAGAACTAGTGGACCAATGATGATTTTTTTAACCCTCCCTAATTTACATAAAACTCTAACTGCAACATTTGGAAGAAGAAGCACAGAACGTGGAAACAAGAGCGAAGGGAAAAACAGCACAAGCATACAAAAAAAAAAATATGAGCAGAAAATGTCTGAGAGCACAAAAAACAGAAATATAACCAGGGAAAACATGATATTGTGTGCAATTCGGCCTTAAGTTTGCATTCATATTTTCAGTTGTGCAATATGATTTTAATGTGTTTTTAAAGGGGTCATATGATGTGATTTAATTTTTCCTTTCTCTTTGGAGTGTTACAAGCTCTTGGTGCATAAAGAAGATCTGTAAAGTTGCAAAGACTAAAGTCTCAAATCCAAAGAGATATTCTTTATAAAAGTTAAGAGTCAACCACGCCTACCTAAAACAGCTCATTCTAACACGCCCACACATGTCTACATCACTATGTGGGAAAATTTGCATAACACCGCCCAAATTCGCACGTAGATTGTTGTTGCCGCCACTGCCATGTGGTGAAGGTGCTGGTGTTTCCATTGTGAAAGCGAAACTACTTTTTTGGCCTTTCAAAAGAGGACGATATCTGCTGCGTCATGCCTGGAGCTGATCCGTGCTGGTCGCTGAGGAAATACATCAACTTCACGCTGTGGATCGCCGGATCGGCTTTCACCGTGGACGAAGCGGAGTCCAGCCCGGGGTCGTCACATGTGGTTGCCGCAAGCCCGCCGGATGCTCCTTCGTCGAATCCGCCGCCTCTGCTCACTCAAGCCGGCCTCAGCATACTCTAGTCCGCCGCTCACTCTAGGCCTCCGGCCTCTGCTCACTCAAGGCCGTGGTGTGTGACGCTGTGTCGTTGTGAAAGCTAAACTACTTTGTATGGTCTTCCAAAAATGGACACGACTAAAAATCAGTGATTAAGTTGTATTTACAACACCCTGTTCCAGAACAGTTTAAGCCAAATATTCAGATGTGTCCAGCGCATTTTATGGATGACTGTTTACTGATCCTGGTAGAGTAGACTACAATGCCGGCTGTTCTGACTCACAGACTGTAAGTACGTTTAAATATTTGCCATGGACAATTCAAAACGTGGTTTTTGGGGAGTTTAGAAGTAGCACTTGTTGCTTGTCGTTTCTCTGATCACAAATGCAGATATGGTTTTATATTTACACGACGCGTAAAAAGACAGTATAAGTCATTATTATCAGTATTTATGTCCCCACTGGATGCAGCAAATGGCTCGTTTATAATGGGTTTTTAATGTTTTTGTCTCGTCGCTCAGGCCAGACAGGGCATCACAATATGGTAAGGGACTTAACATTTCTGTCACACGCTTGAGGTATTCGGCCAAATCACAACACACTGGATAGCTGGCCAATCACAACACACCTCGCTTTTTCAGACTGATGAGTTTTGTAAAAATCGACTTGTTTCAGAAGGCGGGGCATAGAGGAGGAACAATAATATACAGTATGTGGAAAAATAATGTGTTTTTTTAACCTTACACGAATTAAAAACATTTAATTACACCAAATACACAAATGTTCTTTTTAGCAGCATCATATGACTCGTTTAATGTTTTGATTCGTGCTTATTTTTTTAAATGCGTTATAAATTTTTTGATTTAATTCAATTCAATTCAATTCAAGTTTACTTGTATAGCGCTTTTCACAATACAACAGGGGGACAAAAAGTATTTAGTCAGCCACCAATTGTGCAAGTTCTCCCACTTAAAAAGATGAGAGAGGCCTGTAATTTTCATCATAGGTATACCTCAACTATGAGAGACAAAATGAGAAAAAAAAATCCAGAAATCACATTGTAGGATTTTTAAATAATTAATTCGTAAATTCCTCGGTAAAATAAGTATTAGGTCACCTACAAACAAGCAAGATTTCACAGACCTGTAACTTCTTCGTTAAGAGGCTCCTCTGTCCTCCACTCACTACCTGTATTAATGGCATCTGTTTGAACATGTTATCAGTATAAAAGACACCTGTCCACAACCTCAAACAGTCACACTCCAAACTCCACCATGGCCAAGACCAAAGAGCTGTCAAAGGACACCAGAAACAAAATTGTAGACCTGCAACAGGCTGGGAAGACTGAATCTGCAATAGGTAAGCAGCTTGGTGTGAAGAAATCAACTGTGGGAGCAATTATTAGAAAATAAAAGACATACAAGACCACTGATAATCTCCCTCGATATGAGGCTCCACGCAAGATCTCACCCCGTGGGGTCAAAATGATCACAAGAACTAAGCAAAAATCCCAGAACCACACGGGGAACCTAGTGAATGACCTGCAGAGAGCTAACAGAGAAAGTAACAAAGGCTACCATCAGTAAAACACTGCGCCGCCAGGGACTCAAATCCTGCAGTGCCAGACGTGTCCCCCTGCTTAAGCCAGTACATGTCCAGGCCCGTCTGAAGTTTGCTAGAGAGCATTTGGATGATCCAGAAGAGGATTGGGAGAATGTCATATGGTCAGATGAAACCAAAAAATAACTTTTTGGTAAAAACTCAACTTGAGGAGAAAGAATGCTGAGTGGCATCCAAAGAACACCATACCTACTGTGAAGCATGGGGGTGGAAACATCATGCTTTGGGGTTGTTTTTCTGCAAAGGGACCAGGACGACTGACCAGGACGATCCGTGTAAACGAAAGAATGAATGGGGCCATGTATCGTGAGATTTTGAGTGAAAACCTCCTTCAATCAGCAAGGGCATTGAAGATGAAACGTGGCTGGGTCTTTCAGCATGACAATGATCCCAAACACACCGCCCGGGCAATGAAGGAGTGGCTTCGTAAGAAGAATTTCAAGGTCCTGGAGTGGCCTAGCCAGTATCCAGACCTGAACCCAATAGAAAATCAATGGAGGGAGCTGAAACTCCGTGTTGCCCAGCGACAGCCCCAAAAAAATTACTGCTCTAGAGGAGATCTGCATGAGGAATGGGCCAAAATACCAGCAACAGTGTGTGAAAAACCTTGTGAAGACTTACAGAAAAAACATTTGACCTCTGTCATTGCCAAAAAAGGGTACATAACAAAGTATTGAGAAGAAATTTTGTAATTGACCAAATACTTATTTTCCACCATAAATTGCAAATAAATTCTTTAAAAATACTACAATGTGATTTCTGGATTTTTTTTTTCTCATTTTATCTCTCATAGTTGAGGTATACATATGAAGAAAATTACAGGCCTCTCTCATCTTTAAGTGGGAGAACTTGCACAATTGACTAAATACTTTTTTTCCCCACTGTAGTTTGCAAAGCAGCTTTACAGACAATTAAGTTTCTACAAATATGTAGTAGTAGCTTATCAGTGGTGACTGGTAGTTTGTTACATTATGCAAACTGTCAGAAAAATCAATTACAGACGATGAACACTATTAACAGCAATTATTATATGATTTACGCTTATTATGTTTTGATCCGTGACCATTGTTTGCTATTCTGAAAATTTTGCTTAAATTTTTTTATTTTGTGCAATATAATTTTACTTGCATTTTTAAATTTTGGTTTCACGCTTGTTATTTTTTTTTATCCGTGACTGCAATACATTTGGCAGGAATCTGATCCCATAGCCTACCCCCAGCTCATGATCAGAAAGCATTCCTCTAATGCCTCTGAACTGAGCAGAGCTGATGCTGGTACTGAACAGACCAGGGGAATACCCTGTGGGCTTTACCCGTCTCCCTGATACCACAAATATTAATGTTGGCCACATGGGTCGAATAAAACGTTGTTGACATATTGAAACTAATGTTCAAAATTGGATCAAAGGCAAAAATTCACAATGAATCACTGTTTTTCTTCACAGCTGTTCAGATTCAGTGCTATTTGATATAAATTAGCCTTCCTTATTTATACATATTAGTATTAATTTCTAATCATTGCATATCATTGCATACTATTTGTAATAGTAATCATTTAAGGCACATAAATGGACAAGTTTATATACAGGCAACGTCATTTGTTTACATCAAGGGATTTATGCTCTCTTGTTTTGTCCACAGGCTGAAAAACATATTCTAAGCAGCCTGTGCCACAGCATCAACAGAGCTCTTTTGTTCTTGATCATGAACTTTCAATCCTAAGGATTGAGGCTTTTAGTGTGTCACATTCATTTGAACAAGTGAGGATTCAACAATAGGATGGCCCAATAGCCCAGGGCTAGCTTATATGTATACATATATACTACAACTGTGTGTAAGTGTGGGTGTGTGTGTGTGTGTGTGTATAAAACATAATAAAATAGAAAATTAAAAAATAGATAGCACTTCTTTCAAATTGTTAAAATATTTCACAATATTACAGATTTTTGTATTTTTGATCAAATAAATGCTGCCTTGCTCTCTTTGTTTCAAAAAACTAATTTCAAAATAAAATAAAACAAAATAAAACCTTACCAACCCCCAAATTGTGGACCGTTTATACAGTATGTTGGTATAAATAATACAAATAAAATTAAGATTTTTTTTCTAGAGGGGTCAGTGGAAAAGATACGGACGGTTTCATGTCTCAAACTTTGTTAGATGTTGCTAGATCATTTTAGGTTTCATAAAATCCCTCTGTGTGCTTACACAGTCTTGATTATCTAGTGTTACAACAAGCCTGATCTGTGTCTAATGAGAGCAATCAAACATCACAGGAGACCAAACACTGTTTCCCTGAGGGTCTAGATCTTTCACAATGAATACACATCAACCATTTACATATTATGTTATGAATAAATAATTAATGTTTTCATTCACCAACAGATGTGATGTCGGAAACACACAATCAGAGGCTAAATTAACAGTCCAGTTATAACAATTACAGTAATCAGGGGGGCTCCAAACACAGGACAAAGCCAAACGCAACATCCTTTCAAATGGTTTGTTACTTGCTAACACAGATTTTTACGCAGTATCTTTTTATCTAGAAAATGTGTTGAAGAGAGTGTAGAAAATGTATACTCCACAACAAAAAGGACATTTTTTCCTTATAAATATAATTATTATAAGTAATATCATTATTATAATGTTAGTTTGTGTATTTATGCATTGTTTATTGTGAGAAGATTTGTATATTGTTTACTGAGTATTTATATTCTGTGGTATGGCAAAGTGATTTGATTCATTTCAGGGCATGTTAATGGTCTTCTGGTTTTACTGGGTTTGATGGAGGGGGAAGGACTTTTGTCTTTTCTTTTTGTTTAGTGTTCTTTAATCTCTCTAGATTCTAAATCATAATCCAGATGACAGATTAGCAGCTGTTTATGCAGTGGTCTGTGTATTAATCTCCACAGCTGGGTGCTACTGTCATCTACCTGGATGAGGCAGGGGACAAGCCGGTCAGAAAGAGAGAGAGAGAATCAAAACAGGCAGGTCCTACTTATGTTATCTAATTTGTGGCAGCTTGTGATCACCAGCTTTATGGATGGCAGTCACTATAGGAGGATAGCTCAGGATTATGACAGATTCTCCTTGGCAACAACATAATGGGCATGCATCATGCAAATAATCCTCATGGAATCCTTGAGGAAGATGATGGAGGCCTCGGGAATAACATCCTGGGTCTTCCGGTTTTGTTTATGAGTATAGAGGATCATCACAGGATCTGTTTGTGAGATTACTGTATGTAAATGCACTATATCTGTTATTGTATATTTGCATTTCAGTGCATTTCAAACAATTTGGAACATATTTCGGACATGTGTATAACTCAGTGGTTTGGCTTTAGACCCAGATTTTACATCGGACATAAAGTGCGTGACCCAAACACGGTACGAAGATTTGAAAACATAAAATCAGACTGTAAAAAATGAATCTGCTTTTGCGTTGACAAAACATGACAATTTTGTAAAATGTCAGAAGTGCAATTTAGTGGGCCAGTTATTGAACTGGTTTTAACCACATTATTAAGTGAATGGTGAATTGGCAGGAAAATAAATTCAATAATACAGTACAATACAACTTTTTGCAGTATAAGAAATTCCCCCCACAATTTTAAACCTTTAAGCTTTGCTTTTTCACCAGAAAACCTGCAACCAGACCAACCAATAGTTCAATAGTTAAGAACTACTGAACTAGTTTTCTAGGTTTTCATGTGTGTTGGGGAACAAATATAAATTGGCTTAATAAACATACAAAAAGATGTATTCATAAAAATCCTAAACTGTTTTATTTTGGATTATAGTTCAGTATTAAAACAATAAGACAATAGACAAAAAAATAAACAATAAAACAGTAAGAGTTAATAGAAAGTCTCAACAATGGTAAGAAAACAAAAGTGAGTGTATCCCTTCGAGGTGATTAGTAGTGGTAGTAGTGTCATCAGTCAAATTGAATGCAAAAAGCAAGTCATCATGCTACTGCAAACAAAAGTCAATAACATGAATTATTCAAGCTAGGTAGTCACACAGCTAAAGGGTTCCCCTCTCTGCATGAGTGTGTATCCGTGTGTGGGCACATTTCCGTCACTGTTAGCTCTTTTGCGTACATGAGAATAAGGTTATCTTAAATGCCTCTCATCTCCACACATATCAAAAATTGCACCCCCTGAATGCGTCTACAGAAGAACACCCAATGGAGATGAAAAGGTCCACTCATTGCCCACTCTGCTTCATAAAAACTGACTTTTTACGTCAAGAGAGCCTGCAGCACAAACAGTGAAGATGCTATTTGGGCTTCTCAATGAATGAGGCATGAGGCTGAAACAGAGGAATATTTGTTTCATGGCCCTGTAGCAGATTCTTTTCTCTGACAAATGAGTGTTTGATTAGGCTTTCTTGCTCTCGCTAATACATACACTGTACACACTGCAGAAAATCATTTTCCTAATCAGTTGTCTTCCAGTAAAATATCTTAACATTCATATTACTAAATTAATTTACTTGAGAGGCAAAATGGTGTAAGATAGCATGTGTTACGTCTTGCTTTGAAGTATCTTGAATTGAGTTTATTTTTCTTTCCTCATTGGCAAATTATGCCTTTAAGTATAAAAATGTAATTGTTACATATATGCCTAAAAGATGAAAAAGGCCTATGTGGTAATAAAAATTAACTCAATTCAAGATATGTCCAAATAATTCTTAATAATATTTCTATCATGACAATAAGATTTTAGCATGGTAATGGATATGACAGTGTTAATGTATTTGTTCTTGGTGGAATAGATCTGCTACGCTGCTGCTGCTGTTGGTTATTGCTGTAGTTGTATATTATTGCTGCTGCAGCAGAGCAAGTACAGGTACTGCCAATACATATGCAGATACAGTGTTGTGAATATTTAAGACATACTGCTGCGCAGAAAATATCCATCTCGAAACCCGGATCGATCTTATACAGTTGAGCTGGTGGAGGTGCAGGGTTGCGAACTGCTCTTGTGAGTGCTAACCTATTTAACTGTAAAGCAGTAAGCTCATTGGCTACATTTGCAACCTGAACCAATCAGCTTGTGCCAAGTAGTTTACCGCTGTGAATATCATCAATTTGCATTAACAACCCATCAGCCCGCACCATCTAGAGTTTCATATCAGAACTTGGAATTTTATGTAATGCAGCTTCTTAAGTAAATTTATGTGGTTTTAAAATCACAGAGTCCCTAAAGTGGCATTTGCAGAAGAAACTCTGATACTTTTGCATGCTCATGAGAACATTTTCACCTGTGCCTAAGAAATCTCTATGTGCACAAGAAGAATGACACAAAATCTGTGTGCACTATAAAACATTTGCCTCTAAATCTCTGAACATTCTGAATTGAAAGCAACCAAAGTGAATGCATCGTCCTCTGCACATTTCTAGGATTTTAGAATTAAATGTAGTAAAATCTTTTAACATGTTCTCTGTTGTTGAGCTGAATCTTCTTGAACTCCATATAACTGTGAGTGAGAATCTAAAAGTAGATGCAATACTTACCACCATCATAAAGATGAAGCCTCTGTGACTTTTTCCCCTTTCAAAGTGCTTGCCGATAGAACATTAAATCATAATTTGAGAAGTAAATTGGATATTTACATAGAATTATGAAAACTCATCTTCCTTCCTAAAAATAAAGACCGTCGTCTTTCTTTTTCCTATCAACAGGTTCCAAACAATAATGAAGACTCATAACCAAGGTAATATATTTATTGAAATCTTGAAATAGTTTGCTTCCCACATCTCTAATTCAAACATAACTAGAGCAGAGCCAAGGAGCTTTCTTGAGCAGATATAAAATAAATAGCTTGATGCATTCAAACATGCTGCATCAAACTACTAAAAAAATGGATGAGTTTGGTCTACACAGGAAACATGCAAAATCATAACTGATGACGTGAGGTAATGCAGGCTGTTCGAGATATAGAGTGGGATATTTGTGTGGGATTGTTTACTCCAGTTGATAATTGAGATAAATACGTCTTGTTATTCATGACTAAGGCACTCAGCTGTCAAATATAGGAATGGATACTCCTGCAAGCCCATATGATGTAAAAAATAACAGTAGTAATAAATCTAAAACTGACAACAGGAGCTTATGTAAATCTTTGTTGTGCTCTAGCATATATGGAATTTTATACGTATGCATAAAAATTACTGAGCTGGTTATGGAGGATTTATTATTAGGCAGTATTAATTACACCTTCCTTTACCATCATTCGCCTTTTCACGTTCTCAAGTGTAAACAACATGTGCTCGATCGTATTTCCGGCTCAGTGGAGCAGCAGAGGACACATTCAGGCACTGCTGCCTGCGCCACTTTTGTAACTCTGCTTATACAACATGACTTCAGACGGCCGTCAGGTGGGAGAGCACAGAGGTCATGACAGAAAAGACGCTGAGGGGGTGGAAAGCAAACAGCAAAACAGCATCTTTCAAAGCCCCAAAATGATGTTTAGAGTTCTTATAGGTGATTACAACTAGGAAATTTGAAGTGGGTCACTTTGTTTTAGTCTGTATATAGTACTGTTTAAAGTGATATTGAGAATCATTTGGGATATTTAAAAAAAATCTAATGACAAATGATCAGAAAATGTCTCGGTTTATTGTATTCATTGTTTTTTTAATCTTTCATTCTTAGAATTCTGTTCAAAGTTTTTGGGCCAGTAAGATTAAAAAAATTAATACTTTTCTTCAGTAAGGATGCCTTAAATTGATCAAAAGTGACAGACATTCATGATGTTGCATAATTGTACAATGGTTTCAATGAAAATATTAAGCTGCATAACTGTTTTCAACATTGATAATAACAAGAAATGTTTATTGAGCACCAAATCAGCATATCAGAAAGATTTCTGAAGAAATGCTGACCATTCTTCTGACAATTCAGCTGTCATCACTAGACAGTAACTACTATTAAAAGACAACGTTTATGTTACATTGTAAACATAGGAAATTACATATTTCACAATATTACTGAATTTTTGATCAAATAAATGCAGCCTTTGTGAAAAAAAGAGACTTTCAAAAACCAAAAGAAAAGTCTTGCAGACGCCAAATCTTTGAAATCTATATATTTTGTCATTACTCAAAACATATTGTACGTTATGTGGAAGTATTGTAGACATAAGCAACGTACCATTTTGGCTACATCTCGGTTTATGTGTGGAGTCCGTTGTTTGGCTTTACAGTATGTAACAACTGTCCTTTATACCATTATCTCCAGTCCTTTGGCTCGACTGGTTGTATTGTTTAGTTGGCATGAATAAACCACTGTATATAAATTCCTCAAAACATCCCTATAGTATCTGATACGATTTTTAAGCATGTGATAAGATGTCTTTACCTGCAACAAACCCAACCCAAGTCGAGTCTGAGAAGAGAAAAAAGCTCTTTTGAAAGAGTAAAAGAGTCTTTGTGTTTTGTTTACTGTTACATTTCTTAACTTTGATTTGAACTGATAAAAAAGCATTTCTGTTTTACATAAACCAGAAAACCTTTTGCTTAACAGTCACTGCTCTGTCCTGCAGCCTTGGTGCTTGGCATTTTAATTGTCTTTCATAAATACCCAGAACAGGGGCCAAGTGTGGAGTCCAGGACGTTCATCATAAACTGCGATAAACCCACATGAAACTGGAGCACTTTTACAGCAGCTGTCACGTGCAGCTGGTAACAGGAGAGCCGACTCCAGACCCAAACATGTGGTGCTACCTGTCCATTTCAAATTTCATGCACACAAGGCAGCTGCCAGGGCTCTTAAAGCAAAAAATACAGGCAAGGACAGACTGTAAGGAACGGTCATCAGCCCCACTAACCGTCCTCTGGGATGTTAACATATGTCTAATCATATCAAGCTGGCTGAGGATGGACAGTGGCGTTGACACTTACAGTGGGTCAAAGGTCAGATAACTTGCTACAGCGTTTCTGCAGAGAGGGGGCAGATTTTTAATCATAGATCAAACATTTTTGGACATTTATGTTTCTGAAGGCTTATTATTAAATCAGTGTTTCCTAACCCTGTTCCTGGAGACACACCAGCAAAATACATTTTGGATGTCTCCCTCATCTGAGCCATCTATTTCAGGTCTTGGAGTCTCTAAGGAGCTGATGAGTTGATTCAGGTGTTTAAGAAGAGTTTGGAAATGTGTGGTGTTTCATCCAGGAACAGGATTGGAAAATACTGCCTTAAATGATTGAAATTAGTTTTCTAGACAAATATAATTTGAGCCTATATGGATTTTTTAAAAGATGAGTTAGAGGATGGCTTTGAAGAAGCTAAGATGGTTTTCCTTTTTGTTAGTATTTTTGTCCACTACATAATTCTTATACTTAATATTTTTAATTACTTTAACATTATTCATGAGGTAAATGAGTATGTGTTTCCAAAGTTTTGACTGTACAGAAACAATTTTGAGACTTTATGCAATAACATTTTTGGTGACAGTTTTACATTTTCTAAATGATTATATGACACAGATACAGTTTTTGAAATAAACTGTTTTTAAATAAATAAATAATACGATTCAAATTGTACTGGTAATTTTCTGCCAGAACATTATTTATATATATTTTTTTCAGACATTTCCGTTAAACCTAAAACACAACGCAATGCAGTGCAATTCCAAATAAAGGAAAACAGGGACTTCCTTCATATTAACACAGTACATTGTGCCATATTTTACAGGCTTTTTTCACATTGTTCAAAAATATGAAATGTTGCATGATTTCTTTAAATATACCAAATTATTGAAATTTAATATCTTTACTTATAAAAACAAAATTACAGTAAGTGTAAATTGTAACAGTACATTTTAAGGTAATTCATAGCTTTTGCTATTTGTACTAAAAAAAATCATAAATTATTTATATTATAGAAAATTACTTGATATATTGTACTGTATATAGTAAAGTAACAGCAAACCAGTTAACGGTAATCAAATTTTTTCAAAGTAGTTTTTCCATAAAAATGCTACTTTTTACAATGCACATATAATATTACATAATAGCCTTCTGTATATGTGTGAATCTTCATATGAGTCAAGACTGTATTGAGTCATATTCTACAGTCACTGATATCAAAAAGAGAGTTGTTGCATTTGAAACTGACGCTCGTGCGCTCTAGAGATTGAAACGTCCCTCTTTCAGCCACAAGAGCTTTTAAACAAAGCATTAGCATTGACAATAATTACATTAGATCAGTGATTCAAGCACCTCAATCATCTCCTCACAAAGAAAAATCCTTCAAAAGCATGATCAAAGAGATTTCGGATCTTAAGTTGTCTTTTACTCTCCAAAGACTTCAAAGAGCGAAGTCTTACAACAGTTATGTCTCAAAATAAATGACTATATAGACATTCAACGGTGTGGACAAACACTAGAAAAGACTGACTCATTCATGCTAGTTTCTGCTCTTTGTATGTTTCTGCCCACCATCTTTCTTTCTCTTTTCTTTCTTTCGCTTTACCTCGCTCGCTCTCTCTTTGTGCAATGACAGCATGGTGAGTCAGCTCCTTTTAAGAGCGCTGGACTTTCCTAGCACTGCTGTGATACCCGAGCACTGTGCAGAAACAGGCAGCACTTCCCGTCAAGCAGTGATCACTCATTAACCCTCACCTTCAGCTCACTGTTCACACACAGGGGCAAATTTTCCCTATCCCTGCCTCGCTGTGCTTCACGCCTCTCTCTGAATTCACCTCGTGCCACGCTGTGCAGTCCAAACAGTGGACGGAGAGGTGCGTGTACTATCAGTCCACTGAGAGATTATGCCACACCTGAGTCTCACTGTCTTTCACATGCACTTGTGAGCGGGGAGATGTGGAAAGAAGGTCGACCTGCACTTTTAGAGCTAAATATTCAGGAATGGCACAATCCAAGGGTTCATGCTGACAGAAAAGGTGATGAGTCTCTCTGCATGGACTAATAACTGTACGAGAAAAGTAGATATTGTTTGAAAAAATTAATTGCAAATCATTGCCAAGGGACAATGATGAAAGATAGTAAACAGTACATGTTACATGAGCTTACTGGTCATTGACTCCTTTAATGTTTGGATTACTAAATTTGCCCCTCTTAAAGGGACATTTCACTCTAAACTGAAATGATGTCATCATACTAACTCTTAGGATTTTTATTTTCTGTGGACACAATTGTAGATATGAATAGTTCCAGGTGGTCAAGCTCAAAACAAAAAGTGTCTGTACTACTCATTTCTTCTCATACCTTACAGGACCACCAATTTTTAAGTGAATTTAAGAGAGTTTAGTCTTTTACCAATTGATCAAATAATTTGTCCACTTTTATGATTTCTTTATATATGTCTATTTATTTTGACAGTGCAAGCACCATTATTATCAGATGTAATATTTACATTTCTTAAAGTTTTATGAAGTTAATGGTAAATGGTAAAAAAATATATTGAATTGGAAATTGGAAATCAAAGTAATCAAAGTCACTATTATGTTTTTAAAAGCTGTAAATATTTATTTTTTATTGTGAATTATTACCAATTTTAAGTTCAATAAGCTGCTTTTAATAATTAAAAAATGGTTAGTAATACACCCACAAACACACATATACAGTGCCTTGCGAAAGTATTCATACCCCTTCATTTTTTTCACATTTTGTTATGTTGCATCAATCTACACTCCATAAACCATAATGAGACCGGAGAGTCAAAACAGAATTGTCACAACTTCATTAATTTATTTAAAAAAAAACTGAAATAAAACTCAGTATTTAGCTGAAGCACCTTTACAGCCTTGAGTCTTTTTGGGTTTGATGCGACAAGCTTTGCACATCAGCATCTGGCAATTATCTGCCATTCTTCTCTTCACCTCTTCACCTCTCGAGCTTTGTCAGATTGGATGGGGGCAGACATATTTTCAGGTTTGTCCAGAAATATTTGATTGGGTTCAAGCTCAGGCTGTGGCTGGGCCACTCAAGTACATTCACAGAGTTATATAAGCCACTCTTGCTGTTTGCTTAGGGTCATTGTCCTGTTGGACGGTAAACCTTCTGCCCAGTCTGAGGTTCTGGAGGCTCTGGACTAGGTTTTCATTAAGGCTATCTCAATATTTTGCTGTGTTGAGCTTTCTTTCTACTCTGACAAGTCCCTCAGTCCCTGCTGCTGAAAAACAGCCCCACAGCATGAGGTTGCTACAAGCACACTTTACTTTTGGGATGGTGCTCTGCAGGTGATGAGCAGTGCCTGGTTTCATTCAAACATGATGCTTAGAACTGAGGTTCATCAGACCAGAGAATCTTGTTTCTCACAGTCTGAAGGTCCTTTAAGTGCTTTTTTGCAAATTCCAAGTGTGTTTTCATGTGTCTTGACTGAGGAGAGGATTGAGTCTTGCCATACCGCCATAAAGCCCAGACTGGTGGAGTGTTGCAGTGCTATTTTTCCTTCTTCTCCTATTTCCACATATGATCATGGAACTAGAGTGACCATCAGCTTCTTGGTCACCAGTCTAAACAAGGCTCTTCTCCATCAATTGCTCAGTTTGGCCAGGAAGCCAGCTCTAGGAAGAGTCCTGGTTGTTTCAAACTTATTCAATTAAGGGTAACGGAGACTACACGCTTCTGAGAACCTTTAATGCAGTAGATTTTTCTCCTGAACTCTTCCTCAGATGTGTGGCTTGACACAAACCTGTCTCTCTGAGCTCTACAGGCAGTTCTTTCTTTCTTTATTTTTTGACCTCAGGGCTTGGTCTTTGCTCTAATATGCATTTCAGCTGTTAAACCTTTTATTAAGACATGTGTGCCTTTCAAAATCATACCCATTCAAATGAGTTTGCCACAGGTTAACGCCACTCGAAGTGTAGTAACATCTACAAACAATACGAATGCTCCTGAGCTAAATTTCAACTGTCCAAGAAAAGTGCTGAATCTCTACAATGGAATCGTTTAAGTTTTTTTAATTTTGAATAAATTTTTGAATCGATATTAAAATCCTTTTTTGATTTGCCATATTGAGTTTGGTGTTAGATGACCTATAAAACCGGGATGAAGCATTTAACATAAGGCAGCATAACAGAAACAAACGGGAAAAACTTAGGGTTTTGACTATATAAATGTTAATATACTAATTTTAATATTATTATATTTATTTGTTGTATTTATTAAGACAATATAAACATAACATTGAAAAAAGGTGAGATTAATGGAAATCACTATTTAAAATACTCTTGAAAATACTTTTGTAATATTTAATGATTTGTTTCTGTTGTTTATTATTTATACATAATATACATAATACATCATTTATACATTTCTTTTCAAATGTGTGTTCCTGATTGCCTTCTCAAACACAAATTGGGTGGTACAGAACATTTTTAATGCAGTCACTGCATGTTTTTTCAGTGTATGTGAACACACACACACACACACACACACACACACAGGACCATTGTGCTTTCACTGCAGGAAATGAAAGCAGTAGCCGTCCAGACTTCTTCAGATACTAGAGGCAGGTAGATACTCGCTCTGATCTCAATCACAGAGCACTGTGTGCTGTTATGGGTGTAAGCAGAGTAGACAATAAACAGTCACTCATTTCAACAAATTGGCTTTGTTTGGGATGTCAGAAGTGTGCCCTTTGTCTCCTGTTAATGCATCTGTCATGGAACGCTGATAATAATCTGCAGCATGTGTCGCAGGTAAACAGCAGGTTGCTGTACATGGAAGGCAATGAAACACCTTTGTGTTTTTGTGACAGGTCACAGTCCAGCTGTAGTTATTTCCATCTGACAGCTGCTAGAAGACAAACTGTCCTGATGTAGAATTAACAGTGCTTAGTGCAAGTTCATGCTTTGTTGAACAGACCAGAATAACACAAAACCAGTACAATAACACCATGCTGTGCTTGTTTACTAGTTTAAACAACACAACCTTCTTGTTCAACCAGCTTTAGCAGAAGTACTTTTCCAGTTAACCTTTTTGCTGGAAAAAGCACTGCTATGCTGGTCCACCTGCATGAACCAGCATGAAAAGCCATGCTGGTATAATCCGGTCTAAGTCTTTCGGGTGAATCAACATAATGTTAATGCAGTAATACTAATCATCATCATCATCATCATCATCATCATCATTATCATCATCATCATTATCCTCATCATCCTACTTTGTTATTAATATTATTATTTTAGTTATTATTTTATGTTATTATAAAATAATAATATTATTATTTTAAGTTATTTTATTACAATAAATATTCCATCATCCAGGTTGTTTTTGATTACGATTATTTATTACGCTAATGCAATTATTGCAATATATCACAGTACTAATGATTTTTTACTACACTTACTTGCTGCTGCTGCTGCTGTTCAATAAACGTATTTCAATAAATAATTATAATCATTATTGTTGTACATTTTAATATTATTTTTTTATGATATATTATAAATAGTATATTATAAATTACACATGACTTGCAATACAATAATATCATACATTGTTATTTTATAATGTCAATCGTTGTTCCTGCAATGTAATAATAGTAATACATTATTATTATTATTTTAATACATTTTATAAATTATTATAACTCTTATTTTATAATTATACATTTCTTGCAATACAAATACCATGCTTGATTGTTGTTATTTTTACTAACATTAAATGTTGCTTGCATAATAATAATAATAATAATAATGAAATGAACTAAAAATGAATGAACTAACTAACTTCAATAAACATAGTAACATTATTAGGATTATTATTATTTTAATATTTTAAGAAAAAGAAAACACACTTGACTAATTGTCTTTTTTTGCACACATTTTTGCATAATTTTAATTTGTCAGTCACTTTTGCTAGAAACATCTGGTAAATTAATATTTGTAAAAGTAATTTTCTTTTCATACTAAATTGCAAATGAATTAAAGAAACAATCCTGAATGATAAGAAACATAGCAGTGAGTGAGTGAGTCCTCAGTATTAATATCTGTATCCCATCCCAGCTTGATTATCTAGGGTCGGCTGAAGACCTTTAGCCACATTCCAGCTCTAGTGTAAAGGAAGACACAATGGATGATGTAATCATTTACACTCAGCCACTCACTGATGAGCAAAAACGAGACCTGCTTATCTCTGATTTGATAGCAGAAAATCCCCAGTGATAGTATTAACCAAACAACCCCTGTTTGTCACTGCTGCAGCCTGCAGAATTTTTCTGAAGATCTCAGCGTTTTACGACAGAGGTGTTACCACAGGTGTAGCGAACGCATGACTGTTTCTGTTGAAACTTGGCAGTGAAGTCCCTCTCACAGCGAGTAACCGCAGGCTGCTTGAGCTCTGTACAGCCCCTTGCAGGTGCTGGCCGTAATTGTAAACAGGTTTTCTCTGAACGCAGAGGAAGGAAATTACCACTTATGTTTCTTGAGGGAGCTTCAAACTCTGGATTAACTGTAACATCAAACGCTAGAATATTTCCTATAAGATTAACTTCTCTAATTCGTGCTTTGATATCCTTCTTGAGGAACTTGAGAGAGTTTCCCTTATTAACAGAAATGAGGTTATGTCAACACACAAAGACTTAACCTATTCGCTTTTGGGTGTATGATTTATTTCATAGCATTTTGTACTTCTACTACAAATATATAAATTATATAATATGTAATGGATAATATACAGTCACCCAGACATTATTTAGTAATAATAACCAACTGACTGTGCATTATCCCACTAATGATACAAATAATACCAAATAAATTAATTAATTAATGTGAACTATCAATCAATCAATCAAATATAAATATATTAGTATGCGCCAGAGGCACACAACCATCTGCAGAATTTTGTCTTTGAAATATATTATTTAATTATTATTTACATTTTAATAATAGTAATAATTATGAACTAGTGTCATTAAAACCAATTTATTAGTGGTCATATAATATATTTGTATTCATTTTGACTATTTGAATGAATGGCACTATTGACCAATCAGAATCAAGTATGCCAGAGAACTGTGTAATAAAGCTGACATTAAAATTATCCTCTAAGCCCCATTTCCTCCTCTATTCTTGACTGAGTATTGTAAGAAATCTTTTCAGGAGTCCAGAATCAACCGACATTTGAATTATTGGAGCGTCTAACTGTGTGGCAGTGAGTCATTAATTGTAAATGTGGCAGACTGACAGATTGTGTCACTGTGGGTTAGGCAGTGATCTCATCATGACTGGACTTACACCAACATTATGCCCTCAGAGCAAAAGGACATGGTGCCATTCAGAGCAAAGAAAAGCCTGAACAACTAAGTTACATTTTATCTACAAGTTATTGGCAGAAGATACAGTTAACAATAACTCTGAATAAAATTGCACAAAACTACCACAATCACAGTGAACCAATGCATACATTTTGGTTTCAAATACCCTGCTTAATAATTGTCTAATCACACTTGGCCATGCATACTTTACTCATAAGGACGTTAAAATAAGGCGCCCACACTTTGTAACAAAAGAGCATATAATAGGCAACATTTTGCAAGACGTGTTCATTCATGATGAGTGTTCGTTTTCATCCAAATGAATCTTTTGTTGAGATGACGGCTGAGCCAGAAGCTCACACAACGGCCCGTCATTCTGGGTCATGCAAAACCATCTGCCCCAGCACACGCCCCCACAGAGGGTGTGATTGTAATTTAATCACTGCACAGTCTGACAATGTCAACTCCCTTAATTACTACACAAAGCAGAAAGCGATTGAGCAGACACAGTCAAGCACTGCATGTGGCAGTTATTGCAGATTTCATTTGAATAGTCCGATCAAATTAAGCCATTAAATAGATTGTCACTTGACTGTAGAGCTAGCCAGTATATTAACCCCAATATACGATGCAGAGATTCATACATAATGCCACAAAGTTTACATTTATATTTATTCATTTAGAAGGCGAAAGTGACTCTGACTCTTTGTTAATGCTATTTATTCTATAGCTCTCCAGCAATACTTGATTGTGATTGGTCAATTTTTTGTGTCCACTGAACCACTAAAATGTCCACTTAACAATATAGAGTATTTAATCATTGCTCCTGAAAACCAGTTGTTTTTAGTAGCTGTTCTAGTTTCATGTAAAGTTTCTCTCGCAATGTCCACGTCACATATTCTCACTATATTTTAACTGATTTAATTATAGTTTATAAAATACATGAATATTAATTTTGTGTGTTTATGCCATGCAATATATATTATATATATATAAAAATACCGCAATATAATAATTTATTTTAAAAATATTTTTAAAATGCTTAAAAAAAAAAGATTTTATGTATATGATGTTTGTGTGTGTGTGTGTGTGTGTGTGTGTGTTATATAAATGACTAATTCATATATTTTTAAATGTTTGGGTGATTTATTTTGCAATAATGACCAGCATGTATATATCCCTTATCTAACAGTTTTTCTTTACTGTGAAGAATTTGTATTTGTCTTGTTATGGTAAATCAGCACAACGGTATAAGTCACATCAATATGTCACATGCAGACCCCTTAACTGAGCCTCTTTTGTGTAGAGTCAATGGAGATGGATGTCACATGATTTTTTTTCCCTCTTTGAGTGGTGAAAGTGTCTCATTCTGTGCTCCATCTCCTTCTATTCATTTGCAAAGCAGCTATTTGAGCCAAAGTGTGCCCTTTCTTCCCGGTGCAGACCCACGCACACTTCTCTCCCCCCCCCAAACCACTGTATCACTCCTGTTCCTCCAGCCAGCCATGTGTCAGTGAAAGAAAGCAGAGTCAGATTTCCTGTGCAGGAGCAGCAGCTGCCACTGTGCCACACACCAGAGCTTTCAGCACACGGCTTGATCTGGATGCATCAGCCCTGACTGCTGCCGCTTCAGCTCCTTTTGTCCTTCCCGTTATGTATCTCTGGCTGGAGAGTTTCTCTGGATGAGTACGGGAGCCCGGCTGGCCATCTTTGTTGCTCTGCTGGGTAACAAGCCAGGGAGAGAAAGAGCCAGAGACGTGGAGGGAGGGGGGGGGGGGTGGGGGTCTATGCATTGTCTCTGGAGCCATGGAACACGTGCCTAACAACTCCCTCCCCCCCCTACTCTTGCTGACCAAACCACCGAGCCTGAGGCAAGGGCAGCTGTCGAGGAAAAGGAGAGGAGGAGGGAATCAGAGAGAGAGAGAGAGAGAGAGAGAGAGAGAGAGAGAGAGAGAGCGAGCACAGCTGTCAGTTCCCTCAATCTGTCCCTCATTAGGAACAATAGAGCTGGAGGGTCAAGAGGCCCCTCACTGGACCCAAATTCACTTTAATGTCCACTTTTTCAGCAACAGTTTGCAATACACATTGCAGCGATACTTGACACCTGGAAAAGCATCCATCAAGCAGGCCACTGATAGACCCAGCTACACATATTGTTATACTGCTGCTGGGTTGAAGAGTGCTGTGGGGCATGTGGTTGGGAAATTGGTGTATCCATGTACTTTATCCATGTAATGATGCTATTGTATGGCACTAGATTGTCCCTTCTGCACAGGATCACCTTGCTAATGATGGGCAATGTGGCTATTGTACATTATCTGTCACGTGACAACATAGTTTCTTTGTGAAAATGTTTATTCGTTGAATTTCTGCCCTCTAGCTGGATATTATTACAGTATAAAAAAAATAAATAAATAAAAATGCTGGATATAAAGGGAGATGTCTGACTGTACTTAAAAAAAGAAATTTGTATAGAATTTTCACTCAGAAATTGCAAGTAAATTTCACAATTAATTACAAGGAAATGAAACAAAGCAAATTTTGAAGTAGAAAGACTGAAATAGTATATTCCTCTCAAATGTATAACTTCAAAAAATATTTTTTTTTAACGTGTGGATGGATTTTATCAGCATTGTGTGGGTACTAAATTTTAGGTACAAAATTGTCTTATAAATGAATTAGAAATCTGTCAAAATCTTCCTATTGAGAAACATGCTTATTTGCAAAAATAAAGTAATAAATAAAACAATTAATACATCATTTTCTATGAAAACAATAGAAGTGTACAGTATATCCTTGTTTAGTCTGCACTGTAACAAAAAATCTGATTCTACATGAATATTTATTCATTATTTTCTAGTTTAAATATAAGAAGTCCATGAAAAAATATAAATGTATTTGAGAAGCAAAACTGCATAAGATATTAAGTAGACAGTAAGACTTATTTTCAGTATACAATGTATGAAAAGTCTTACTGTATTAAACATCTTATGCAGTAGTTCTCTGAAGTGTATTTATCTTTTTTTTTTGTTTAAATTTTTTTACATATTTTTACTAGACAAAAAGTCAAAAAGATTAATTAAAAACGTATTACATATTTTTTTTTTTGCAATGTAAATCATGTGTATTGAGGTAATAAATCAGACATTGTTCCTGCCTTAAGTCTTCATCACCTAACAGCCAAACTCTCAATTCATGCACGCTTTCAGTGTTTGTGGTGTGTGTGTTTAGGTTTAAACCAGGTGAAATGTAAGTCGGTAGAGATATGTTTTGCTTTTGATGTTTGCCTTTTGAAGAGCCTTAAGTGGAGACTGTCTGTGTGGGTCTGAATGGGGATTCTCTCCCTCGGGCTCCAGACTAACGTTAGTGAAACCGTGTTCCCATCTGCTTCTCCCGGGGACCCCCAAATGTCATGAAGGGAGGAAGGGATGAAGGTGAATGAGTGCAAAGGGAGGAGGGTCCTTCAAGCCTGGGATGGAAGATAAAGGTGCACATATCAAATTAACATAATAAAATAATAAAAATTGATAAAATTAGAGCATATAATTGAATATTAGAACTCTGTATACTACAGTTGAGAAGAATGTCATTATACAATGTTGTGGGAAGTCAGCTAAAAATCCAGAGGTTTCAAATAGTAGGAATAATGAAGAGATAACAGTAACAAAACACACTCTTGTTTTTGTTCATTTCTTGCTGATAGAGCTTCTGCACAAAATAAGGGAGACTGTGGTTTACAGGCACATCCACAACCATTAATACAGTCCGAGGATTCCTCTCAGCCCACCCCTCCATCACAGAGGCACTGGAGGCTATTTAATTTGGAGGACATTACAGCCCACTGCAGACCCTCAGGCACAGGCAAAGCCTTTGTGCTCCTTCCATTAGGTCTGGAGGAAGGAGCAGGGGAAGCCTAACCCACCCATCTCTGCTTCAAGAGTGTATACCCCCACTACAAGCTGTGTGCTGATGAAACAGTTTCACTTCTACCCAGCAACCAGGATGGCTATCACTTTACCACAGTGCAGCCCGTTCATCTTTCCGCTTCCTCTCATACATATCTCTTGCATTTTGTCTGTATTTACTCTCCTCCGTCTTTTAGTTGCGTGGTGTTGCAGTTCTCAGTAGGTGCAGTTCTACCAGCTGCATCCTGTGTGTCTGAAAGCCGGGTGCTGGTTGTTGTTTACACAAGCAGCATGTGTGGCCGCACATCTCCGTTCACACACATGGCAGCACCTGCGTCTGCTGCACAACATCATGCACTGCAGAGCAGCAGTAGGATTGTTTATAATGCTATTGTGCAATTTTGACAGATATTAAGGGAGTATTCTAGTTTTTGCTGCTTCTTTGGTGTTGTTGTTGTTGGCATTATTGTTATTATGACAGCCTGTAGTTTATTCAGTGTCAAGTACATTATCTAAGTGTAAGTGTAAGGAAAGTTATAAAATGACTTCCCACTTGTAGACTCTAGACTGTGAGTCACATGGCACTTTTCCTGCAAGGCTTTCATAATGCCATTTTATAAACATGCTTCCAGCTGAAACTAAATAGCTTATTCAAAAAAAAAAAAATGTATTGTTCTAAATTAAAACAAAATAACAATAATATATATATTGCCTTGTATTACATTGCTTTGTATTGCATAATAGATCTATCTATATATATATTAGATATATTATGTATTGCAATAGTAGTTAATTGTTTTTATATCACAATAATCCCTATATACATACTGTAATATATATATAGTATATTAAAATAAATCTAATAAAAGGTGTACAATTGTATAATATTATTCAAAATTATAAAACAAATTCAAATATGATTCTAATAAAATAATTACATGTTTGTAATATATCAGAGACAAAGTATACCCTTTCTACATGTTATTGATTAGTAAACTGTACAGTTTCCTCAACTTATCCCTGCGTTAAATATGTTTACTACTGTACTGCAGGATCTGTACTCTGAGGACTACAATAAAAGTTGCAACAGTCCTACAGTTAAGCTCTGATTGGCTAACAGCTTAGCCTGTCTCCAAAGCAACCGTGCATCTCAGGACAAAGACATCCCATTCAAGCATCTTCAGTGTGCTTTGTCTCAGAGAAAACGAGATTAAGTTTATGCATTAAATGCCCTTGAACTTTGGCAGCCAGATAAACTATATTGAACCCTAACATGACTGTTGTCATTTGTATGTTTTTGTGCCCTAAAGATACACAAAGTTACGCATTAACCTAAGTTAAATGTTTTTTAAAGTGACCGTTTTAGAGACACCTTTGAAGACTGAGAATGAGAGAGATATCCAAAATTAATACGCAATTTGACCTGTGGCGCACGACCCTGTTTATTCAGGATATCAAAGGCGATTTGTCTGACGTGGGACCTGATCACAAGAATGCAAAAGTAGATGATAAACACAAATGACATCACATGGGTGGTAAACTCTGCTCACCCCTTTTGAGCCAAATAACAACAAGCTTAATCAAAACACCTCTTTGATCCAAAACAATAATAACTCTGTTCAAAACTCCTTCTCTTTGACACAGTTGAGCAATCTTTCAACAACCAATCAGAGCTCTGTTACCACCAGCAACAACCCCTACACCAGCAAGGCAATGGATCCAGGTTTCTGATTGGTCAAAACTCCACGAGCACTCAGCTGGCAGCCCCTCCCTCGACTCTCTCTCATCCACACAGATTAAGCAACATCATCAAAACAAGGAGAGCTTAGCTTTGTTTTTTCCTGCAATAGCATGGCTCCACTCAACAACAGTGGGCTGTGTTTTGCCATTTGATGGTAAGAGAGTCTTGTGAAGGCAAGGAAATCCTTGTTGCCAGGGTTACAGCGTTCTTTGAGGAAGCAGGAATGATGAGATCGGGTGAAATATAATATGTGCTACTGAAAGCAGGGTGTTGCATCAGATACATTAAGATTCAACCGTACTGGAAAAAAGTGTCTGACTGGTAGTGCGTATTAAAGTTGTGTGAATATTCCAAATTTCATCCTGTGCATGTGATGGTGCAATATCAAATAAACACTACTTAATGCTTCATGCTTATTGTTTACTTTGTTCAGAGACCAAAGTATCTTGAAAACTGTAAGAACTTTGGAATTTCATGTAAGTAGAACATAGTATTGTGTGTTGAATGGGATTTGTGAACTGTTTTAAATGCAGTTTTGTTTTTGTTTTTTACTTATTATTATAATTTTTTATTTACTGGTTTATTTTTGGAATCAGCTGGGAACAGTTTCATATTTATATTTACATAGTTGCATATGCATATTTTGCATATTTAAATTTATATTTATTTATTTGTAAATATTGATTTGATTTATTTTATTTTCTAAATATTATAGTATATTTGTATATTAAAGGCGATGTTATTTTAAATTAGTATTATTATTTTTTTTTAATTCAGACCAACTAGGAATTGCTAATCAAAAAGCTAAAAAGTTTCATTCAAATATTAACAGTGCTAACAACTTATGTTGTTATGTGTGCTTAAATGTGTGCATAAAGTGCATAAATATCACTGTAAAAATGTGACTCAAATATCCTATTATGTTCTCAAGGAACTTAATGTTTGGTATCTGTCTGATATGTGCTCTGTCCTTTTTAAAAGGATGCCTAGAGCTCCTCCAGAGGTTTCCTATTTTACAGTGTGCTGCTGCTATGAGCTGAGTAGGTCAGAATGCTTTGGGTAACACAGCTGCTGAAAACTCTTCGCCTAAATTTATCCTGACACTTTCTCTTGTTCTCTGCTTCCTTTAGTGACCATTCACATCAAAGGCATTTGCACTTAATGGTGTATTTATACTGCAGTGGGAAAATGCTACAAACCCGATTCCAAAAAAGTTGGGACACTGTACAAATTGTGAGTAAAAAAGGAATGGAATAATTTACAAATCTCATAAACTTATATTTTATTCACAATAGAATATAGTTAACATATCAAATGAGTTTGAATGATGATTTTGAAATGTCATGCCAAATATTGGCTCATTTTGGATTTCATGAGAGCTACACATTCCAAAAAAGTTGGGACAGGTAGCAATAAGAGGCCGGAAAAGTTAAATGTACATATAAGGAACAGCTGGAGGACCAATTTGCAACTTATTAGGTCAATTGGCAACATGATTGGGTATAAAAAGAGCCTCTCAGAGTGGCAGTGTCTCTCAGAAGTCAAGATGGGCAGAGGATCACCAATTCCCCCAATGCTGCGGTGAAAAATAGTGGAGCAATATCAGAAAGGAGTTTCTCAGAGAAAAATTTCAAAGAGTTTGAAGTTATCATCATCTACAGTGCATAATATCATCCAAAGATTCAGAGAATCTGGAACAATCTCTGTGCTTAAGGGTCAAGGCCGAAAAACCATACTGGATGCCCGTGATCTTCGGGGCCCTTAGACGGCACTGCATCACATACAGAATGCTACTGTAATGGAAATCACAAACATGGGCTCAGGAATACTTCCAGAAAATATTGTCGGTGAACACAATCCACCGTGTCATTTGCCGTTGCCGGCTAAAACTCTTTAGGTAAAAAAAAATATATATCTAAACATGATCCAGAAGCGCAGGCGTTTTCTCTGGGCCAAGGCTCATTTAAAATGGACTGTGGCAAAGTGGAAAACTGTTCTGTGGTCAGACGAATCAAAATTTGAAGTTCTTTTTGGAAAACTGGACGCCATGTCATCCGGACTAAAGAGGACAAGGACAACCCAAGTTGTTATCAGCGCTCAGTTCAGAAGCCTGCATCTCTGATGGTATGGGGTTGCATGAGTGCGTGTGGCATGGGCAGCTTACACATCTGGAAAGGCACCATCAATGCTGAAAGGTATATCCAAGTTCTAGAACAACATATCCAGACGTTGTCTCTTTTAGGGAAGACCTTGCATTTTCCAACATGACAATGCCAGACCACATACTGCATCAATTACAACATCATGGCTGCGTAGAAGGATCCGGGTACTGAAATGGTCAGCCTGCAGTCCAGATCTTTCACCCTTAGAAAACATTTGGCGCATCATAAAGGGGAAGTTGCGACAAAGAAGACCTAAGACAGTTGAGCAACTAGAAGCCTGTATTAGACAAGAATGGGACAACATTCCTATTCCTAAACTTGAGCAACTTGTCTCCTCAGTCCCCAGACGTTTGCAGACTGTTATAAAAAGAAGAGGGGATGCCACACAGTGGTAAACATGGCCTTGTCCCAACTTTGAGATGTGTTGATGCCATGAAATTTAAAATCAACTTATTTTTCCCTTAAAATTATACATTTTCTCCGTTTAAACATTTGATATGTCATCTGTTGTATTCTGAATAAAATATTGAAATGTGAAACTTCCACATCATTGCATTCTGTTTTTATTCACAATTTGTACAGTGTCCCAACTTTTTTGGAATTGGGTTTGTATAACACCTCCTCTGCAATGCCCATACTAAAGATTCAGTGTCAGTTTAATACATTTTTGTAAGTGTCTTTGCAGTCAAAGCATCCAAACTGTATGATTTAAGACGCAAATAATAACTGCAATGCATCCAATGTGTAAATAATGATTTACACAAAGCCCAGCAGAAACCCCAGCACAATCTGCATATTCTAAATGCTCAAGACAGACAAATATTGCTGAAATTCATAGATATTTGCTGCCGATCCCCTCCTTATATGCATAAAGCAGAGCATTTCTTAACATTTCGACACTCCATTGCTTTCCATGGTCCACTGTCAAGTACTTTTTTAACAGCATGTCTCAAAACCATGCCTTAGTTATTTTCCATTCCTCAATTTTGCATTCTCAAAGTGTAGTGTGAATGCTTTAAGGTCACACTTACAATTATTTGGTATAAATTTGAAGAAAGTCATTTCAATAGGAATCTGCACAGTCAGGAGTTTTGTGTGAGGCTGAAATACATTGCAACAATGTTGGATATTTTGTACCTGTTAAATTTCACAAAAATGATGCTAATAGCTGCACCTTTATAGCTTATAAATAGCTTAACTAACAGAAAATCATTGTGCCTGAGAGCTTTAGTCACTCTAATAACACCTCAAGAATTTCACCTCATATGTCTCTTTCTCGGCCTCTGAATTATCCTGAATACATTTCTTGCGTTTCTGTTTGAAAGCTATGTGAGTTTTTTCTTTAAACTCCATATGTAGCTCACATTTGGCAATCTGCTATACCTGCAGTGGCATCTGCCACAGACTTTCAGATATCTGAGGCATGTGGAGAGGCACATAGTGCCGATATCACAACATACCTACTGCATTTCATGTCTGTACAGACTATTTGTGTCTGTACAGTTCTGCATTTGATTCTGATATTTCATGGATGTCAGATCTGTATTCTCAAATATCTGGCATTCATGCTTATACCAACATATTTAGGCATCATATTTGAACATTAGCAGTGCTGCCAAATTTGTGACCGTGCCTCTCCCACAATGACAGCATAGCACAGACACGTGACTACAAAAGATAACCTAAAAATGCCAGGAATTTTGACGCCGTCTTCCACCCTGCAGTACTGCTTTAATAGTAGATCAATGAAAAGGAATGCAGAACAATCTGAGCAGAAAGTGACCTGTGAATATCCTGGCGTGCCCTGCACTCATACCACACAGTTCAGGTCTGAATGTAATGTCTGTACCCAGGCACTACAATGCTATTCTGGGCCTGTTAGTTCATGTACTCTGAGATCAGAACAGGTTACATAAAGAGCAGTCAATTGTAATCAGGGAGATCACAGACTTCTTTAGAATGAATAAAGTACTGCTTATTCAACAAGAACAAGAAGTTTGCTTATCTGTTTCACAACAATGAATAAGCATGCACGAATTTCTTCATGCTTCAGTATACGCAATATTACAAACTCTAAAGAGATAGTTCACCCACCAAAAAAAAACCTGTGTGAAATTCTTTCTTCTGTGGAAAACAAAATAACTTTTTTTTTTAATGTTTCAATGTTTCATCAGTTTTTGTTGTAACAGTGAAAGTCAGTGAGGTCCAATGCAGTTTTTTTTCTCATATTAACCTTATTAAAAGGAAAAGAACGATTTATGCAGCCATGCTCTCTAAACTTAACCATCAATTTACTGGATAAAAAAGCTATCTCTGGACTACCAAAAGTCTCATTCACGGCAGGAACGATAACTGGAAAGATCATTATAATTATATTAGCATCCACACCAATGCACAATATTTTTCTGTTTATTATAAGCACATGGTGCTTTTTGTCATCTGTAACTTTAAATGCTTGAGCTTTTTAAAGCCAGGAGAATTCTGATTGGCTGTCAATGTTTTCATCATTTCTGTCAGGACCACTATCGTCAAAGATGATTGACAATTAGCATACAGTTAGGATTGGCGGTATGGTTCTGTTCTGGGCAAGAACTCCTTGCGCCTCCATGCAGCCTAGCATGGATGAGAGCAGGGAGAGCAGC
This sequence comes from Sinocyclocheilus anophthalmus, assembly GCA_018155175.1. Taxonomy (NCBI): domain Eukaryota; kingdom Metazoa; phylum Chordata; class Actinopteri; order Cypriniformes; family Cyprinidae; genus Sinocyclocheilus; species Sinocyclocheilus anophthalmus. The sequence goes on along the minus strand of JADLZN010002458.1, from coordinate 388,591 downwards.
GATAATCCCCCAGGGTAAACAGAACAGAACCAACATAAATGTATTGCAGATATCACTAAAGTTCAATAATTTTATGTATACATTTTAGAATTAGTCTGATTCAAAGGATAATCAGAAGGCTGAATCCTGACTGACAGAGGAGGAGCTGGGGATGGAGAAGGGTAATTAGCTATTGAGCAATGCGAAAACTGCTGATACTACTGAGGGACCATATATATGAATGCTTAGATAGGTGTCATATTCCTATAGGTAGATGGGGATCAGCTGAGAGTCAGCTGATGTGAGCTTGACTAACGTGACCTGCCAGAACTAACGCTACACTTAATTTATCATAGTTTTGGTGTGGACTGCCCTATTCTTAAAGAATTAGAACAATAATTAAAACATTATCGTTGTATTTATCACCCTTTGTGTGAACAGCCCATAACTCTGAAGAGCTTGTTCACATACACAATCATTGAATTCATGGAATTACAGTGTAGTCACATTAACCGTTACTCTACAAATTTTCATTGGCAAAATCTAGTAATTTCAATAGAGATTTGCGTGAGGGCGAAAGAATGCCACATGCAAATTTTGCAGCAGATTCATTTGGTCACACAAATTAGTGCATTGACCAACAGAAAGCTGCTTGGTTTGATAGTGACTTCTGTGAGAGGAGTGTTTCATACATCTACATTGTTGAGGACAGACAACAGACTTTTTGTTCTTGTGAAAATTTTACAGACATTTCGCTAATGTATCCGCACCTTTAGTCTACCATCATGACCATATGGGTGAAAATGTAACACTGAAGGGCATCTACAATCTGATAAGTTCAAAACAGCACTTTCAGAAAAAGCTGATGTCTACTCTCATATCTGCTTTCTACTCTGCTGTCTACTCTCAAACCCAAAATCTACGTCACATTTCATTGTTCCTGAGTCACTAGACACAAAGAACACTATGTCTGTGGCTGGTGATCAGAGCGAGCGTTGGTGCTAACAGATGCCATAGAGGCTTACAGCCAACAGGCTTATAAAGGAGGGGCACATGTGTGCACTGCAGACATCAAGCCAGCTGCAAAGCGGTTTTCAGGGTGAAGTGTTTTTTTCTTGGTGTTTTGAAGCCTTGTGCACCTGTGAACACAAATGAAAAGACACACAATTTTTAATCGGTGGGGAGCAACAAGTCATTGCTGTTTAAAAGGTGGTGAGTAGTCTTACGCCGAAACTCTGAAACACACTTTGTGCACAGGGAAGTTTGGTGACCTTTCACTCACGTTTCCTGAAAAGTACTGTGTGGAACTTTACTGTGTGGTTTTCACAGAAGGTCTCTTGGTCTCTGAGAAAAACGCTACGCTTGGGCGGAAATATGATGAGAAGTGCATTTCGTATTGAGAGCATGTGTGGGCCCGTCGCTAGTCACATGCAGTGCACTCTCAACTGAGCAGGTGATAGATGTGTGAGTTGCTTAAGTCACGCAGTGAATGCAACAAATGACCAGACAGAGGAAGGCAGACATATTACAACATGTATTAAAAAAGGTGTGAAATCTGTCTGAAATTTTTGAGGAAATTAAGTCTAGATTAAATACTGTCCTCTCCCCACAAAAAGCAGTTCAGAAAAATATGTTAATTGCGCCTCTGAAACAAATACATAAAGATTTTTTTCTTGAAATGGCTGTCTGTTTCTGAAAAAACTTGGACAGCTGTGATAAAAACAACAGCAGCCCATTTTTAACTGTCTGATTGGTTTTTAATTGATCTCTGGTTCATGTAGTTAGGATGCACACAGTGATATTTAATATTCCCATGCACTTTTCACAATTAAGATATTTGAAGTGGAAACAAGGCACGTGAAACTCCTTTCAAAGAAAAAGTTTGTGGGTGTTTGTTACTAGAATGACCTGAAGGGGATCTCCATGGAACCTCCATTGCAATTGACCCAGTTTCTTGACTTTAATGCATTAGCTGTCATTAGTTAATGAAAGTAAACTGCAAAGATCAATTACTATCCAAGGGAGTGTAATATTCTCTTTGTTAAACCTCTGTCTGCCGTTCTTTGTTTCAAAAGCAGATGTGTGTGTTGCTTTGTGCGTGCATGAGCTTAGCTTTCTTGTCGGTTGACTTTCAAGTGCACAAAGACTTTTCAGGCACTACCTAAAAGTTTGGATACACATGCTTCGGGCATTTGCCATCGGTACATAACACCTGGTGCAAGTATTTGCTGTTAAACACATGCAGCTTTCTGTTCAGAAAATTTCCAGTGATGTAACTTTGGAAGACTGAGTGCGAGGCTGACTGGACAGCGTAGCTAGAGATCAAACAAACCACAAATGAGCTTACTGGTAGTTTAGCACCCTTTCTCTAGTAAACCACAAACCATATGCACACAATGAATAAGTTGAATCGACTTAGTAAAGCAAGGAAATGAGATTCCTATTAACTTACTGGAAGGTACTCAGCTTTTTTCTTTTTTTTTCCTTTTTTTTTTTTTTTTTTTTTTTTTTTTTTTTTTTTTTTTTTTTTTTTTTTTTTTTCTTTTTTTTTTTTTTTTTTTTTTTTTTTCTCTTTTTTTTTTTTTTTTTTTTCCTTTTCTTTTTTTTTTTTTTTTTTTTTTCTTTTTATTTTTTTCTTTTTTTTTTTTCTTTTTTTTTTTTTTTTTTTTTTTTTCTTTTTTTTTTTTTTTTTTTTTTTTTTTTTTTTTTTTTTTTTTTTCTTTTTTTTTTTTTTTTTTTTTTTTCTTATTTTTTTTTTTTTTTCTTTTTTTTTTTTTTTTTTCTTTCTTTTTTGTTTTTTTTTTTTTTTTTTTTTTTTTTTCTTTTTTTTTCCCTTTTTTTTTTTTCTGCCCCAAATTTTGTTTTTTTTATTATTACATTTTATAATTTTAGTTAATGCAATATAAAGTGCATATTATATTTAAAATCATCCCTTGTATTGTAACCTTTACTGTCAAGACAGCTCAATTTCGACTGTTGTGTTTGGTGAGTTCAGCTCAATTAGTCATCTAACGGGTCTGGCTCTACCCTGCCTCTGCTCCAAATGGATGGTGCAAAACCTACACATGACAGAAGTCAGTCCCCCATTGCAAAGGGGGCCCTTCAGTTGAGCAAGCCGTTTAAAGAAAGCAGCTGGTGCATGGGTGGTGAAAGGTCAGGAAGAGCTTGGAGAGATGCCAGTTTCTCTAGTGCATTCGTACCCTCTCTTTCTCTCTTGTAGACTGTGTAACTGAACTGCCCTGAACTCTTATCATCTGATGTAACTGGGTGAAAATAAAACACCATTGCTGAAAGTAGACAACTTTGAAAAGAAACATACCATAATTGCATTTGTAAGGTATTTATTTTTTAACATTTATTGCAGAAATGGTGGCTTCTTCACCACAATTTTTACATTGCATTGTGAATATTTGACAAAAAGCACAACTTCATAAGAAAATCCATCTTTTTTCCCCCCAGGATTTTACAAAAGACAAGTTACACTAGTGTCCATGTAATATTTTTCAAACAACACCCCAAGTGCCCATTAGACCTCAAAACATCTTTAAAATGTCACTTAAACACAGTTCCTCTTTAAAATCCACATCTCATTCCTCAAGAACACCAATTCCAATGCTCTTCTTCGCCGTCAATCTCATAAACGTGCTCTCACAGTCCACGTGTCTTTTTCTCTCCTATTGTCTCCACCACAATAGACTTGAGTGGCACAGGAGACTTGACTTGTCCAAGCTCGTCCAAAAAAAAGATTCTGAACATCAGCTTTTCCAGGACGGCCAACTGTACGCTGGGTCAGTCCACTTTTTTCTTCCCAGTTGTGAGGGTAATCCAGACAATATCTCAAAGCTTTCTTGCTTTGCACCGGTGTACCCTTTAGGATGGACGTCTTCGACTTGTTTCCGGTTTCATTCACGTGTCAAAGCCATCTCCTATCAGCGCTCTGGCAGAGTAATAGTAGGCACCCATTCGTAGACATTGCGGCTCTCCTCACAGAACAAGCCCAATCTCTCAAGAGCAGAATCTTTCCATGAGTCAGCACTGGGGCTCTTTGAAAAAAAAGAAAAAGTGGTATTAGTATGACATGCAGATGTAGTGCAAATGTAGGCGTTGACAAAGTGTAGGTGTAGATGCAGTAAAGAGGAGTTGAGCAACTCACCGTTACAAGCATGCAGTGTACGTCCTTAGGTTCCTCATTCTGATCGCTGCCCACAATGTCAGCAAGACGTTCAATGTCATTCACACGAACAATGTTGATGTCGTTGTCGAAGCAGAAGGCTTGGATGAGAGTGAAGTGGATCTGCAAGGCGATGTCACATTCATACTCCTCATCCGTAGCCAGGACGCAAAAAGCCACGCAGTCTGGGTCACTGAGGTTGCATAAAGGAGATAAATTGATTAGGGAACGATTCAACGTGTTTGCATATATGCATAAGGATGCACCCAATTATTCATTATTAGGAAGACTAGGAAATTAAAAAAACATTTTCATATGCCACCCTCTAATGCATACTAATAGCAACACTTTTAGTAATAAATAAACAGATACTTACACATTCATGACTTGTGCAGACTCATACACCCCAACGGTAAGGCAGTCCTGCTTCTTAGCGGAGACCAGAAGCTCCTCTAGTGCCGTTCCTGCACTCTGCATTCTGGAGAACACAACCGGCGCGTTAGTCCATATTCTTTACGTAGTGCTCACTTGATAAACGAAAACAACATCAACTGAATAAGAAACTCACCTATCGCCAGTAGCAGCTGCGTTATCTTGTCCACTAAATTCTTCAAAAGTCATTGTTTAAATCCACGTTAGGTCGCGTTTCGCGTGCGTTTTCTCTGCGTTGAGCGGTGGGTTTGTGATGCCGTGTCAAGCGCTCGCCGTGTTTTATACGAGATGAGCTGAGTTTCTCGGCAGTGGGCGGGCATTCCGCTCATGCCCGGTTCTGATTGGCTGGCGGCACGGGTGTATGCAAATTACTCTGATGCAAGCGTCTTGACTGTAAACAGCCCACGTGGGTGTTCAAATATCACTCCATCAACAGCACAAAGCACGGCTCGTGCTCTTGAGTACAAACTGCGTGAAGTTGTTGAGTTCATTTTATTACACAATCCATCATCAAGATGACGGAATTAATGTGGTTAACTCGCATCCCTTACTTTTTAATTTACTGATTTAATTATATGTTCATTAATCTAATTAACCCTTACAGAAAAATAATTGTAGTCTAATTAAGATTATAATTAGTATATTTATTTGGGACATTTTCATCATGGGGCTGGTCCTCACAATGTAGGTGACTTCAGTGTTTTGTGGTTGTTGCTCCAGTTCAAACCAGCTATGTTCCATCCATGAATCCAGCAGGGTTACTGTCCTTGGGACATTTGGTCCTCACAATGTTAGCAAAACATGACCCCCACCACCCCCACAGACACAAAGACTGGTAAGTGAGGCACACGCCACTCTTTTGCATTTGTAAAGGAGTCATCCTAATTTACGTGTCTTTGTCATGTGCCTATTAATGACTGTTTGGCCGGCCCTAAAGCAGGAATAATAGCCTCATGTTCCACCTGCCCCTGGCTTTGTTGCAGCCTGCAGAAAGTGTGTCCCAGTGAGACCAAGAGCCAAAACTTTTGTTCCAACTTCTTAGAAGTCAGTCAGTTGAATGCATACATACAAATAGCAGATAACTAAAACTTCACTCCAGGCCTGTTTAGCTCCTTATGCCACATCTAAAACGGTGAGCAATGTTATTCCCGTAAATAGAGATTAATCAATTATTCAGGAACATCTCGAAACAGCATCACTGCACATATCGGACTACAACATCAAGTCTTGTTCAAACTGGTCTAGGCTATTGGAAGCTTTTTGCAATTCTGTATGGAGTAACCTGCTGAGCAGCCTGGTTAGTTGGTCTTAACTGGTCTGGTTGTAGAGGGGTATAGGCACTTTTGGGGTAGTTAGGATGGTAGACAAAGTCAAGTCTTGTTCAAATTGGTCTAGACTGGAAGTTCTGTAATTCTGTATGCAGTAGCCTGCTGACCAGTCTATTTAGTCGGTCTTAACTGGTGTACCAGTCTGGTTTTAGAGGAGTTGTAAGCGCTTTGAGAATTATAGCTGAAGACCATTTTAATTGTAAGGGAACCTGGCTTAAACTGAATTTTACTGCAGGGTAGAGTAGATATGACTTGATGTTTATGTTTACCCGCAACTTTTAAATACGTTTCTCCTAATATGCCAAACGATGCAATAACTATGCGTCAATATTTTTAAAAACAGATTTGGGGTTTATGATTGATATTACTCGCAGATCTAGAACTATAGAAAGTGTAGGCTGTGTTAGGCGCCATCTAGCGGCTGTGCACATAGCGCGACCTTTCACGCAGAGTATTGTAAATGTGGCTGAGTGAGTCACACCATACAGATACAAAAGATGCGCTTGCTCATCAGCTCAAATAGCAGGGATGATTATTTGCTCATGTTGAAACAATCCACAAATGTATGCATCTGAAACTAAACCCGTAGGGCATTGATACACGATACCACAGTAAAACATAGGACAACTGATGACCGAAAGTGGCATTATATCAATAGATTATTGTTCTCTAAAGGCACCTGTGTAGAACCAGCGATAGCACAGTGATTCGAGATGCTGTGGCGCCATCTGCAGGTACAACAAGGAAATAAGAAAAACGATTTATCAGCGTTCCACTGATATTTAAATTCCCCTTAAAATTTACTCTGTCTTGGCCATATATATTTAACTTTTAACATTGTAAGCAATTATATTTTGTACTTTTATATCCTTAATGAGCTTTTTGATTTGAGGTTATGACCTTTTTTCGTGTGTGTTGTGTCAAATAGATTGGTGCAGATTTACATCTGTTTTAGCTAGTGCATTTGCATTAAAGTCAGACAGGATAATTGTGGTTTTTATGTTACTTTGTGTTGATTTGCATTTCTTTCTATCAGCATAAAAAGGACATGTCTGGGTGTGATAACATGCTCGGACATGTATGTACAGAAGATTGACCTAGTTTCAATGTAAGACTTTCATAGATCACTTTCTAAGGATCCCAATGGTCAAATGAGTGCCATTATAGTGTAATTATGATTATTTTATTGTTCATTGACATTTTTTTTGTATCAATTTTCACTGTGAGGAATGACAAAAATGCATTTTTTATAATAAAATGATCATTTTTTAATTAATAATAACATGATCACGACAGAAATAAACAGTTTATGAACATTCCAAGTTTACAGATACATCAGTGCATCATATGACCAAAGATTAAAAGAAATCAATAAAAAAAGACTGCAATAAAAGAAGTCTTTTAAAAGACAAAATATCACCATAAAAAAATAACATAAAAATGCTTCTCTGACACAGCAGATCATGACATTTTTTCATATGTACATACATATATAGACATAAACAATGTATTATTATTGTGTGGATATGTGCAATACTATACTACCTCTAAAAGGTACATTTAAAGCTAAATTTACAGCGGTTTAACGGAAGGGGTTCTAAGCCACAAATAATGCGCAAGCAGAAAAAATAGATTTTTCCCTTTTCTAAATACACTCCTATATCACTAGGACTGATCATTTTTCAGTAGTGGAATCTCTTTAAGCATGTGGCTCCCTTACTAAAAAGGGGAAAATAAAATGTTACTAGATGCCCAAAAGTCCTAAAATGTCTCAAGTAATACAGACAAATGAATACATTTCCTGAAAATACTAAAACTCAATGTGGACGCAATGCAGAGTTCAAAACAACACGACTCCTTCACGTTTCCATTGAAAAATAATCATAATTTGTGCGCAGACGCGCATGAGCATAGAAAGAAAATAATGTCCTACATCATCATAGCAGGTCCGGATAAATGTCTGGGTATACAACAAGACAAGCGGTATTATTGCAATAGACGTTAGCTTCACATTTTTATCATTTGTAAAAAACTATAAAAATTAAGAAAAATGGGGTCCAGGTGTGGTTGTCATTCATGCAGAGGGTAACATGGCTATTACGTGAATCTTTTCATACATAAAACAAGAGTTCAAGTTTTTGTTTTAGTGCATGCTTCTCCGTACCCTTCTCATCAGATCGTGCTGGTTGTATTTATAACTGATCGAATTGGTTTCTGCTCAATACCAGCTCTCCTTTCATATTTAAAGGGGTTTTGCGTCTGTAGCCCCAGTGTACATCACCGGAGACGTCTGCTGCAAGCATAACTTTCCTGTGGCCTCTCATGATAGTGCATTATATCACTGCTTTTGAGTATTCGACTGGGCAGTTTAAAACCATGTAGGGAAGAATGTCAGCGAGGAGTTGCTGTATTTACAGCCCAAAGACTCAGAGTCCAGACTGCTCTCGACCCCTCTGGTAGCAGTGTGTGTTCTGGAGCAAAGGCCTGAACATATCGGGTTCACCTGTTAGCGTTTCTCTTCCTTCAGTGGTCCTATCCGCGAGGAGGACATCCTGCTTCTGGCAGCTTCTTAGCATACGTGGATATTAAATAGTCGTCATTCACAGTATAGCTGGATAAGGAACCCGCCAGTAAGGCTAGCGTATGCCGAGGACAATTCCTGGAAGGCAGAAGAAAAAACTGTTTTTTAATTACATGCCTAAAGCACCGTGCTTAGTATGAAAACTGATGAGGTAAAAAAACTCTAACACAATTGTTCTTTGATCCTTTTTTGGTAAAATATACAATTAATTTAAGGTAGCTATTTTTACTTTTTCTGGTTTTTTTTAAATCTTTGCGTGGCTACTTGTTCTCCAGGCATATGGTAGATTACCCAAAAACTAATAGTAAAACATGTAAACTAATTGAGGTTACACTTGGGGTGAAATAAATATTACCGTTTAACATGAAATAAAATATATAAAAAAAATTTAAGCTTATTATTATTCACTAAGTTTATCTAGGCAGACATTTCTCATTTGTGTTAGTTTACAACCTTAAACGTAATAAATTACTAAACTAAGACATAAAAGTATAAAGAACATTTTTAAAACATACTAATAAAATGACAAACCACAACAAATTTGCTAAAGCGCTGCTACACTTCCCAAAACTAAATTTAAATAAAAATCTATTTTAAAATATTAACAAGATACATAATAGTTATCAATGGCCTAAATTCTACTGTTGCTCCTAGATATAATAAAAAAACGTAAGCTTGTACTTTTTTACTATACTATTACTATAATAGCAATTTTATATACTATGTACTATTTATATATACTTTAAACAGTTGTTATTGGAAATATTTAGAGCAGCACGATGCTACTAATTTGAATGCCACTAAGGGGTCATATGATGCTGCTAAAAAGAACATTATTTTTTTGTATTTGGTGTAATGAAATGTGTGTTATATGAGCGTCTTTAAAGTTAAACAAACACATTATTTTCCACATAATGTAAATTATTGTTTCTCCTCTATGCACCGCCCTTCTGAAATGCGTAGATTTTTACAAAACTCATCGTTCTGAAAAAGACGATTTGTGTGCTGTGATTGGCCAGCTATTTAGTGCGTTGTGATTGGCCGAATTCCTTAAGCATGTGACGGAAATGTTATGCCCTCTTACCATACTGTGATGCCTTGTCCCAGCCGTAGCGACGAGACAAAAACATTAAAACCATTATAAACCAGGCATTTGTTGCATCCAGTGGGGACTAATTACGGATTCTGCAGTTTCGTTATACTGTCTTCCTTTTTACAATTTTACGCGTTGTGTTGCATTGCGCCGCGTAAACATAAAACTCGTCTGCATTTGTGATCAGAGAAACCTGTCCATTGTCCCTAAAGTTTGCGTTTTAACACTCTTACACTGCTCAAAACCGTTCTCTGAAAATTTGGTGAATCCATGATATATTAGTGTCAAACACAGGAAAACAAAGCACAGTGCTATGGTGAGGGCGCGGACGGCATTTTACCCATAACGCGCGTGGATGGTGCTGACAGCCCTCTTAGGCTCCGGCGATTGCCAGATCTGAGTCCTGAGGCGGGGACTGGTCTCACGCTTCGTCCACCTTGTAAAGTGTCGATGTTGACTATTCCTGGCAAAGTCGACACACACGATTCAGGCTGTCAGGATCTCCAGCTTTCTCACATTACGAATGCGATATCTGGTCCTTCTTATGATCGATTATTGGCGATACCACCAAATAGTTTCGCTTGTCACCAACACCGGTCACCGCTTTCACTTCGAGCAGGACCTAGATTGGGTCTCAGCATCGCGTCAACATACACACATTGAAATAAAAGTTAAGCCTTCTTTTTTTTGCATGAACATTTGGGAGGCATTATGCAAGTCTTCCCACATAGTGAGGTAGATATGTGGGGGCGTGTTAGAACGAGCCGTTTTAGGTAGGGGTGGTTAACTCTTAAGTTTTATAAAGAATATCTCTTTGGTTTTGAGACCTTTAGTCTTTGCAATTTTACAGATCGTCTTTATGCACCAGAGCTTGTAACACTCCAAAGAGAAAGGAAAAATTGAAATCGCATTATATGACCCCTTTAACACATTTTTAAATGAGGACGTGTGTTTATTGCACATTAGTTATTGATATAAACATATTATAGCATATTAGTAATCTATATTAAATTAGGATCAAGAATTTTCACTGGTATTGATTACTGAAACTGCATTATTGTATAAGTAGAACAATACAGTACAACAAAACATGGCAGAAAACAAGCAGGACAACATTCCTCAGCACCCTATGGAAACAATGACAAACATTGTGCTCACCTGTAGATGACGTATACAGATCTTTCTGATTGCTGCTGCCAAAAGGATTGACTGAGGGGAAAATGATCAGACAGAAAGAAAGCAGGAACACCTGAAAAAGTGACAACAGAAAAGGTCAGGAAACACGTCACGCTGCCATTGTATTAAGACAGAAAGTTCACATTACGTACTGGTGAAAGATTACACTCATGCATCATATTACATTTATGATCAATACATATGTGTTCAAATAAAACCAACTCAACAGAAGTACAACCCCACTGATAGATTACAATTCTATATAATCAAAATACTTACCATAATACAAGTGCTAGTCGTGGTGGTTTTTATTGTGGACATTTTCACCATAGCCTGCAGTTTTCTCAGCTGTTCAATAAGGGACCTTAGAAAACCAACAATTGTTGTTAGTAGCAATTACGTGTAATTATAATCTTATAAACACACGATGAAGGCTTACATGTTTTGTTTCTGCAGCATCTCAACTTTCTTCTGTAATTCCTGATTGTGAGCAGTGCAGATCGCAACCCTATGGTCATACACAATATTATTTCAATTACTTAAAACTAAGTCATTTACAAAAATATTCCAATTTACACTATTGTTCAAAAGTTTGGGGTCAGTATGATTTTTTTAAAGGAAATTGATACTTTTATTCAGCATTAAATTGAACAAAAGTGAGAGTGAAGACATTTTTGAAGAGTTTTTCTCTCTACACTAACCTGTTCTCTAGGCCATCAACATAAACTTTCTTCTTCTTGCGACTCTCCTGAGCAGACTGCTTATTCCGGATCTTTCTCCTCACCCTCTTCAGGGTCCGTTCCTCTGCCTAAAGACACACAGCATTTTAGCTAACACTATCATGTTACGTTTCAAAATGTGTTGCATGGTTTCAATATGAAACCATCATAATTCAGAAACCACTTCTTTTACCTTTGTAAGAGGCATATGAGCTGGAATGGTTGCACCTTCTTTCGCCAGAAGTCTCCTCTCCTCATCAGTCAAAACAATCTCTTTGAACTGGAACTGGAGACAAAATATGCACATTATATCTTAGTTGTCATGGTAACAATCTGCTGATTTCTTAAAATCCTTTGAAATGTACCTGGCTGTCTGGTTTGCTGCTTTGTGTGGAGTCAATCGTGAGTGAGCAGGGCAGCTCTGGGGAGAAGCCATCATCCATGTCCATATCCAAATCATCTGACAGGAAGAAAATCAATCTTAAGATGGGACACTTAAGCCATTTGAACAAAAACCAAAAGAAGAAGAATTCATATGTCTCTACACACCACACCAAGACCTTACCGACATCTATGAAGACATCAGACTCCGGGTTCTCTGATCGGACGCTCAGCAGGGCGTCTGTGTCCTGTGGGAGGGTGTAGCAGTGGTCTGTCTGCACCACCTGGGCCTCGTAGCTCTCCGTCATACACTCGGAGTAAAGCAGAGGCTCGATGCCTGGACTGGGGATGGTGTCTGTCTCGCTGCTATCGTGTGGAGGGGTGGTGTCCTCAGAGATGCCGCTGTCGCTGCCGTGAGGAGACTGAGACAAGCAGTTGATAGTCAGGCCGTCCTCTTCCTCTCCCAGAAGACTGCTGAGAAAGTCCTCTGTATCCATTCCACTCAGCATCTGCAACAACAAAGTCTGTCTGTCTATTTAATCTACATAATGTACAATAATGATTTCTATTTAGTTAATAATATACAAAATACATTTATATAATTGTTAACAATAAATGTATTTAATCTGCAACAATAAAGTCTGTCTGTCTATCATGTACAATAACAATAATAATAATAATAATAAAAAAAATGCATATAATTGTTATTATATTATTATATAAATTTACATTACTACCTACATTACATTAGCTATCTATCATGCACATAATAATTATAAATACTTACATTACCACATAATTATTATTATATAAAAAAATGTTTAAAATTGTTAACAAATATCTACATCTATCTATTACATGCACAATAATATAAAAACCTAATTATTATTATATAAAACTAAGTATGTATTATATATTATTATTATATCAAATAATGTTTAGGAGGGGGGAGGGGAGTGTGTTTGTAGGTCGGGTGGTAGGTGGGGTGGGGGTATCTGCCATAATCAAATCATTAGTTATTCTATCTGTCATCTATTTTTTTAATCTTACATATTATATAAAATATAGAATACATTAATATTCCATAAATACACAAGACAAAAGCATTTGTATCTAATCACTATATTGCATAATACTATAAAAGGTGCCGTTGTACTTCATTTTTATAGATTTTCTTATCATATTCATATCAGACTATGGCTTCTACGTGACAAAAAAAAAACATGAAATTAGATTTTTAGATTTAGATCACTGGACGTGAAGGTTACATACATCTTGCTCTGAAAGCAAATCCTCCAGCAAGTTACTCCCCTCTGTGAGGAACAGATCGCCGGATCCTGGGTCTTCATCTGGGAAGATTAGACCAAGCAGGTCTGTATTCTCCATATCCTCGCTTACTGACATCTGACACTGATTTAGAGAAGTAGAAATCAAATAAGACGATATGAAACGGGGCAGATCCGCAGTGACACTGCGCACTGACAGCTCGATCAAGTTCAGACCCCGCCCACTCATCACGTGACTGCCTTTCCGTTTTAAACACAACACACACGACAACGCATTAACTGTCCAGCGTAGAAGTCAGAACCGCAAACATAACATGGTTAAACTGTGCGTGACAAATAGTTTAAAAACTCATTAAACCCTGCAGCAAATACTACTGTAACACGATGACAGGCAGCTCTTTATAGCTCAGTGCAGATAATAATGTTACTAGTGCAAAGATGATACAGGACAAATTTGAATCGGATTCAGTTATGTGATCCGATTGGCTACACATTCAACACAGAATTTACAGATTTATTGATAACAATAATAACGCCGATAACAACGCTATTAATAAATAACGTTACAGAACAAAATCTAATACTACAGAACAACTGAATTATGATAAATGGAATATTTTATAGGAAGTAAATAAAGTATTTGGTAAAGCATGTGCCAGGTCTGACATTTGACAGCTCTACAATAACTGTATTGTGAAGAATTGTGAATTTTTCGGAGGAAAGCAAAGTCGACCTCACAGATGCATCTAAAATGCTTTAAATAAACCCTTACCTCTGATGATCTTGAACCGAAATAAGATACGTAGACATGTACAACAAATAGGAAGTGGCTTCTCTCTTTGTCCTGTTCCTTGATGAAATCACCCTCCAAGCTCCAACGAGGCAAAAACTGCGTCATCACGTACGGGTGCGTCAGTACGTGCACGTCTTCTACGAAAGGCTTCCTGGGAGTTGTAGTGTAAAATTTCACGCCTCGAATTCGCCATTTATGAGGAAGACTGTGAAATGTTATGCAGTTAAATCGAAAAATCCTAGAAAACTTTACGAGATTAATTACGATAAATTATATGTATATATATTATATAATTTATATCTATATTAGAGGCATATTGTAAAGGGAATGTTTGAAACAATGCCGTTCAAAGCACTTTATTACATTTATTGAATACATTTATGACATGACATCCATGACATTACAAATGTATTGCGCTCACTCACTTGCAAACTTTCATACTTTCCATTCATTCATATAGACTACTTTATTAGAGGCATTCACTGATCTCATTTTCAATTGAAAAAAGATAACAAAAGAGGTATATCAAATATAACTAGCTGAACTATAGCTCCTGTGAGCTGTCCATTAGTATTTATACGTTTTCTGAGCATCACAGAATGATGCAGAGTTTAGACGTATGCCTAAGGCTCCTGTATGTCTTCAGACGGTCCTTTTTAGCATCAGTTCCGTTCACTACGTGAGTAACTACTGGCATGCTCTCCACCGCTTGTCGTTTATGTGCGCAGTGTAAGAGGATTCGATAGACTCCAGTGATGGAGCTCCTGCAGTCTTTGTCTTGGTTGTTGCGAATGTGGTCAGCGGTGATGCCAAAAGCCTCCAGGGCGTTCCTCACCTCTATCTCATGCTCTTCAAGCTCCCCTGGCTTAGACTCAGCCAGATGGAGTGGGTCCAGTTTGAAGGGCTCCATGGCCTTGGGAAACTCCACCGGCAGCAGCCACTCACAGCCCATCATCTGCTCTACGGTATAGCGGTCAGACGGCTGGGGTTGCAGGATGCCGCGGATTAGTTTCTGGCAAGGGTCCGGCACCCAAGTAGGCACTGTGTACGTCCCATCCAGGATGCAGCGCTTCAGCTTGGCCACCGTTTCGGCACGGAAGGGCATGGTGCCGGTCACCATAAAGAAGAGCATGACCCCCAGGGCCCAGATGTCTACGCAAACACCTATGTAGTGCTCGTCCCTGAAGAGCTCAGGAGCGGCGTAAGGGGGAGAACCACAGAAGGTGTTGAGGGTCTCGTCGCGGCGGCTGACGGTGCTGAAGCCAAAGTCTCCCACTTTAACACAGGTGCTACAGGTGTAAAAAACATTCTCTGCTTTCAGGTCTCTGTGAATGATGTTATTGTCATGCTGCAAAATAAGAAAGATAAACTACTATTAACTACTAAAGCTCCGTCTTTGAATTAAATGTGTCACACTGATTACCTGTATACCCCTACTCCTATATTATCTATATTACGTATTCCATATTACTATATAACTAATCATATATCGTTTTTACTGGATACTATCTATATATCTTGTACTCCTATCTCTCTCCCTGTCTCTATTCTCCATCCCTCCCCCCTCCCTCTTTATCGCTGTTGTGTTACAACAAGATATGTTGCCGCTCATTCTCTTTTTCCAGGCCCCTATTTCCTCAGTTTCTGTGTACGCATGCATTTCGCGGTTCTCCTACTATTCCGGCACACGTGTACACCCCTCCGTACCTTTCGCCTACCCGAGCGCTATCATCCTTGACTCACACCAAACACCTCCTCAATGAATCCATATGGTCCATTCTTCCGTCTCTATTAAGGTCCCCCTCTTAGGTCTGTTACCCACCCCATCCCACTGCTCACCGCCGCAGCTCGCACACGCACCCCCCCCAACCCGCCCCGACTTCTATTTTATTAGCGGTGAGAGCGCCACCAGTAGATACTCCGCCGCGGTTTACCCTCTATCACGCCACATCGTACTAGCGTACCACCTCTACAACTGCCAGACCCCCACCCACCACACTCAGCATTATTTCTGACCATTCACCCTAACGCCTTATAAGATGAATGTTACTTCACACATGAGACGACTACCCGACCTTCCCCCACAGAACGCTCCTCTTCCCTTTTCCCCTAGACTTTCCTGGGCACTTCACTTCATAATAGTCCCGCTCCTAAACCGAGTCTTTACATATCGCAATATGTGACTTCCATATAGTTTGCACACCTCTTCACCCTATTTATTAACCTATATGTCGCTTAGTGCTTGTTGGACACATTGTCCCACGTAATCACAAGATATTAATTAATACAACTCTCATATACATACCATTTTAAACAAATATATACAGACCTCCCTATCGATATAACTATATATTCGCATATATTCATGTAGCTTAGAATGCAATATAGTTTCTTTTTTATCACATATTTCAGACGTTCTAACTATGCTCTTTCCATCTGAACGTTTACCAGGTTTGGATTGCTACTCCTGGGCTCTCCTTCTATCTCGTAGTGATCTTGTACACGATCCAGTGCATTCAGGTATACATTTACAGAGTGGGTCCCGGGACTTACCCCAAACCTTTGCGCTGCGAACGCAAGCTCTCCCACTGAGCAAAAACGTGGAGTACATACGCATAGATTTTTCGCGCATCTTTAGTATATCTATATATTATATCTCTTATACGATCATTGTATTTTTAGACTTTTCATATTCTCACTGAGAGCGCATCCGTCTTGACCAATACTAGGCGAGAGGATCGATGTTTTTTTTTTGTTTTGAGAGAACGTTATAGCCTAGGAGGGCTAGTCTACATACTGCCCGCCGTTCCTTACCCGAATGGCATTATATGGCATTTATATCATCTGCTGAAAATCCTTGGCTTACGTCTCTATATATTCATAACTACTATAAGATGAATACATACAAACGTATTTAAATTCAGAAATGATCATAGATCATGTGAATGAACTGCATTTTCATTGTACTGTTGTATTTCTGGGACCCACAGTCCACTAGTCTGCTCACCAAGTTCACTAGAATTCGCTTCAGCGGGCATGCGGTTCATATGGACCTTCAAACTATGTATCTTATAGAAAAACTGGAACATAAAGTAGAACTGGCAATGAAATTGGGTCCTTAAACCGAGCCAATTTTAAAGGTCAGTGGAAAAACAGCAGGACCCCCACATAATGAGAATATGTTTGCACCCTGTAAACATGCAGCCCACTATTATAACAGATTTCCCTTTTATTCATTTGCATCATGTACATCTCACCATATGCTTCACAGCTGAGAGAACCTGAGAGAAGACAATCTTGCCGTCGATGTCGGAGAGCTTCCCCTCTGTGCTGATCTTCGTGTAGAGCTCTCCTCCGCTTGCGTACTCCATGACCAGGTGCAGACGGGTCAGCGTCTCCACCACCTCATACAGACGGATGATATTTGGATGGTGCAGCTTCTCCATGCTTGATATCTCCCGGGACAGCAGCCTTTGCGTCTTCTGATCGAGCTTGGTTTTGTCCAAGATCTTGATGGCTACTTTGTCTGTGGATGACAACATAAAGTTTCAGTTGCAGGAGTTTTTCATTCAGAAAACATTCATATTCTTCTGTCTGTGGGACATATGCATTCCTACTCATTTCAATATATATAAGAATTGTTTAGTCAAACAGCAGTAATAGTCAACTGTCATAAAGGAAAGACATATGAGCAGATTTGGTATCAGATATGGTGCCATGCGATATGGAATGTCATTCTACACGCTCTCTTCAAGATCTGCTGCAGCACTACAAATCCTTGAAATGCTCTGCGCATGAATTCACAAATGGCTTTGTAACAGCACACCACAACCTCCTATCCCTTACACACAGCAATCTTTGATGAGGCATACAGCAATTCTAAAGGTCTCGACAGAAATGTGACACCTCAAATCCATCCATCTGTGTCTGGACCAGACAAGTTGTCTCAGCTTGACTTTGACCGAAGGCATGCTTCCCACATTATCAATGTAAACTGTTCTCTCAGGACATATTCATCAAGACCATAACACTCAGCAAAAAGCATACTAGGGCTATCAAAAAAATATGAATTTCGAATATTCGTCGAATTTAAAATAAAAATCCACATTCGAATGCAAAAACGTTGCATTCGAATTTTAGGTGTGTGTTAAGGAGGCAGCCTTATCAGTGGCGCACGAGATGCGATGACGATGTAAGTGTCATTGCATCATTTTAATGTTTTTGTTAGCCTCTCCAGTTGAAGCCACTAGATGCGGCACTGCTGCATTGTTAATTACAAATATTGCGGGAAAAGAGAACATCACTGCGGAGAAGATCTTGTTTACGTCAAAACTGAAACCAAGCCATTCACACAGAACGCATATTTCGCACATTTTCTAGAGGGACATCTATCACCATTGCACTTGCGTCTCGCACAAAAGAGCTGCATGTTTAGAAAGCCATGTAAAATTAATGCAAGTTCAACTTTGAAAAAAACATATATCGAGACTTTATGGCGGGTTTTTTCCCCATCTGACTGCAACTCGTGTTTTTAATTGAAAAATGGCCCTTTGGATTTTTTGGCCCTTTGTATTAAACCATGCATACATACATATATGATGATGTTTTGTTTATAGTTGTTTAAGCAACTTAATTCATTATAATTGGTTTATAAACATTATTTTAAACATTATGCACTTTTTTTTCACAGATAGTCATGTTATCTTATGCTCGATGCGTCCTCTTGTGGCCTCAAGAGAAAAGAAGCCAAAAGCTTTTCTTCACCCTAACTGAAATTATGCATTTTACATTCGAATATAATTGTATGTAATTAAGAATCCATAATGGCTTTTTTATTTTTAAAACATGGGTTAAAACTTCATATAACAGCACTCTGGAATATATCATAGCAATAAGTTCAGAAGGAAAATGTTATTTGAAACACATTTTATATTAATATTTTATATAAACTATAACTACCTGTTTTGGACCAATGTCTTTTAAATCAGTGAGCTGTAATATATACAATTTTGGAAAATTTTCAATATGTTTAGTGAAAAGTAAATAATAATAATTATAATAATAACCTTAATTGTACAAAAAAGGAACTATTTAAAATTTACGCATTTTACCTTTAGCTTTTATATTCAAATAGATTATAGCGGATTCAAATAGCCTAATAAAACTAGTTTTACAACCTGTCAAAGCTTTGGGGTCAATCGTTTGTTTTGTTTTTATTTTATTTAAAAAAATAATAAGAAAAGTGACGATTTAAAAAATGTAGCTTTGCCATCACAGGAAAAAATACATTTTAAAATATATTAAAATAGAGAGCTGTTTTAAAATGGCAAGAATATTTCACAATATTACTTTATTTTTGATATTCTTATTCAAGATCAATGCAACTACAAAACAAGCCTCTAAATGTGCATTTCCAGACACTTTACAGGGTGTCAGTGAGCTATAGGAATATCCCAGGATCATAAAATTCTACAGAGTGTCAGTGAGTTGCTCCAAAATAAATACATCAGTATTTTAGCTTCCTACTGTAGCTTGTGGGGAAAACCGCTCAGTAAAGTCAAAGAATATGTCCCATTACACAGAATTCAGTTCAGAGGCTCTTAACTGACGCGTACCTTTTGTCAGAGCATGGATGCCCAGCTTAACACGGGAAAAGTTTCCACAACCGATCTCGCCACGTATCTTGTAGAAGCCGATGCGGCGGCCCACGGTGAGCTCTCTCACCATCTTCTCATCTTGGCACATGTCCAGATTGAGTTTCTCCAGTGGGGTAAGGCGGCGTGGCTGGGTCCCCTCGTCGTCCGTACAGATGTCGGAGCTGTCTTGTCGGCTCCATCGGGCATAACGCTGGGGACCCGTGGCCACTTCTGAGACCCCGACGGAGCCCCCAGCAGGGTACACAGCATGTCATCCTGCCAAGGCCACTGGGGGGCTAGCTCATGAAGGAGACTGGTACTAAGCCCACCTGAAGAATGACATGATACACAAATAGAAACCTGCTTTGTTTTTTTAAATACACTTTTAAACCACTATGCTATAAAAAAAAGCCATATTTATCAAGGAGCAAATAAAAAATAACATTATGACTCATACTTATTATTTTAGATTTTAATTTCTTAAAATGTAGTTTATTTATATAAATTTTATATATTGTTTTACATATTTATGCAGTAAATTTTATTTTTGCGAATTTGTAGATATATATATATAGATAATATTATTACACACACACACACACAACATTATTCATAATTAAGTGAACAAATATAAATAAAATAAATTATATGCAATAATTAACTAAAAATCTAAATATTATTTTGATATTGTAAACACAACACACACACACACCAACACATTATTCTAAGTAAATAAATAAATCATAAATAATAACTAACTCTACCCACAAACAATTATATTATAAAATATTGTTAGTAATAAATAATTATTTTATCAACACACTTTAATAAAATAAACGCACAACATGGGGACCGTTTTTCATTAAAAAAGCAAATAATGGATAATCCTTTCTCACCTTCACATGTTGTCCTGTACGTCAATTTCCAAAATTAGCTCATTATCGCCACATCTCAACCCAAGCTTATACACATATCAAAGTATAAAGGAGTAGATGTTTAGGGTCGTCTGCTTCACAGTGCTCTTCTTCCCCTCAGTCCTGCATCTCACTGAACATCATCAGATATGCCCGAATTAATTGGTGCGTTGTCTCAGTGATAAAAATAGACCGCGGATCAGCTTTGAGAACGATGAGTGCTGTGATTGTTGCCTGGCTGCTATAACAAGGCTCCACGTTACTCTGAGTGGCCCTGGCTTCTTGTACGGTGCTTCCTCTCATTTAACATCTTTGCCTGGTGGCTCATTCAGAAATAGGGTCCCACATGGAAAACAGCCACTCCCTCTCAATTGTTCACCTCGGTGTGTATCTTTGGTGCTTCTGACTCACTCTACAGTCGTCTTTCTGGGATTAGCGTGTACAGAGATCCTAATCTGTGCCTTTTTTAGTGGCCCTTACGTCTCCAATTTAAACAGTAGGGACTAAACTAAACGATTCCCGTTTTCCTGGTGCGGTAGAGGAAGAGAGAGAGGAGACGAGATGATGAGAGAGAAGAGATTGAGGAGAGAGAGAGAGAGAGAGAGAGAGAGAGAGAGAGAAAGAATATATCAAGACTATTACACTGCCTTTATCCTGTCCTTAACTCACCTTTCCTTAAGGTAAACCCTTAGCTTATTTTTTTTTATTTAGCTTGTGTAAACCAGCATGTTTGTGGAAAGTTGATGCATTTGCAGCATTTGTTAAATAATTTGAACTATTTACAATTAAATTATAATCACTTTAAGACTCCAATGATTTTAAGACTATGTATTTATAATTAAATTTGAATATATCTTCCTACAAATGTGACTCAATGTGTGCGTTTGTGTGTGTTTCAGGATGCAATTAAGATGAGTTTGCTGATGTAGTTCCTGTAACAATGTCCCTAAAGAGCAGAATATAAGAGCACAGACAGCGGTCGCTCTTTAGAGCCACTGAGTGCTAACAGCACACATAAAACAAGCACTACACACCCATTACGCCACAGTGGGCCACAAATAAAACGATATATGAAGCAATGACAGAATATCAATTCACATATTCAAATGATCAATTCAAATGATTTCTAAAGGATCATGTGACACTGAAGACTGCTGGAAATTCAGCTTTGCATCACAGGAATAAATTACATTTTAAAATATATTAAAATAGAGAAGTGTTGTTTTAAATGGCAATGATATTTCACAATATTGCTGTTTTTTCTGTATTTTTGATCAAATAAATGTCTTGGTAAGAGACTTTTAACAGACCCTAAGCTTCTAAACAGTACTATAAGTATTAAATCATTCAGAATGTAGATATGCGATTGGATTTATGGTTTTCGCCTGATAAATGATGGAACAACCATTTCTACCCATTTTTGGAAAGTGTAAAAACGTAGTTCATAACATTCTACTTTTAGACTGTATGTTTTTTTGCACGGGTTTCTTGATCAAAGAACACCAGGTGTGTTGAACTGAGGCAGTTTTTCCACACAGGACTGCTGCACAGACACCTTAGGTGTGACCATGTGTTTTTGCAGGTGGAGGTGAGCGGTGATGCTGATATAAGATGCTGAGCTTGGTTTTAAACAGGGTTCTTTGACGCAATATTCTTTTGTTTTAACTTTCGAGCATCAGCATTATAGAATTGGAGCTAAACCAATCAGATCTGTTGAAAGTGCTTTGGAACTGACCATGTGTTAAAAACGCAAGACAAAGACAAAAGCTTTGTATCTTTACATGCGTGTATGTGTATTGTACATTTCTCTAAGTACTTGCTTGTGTAACTGTGATAAATAATCAGCAATTTGACAATCGAATGAGAACCCAAACACTCTTACACGCAATCAGCAGATCTTTCTGAGAAGCAGATTTAATCCCCCTTCATTCACTCACTCAAAACAAGAGCTTACTTCTACTGGCGTCAGCACTGAGCATTCAGAGGCCACAGGTTTATACGCACCACTACCCTGATTATAGAATACACTACCGTTCAAAAGTTTTTAGTCAGTAAGTTTTTGAAAGAAGTCTTTATGCTCACCAAGTCTGCATTACAAATCATGTATAATATTGTGAAATATTATCTGAATTTAAAATAGCTGTTTTCTATTTTAAAGGGGTCATATGATGCAATTTCAAGTTTTCCTTTCTCTTTGGAGTGTTACAAGCTGATTGTGCATAGATAAGATCCCTGAAGTTGCAAAGACTAAAGTCTCAAAACCAAGATATTCTTTATCAAAGTTAAGACTATGCCACACCCCCCTAAAACGGCTCTTCCGATCTTAACACGCCCCCACATATCTACCTCACTATGTGGAAATATTTGCATAATGCCGCCCAAATGTGCACGCAAAGAAAGAAGGCGTGGTTTCAGTAACCGCAGTTAGTGTTGAAGCAGCATGTCAGGGAGACGCTGTGTGTTTCTAGGCGAAAGCAAAAGCACTTTATTTGGCCTTCCGAAAAGTAGATGCATTTAGGAATCTTTAAAAATACTTACAACAGAACAGCAATGCATTATATGGACGACCGTTTCGTGAACCTAGGAAAGGAGGTAATTCTGACTTTGCTATGAAAATCTGGCGCTTCTGAATCAGCAACTGTTTTGCTATTAGTTTAAGTATTAGCTATTGACTGTTCAAATGCGGAGTTTTTCGCCACGTGTGTGTATGTGAGAGTGAGAGAGAGAGAGAGATAGAGAGAGAGAGAGATGAGTAGAGGATAGATAGAGATAGCGATAGAGATAGAGATAGAGTCGAATGAGATAGAGAGAGAGAGAGAGGGAGTCACAGTTGGAGTGAGTTCTTAACCGTGGCTTGTTACGCCACATACCAGCTTCATCACTGTGTTTGTCACGCGACTCTGTTCCCCTTTCTGGCTCTGTCTTTACATTTATTTTTAAAGATGAAGCTCGCAATTATGGTAAGGGGCGTTAAATTTCCGACAAGTGCTTGCCGTGTTCGGCCAATCACAATGCACTGGGTCAGCTGGCCAATCAAGCGACTGGCTTCGAAGGAGGGACTGTAGAAAAACGAAGCGGGTTGGAGAGGCGGGGCCTGAGGCCTAAAATAATGTAAAGTATTTGAAAAATAATGTGTTTTTTTTTTTCATTAAAGCATGTCAACATATTCTGTACACCAAATACACAAAATAATGATCTTTGAAAAAAGAATCATATGACCCCTTTAAATATTTTAAAATGTAATTTTATTCCTGTAATGGCAAAGCTGATTACTGATCCTTCTGTAATCATTCTAATATGTTGATTTGCTGCTCACGAAACATTTAAAAAAAAAAAGATCATAAATGTTGCAATAATCAATATATCGACTTATCGTGCAATATATGTACATGACCTCAATCATTTTTGGTGACGCAATATATCGCACATTATATTTACTTAAAAATTAATGTCACCATGTTTTGTACATTCCACTTGCGCCCGTGTCTTTTGCAGCTTCCCGTACATAACGTGATGTAGTCATGAGGTGCTCGTTCAAAATTTTTTCATCTGCAGATGTGGCCTTGTTTAGGGATCTGTGCCTTTGTGCATACGCACATCTGACTGCTGAGTAGTTTTTGTGTTTTTCAGCAATAGTGTGCACGCTTCATTTACAGAGAAAAGAAGGTCAGGGAAAAATCAGTAGATGGAAAAATCTCCATACAAGTTCTTTGTGCATTTTTCTTTTTTCTACTTGTTACTTTGCACTTTTTGTTAGAAAATGTTTATTTACTATTTATTCAAGTTTTAAATGTATCTATTATTTTTGATAATTTCCATGATCTAAATATTCTTAAAAAAATAAAAGTTTGTTGTCATTTGGAAGTGTGTAGTAGGGCTACGGCACGATAAATCGAAAAGGGGAATCGAGATCGCGATTTGACAGAAGCTGCGAATGTCATGCGTATCTTTCAGTGAAGCACGTTTCTGTGATCAGCAGTAAATCTCCATTCAAAGGCCTGAGGGCGCTCTTGCGCTGAAACTCCAAATACATCCTCGCAGAAGAAACCCAGAAAATGCTGATTAAATCGCTGCAGCTGATTAAACAGAAGATTCAACTGCTTTCATTAATTCAACGTGACTAATAAACACACGACTACGGCAAGATATGGTTTATCTGAGTTCTTATTATAATTATTATTATAATAAAGTATATAATAATGCAAAGCCTTTATCACTGCTTAGAATACCATGAAATATGTTGCGTGCCTTATTCTGTGTAGAAGCCACATCATCTCACAGAAGGATTTTATTTCAAACACTCGGCTGAAGTTATGAAGTGTGTTTGGAGTAAAAACATGTTATTAAATGTTGTATTTTTCACATGCTTTCAGATGGAGCAGCATTTACTTCACAGAGCCGTAGTTCACTGAGAAGCTACGCAAACAGCTGTCATTATCACGAACGATTTCTACGATTTCAGAATCGCCCAAAATCGCGATTTTTTTTGCATAACTTGTCAGTGAACTACGGTTATCTGTAGTAAATTCTGCTTCATCTGAAAGCACGTGATGATGATTTCCTACTGATTACAGAACCGGCTTTTTTAACAAAATGCGCATGACAATCGCATTCGATTAATCGTGTAGCCCTAGCGTGTAGGCCTTCTTGCATTATTATGCTGTTACATTATGATTATATATTCAGTGGCATAAAATGGTCTTTAAAATGACAATAATATCGCTTATCGCAAATATTTCTGGGGCAATATATCGCACAACAAAAAGTTGTTATCTTGACAGGCCTAACCATAACATTTTTTCAGGATTCTTTGATGAACAGAAAATTGTTTTTTTAAACATTTATTTAAAATGTATGGAAACTAATGTTTTTGAAAACTATTAATTTCTTTAAAAAATAAATAAATAAAGTAGGCATAAAATGACCCGAATACTGATTGCTAAACTGATTCTTATATAAATAGTTAGATGGTAGCAAGAACAAATAACCAGATGGCTGAAAAAAAACATCTATCTGATACAGATATTTGATCTTCCTATTTATATTTGATATATATATTTAATATCGTTCTGACTGCCCTACTTCACACGCTCTATTTACCAAGGTACAGCACACAATCAAAGTGATGTTTCTCATGAATACTCAAATCCTCAAGGCAAGCTTCAAACACCTTCCTGCATATGTGTGTGTGTGCGCTGCTGATTGCTGAAGGGGCTGAAAAGATTCACCGGCTGACAGAATTCTCTTTTAAAGTGTAAAACAAGCAGAAATCCTGAAACGATCCTTTCAAGTGCATGGATGTGATTGTGCATGTGTCTGCATAATGATCTTCCTCTCTCACCCTTTTCCACCATCTTTCTGGCCATCTTTCTGATCTACACACAAGATAAACACTAAACACATGGGATATCAGTGGCCCCTGGGTAAGAAAAAGCCTTGTTGCATGTACAGGGTTCAGCTAGTAAAACCTTTGGCTCTAAATGGAGGCACACATTTTTTAGAAAGTAGAATTAAGTAAAGTAATTCTTACATAATTGCTCATTCACTATGACTTTCCTCACAACATCCAATATGCCCACTTCCCTATTATATAGTAAGGAAAAAGCAGTATGTAAAAGGAGCTGTATGTTCGAATTCACAGTATTATTCACAAAATATCAGGCAAAAAGTACCAGGATGACCTTCTACTTCAGGCGAGATTCCAAAATGTGCATTTCCTGGACACTTTACTCTTCCAATAATGCCTCAGTAGAGGTGCTGACGCAACTGACACCATAAGTCACATGACAATGACAACATGATAAATGAAGTACACCCAGATTATATTCATAATATATAGAACATCCTTTTTTAACGGCTGTGAAGTAAGTTCCAAATCAAATGTAGTACCTACTCAGTATGCCATTTCAGAAGCAGCTTCTGTGTTCACACTCACAGCCACAGCTACACAAAGCCCTCCTGTGTGTGTTTTGATTGAGACACATGGACAGAGAGGGGAAAAAAAGAGCTCAGTAGTGAAAAGATCAGGGACAATAGGGGGCCAGAGGTGCCAATCTGGAATTTCCATCACGTAGCTACAACTACCAAATTTCAAGTCATTTTCTTACTATCAGATCAGCCACACAATAATTACATATGATTACAACTTTGATAAATGACGCATGTCGTTCCTAACCCGTATGAATTTCTTTCTTCTGTTGAACACAACAATAGAAGATATTTTAAAGAATGTGGGAAGCCATTGACTTTCATAGTATTGTTTTTTTAACACTATTGAAGTCTATGGCTACTGTGAGGTGTTTGGTAACCAACATTCTTCAAAATATCTTCTGTGTTTAGCAGAACAAAGAAAATCATACAGGTTTGGAACAACTCAAGGGTGAGTAAACGATGACAACTGCATTAAAAACGCACAAAACCACAAGCATCACACATGCTTCAGAACATGTATTCAGATTTTGATACATGTCTGAACGTGTCCATATTAATGAGTCCTTAAATAAGGAACATAATTAAGGAGTTCAATTGATGTTTGGACCTTTGAGGGAAAAAACATGCAGATTATGCGATGAAACCACAAAAAAGGCTGTTTCCGTTGCATTGTGCCTTGTTAATGTATTCCCGACCCATCAAAGCAGCTTTAATCTCAGACCTAAAACCATGTTTCATGTCATCCAACTAAGGAGTCATCAAAGGAGCCTGAACAAAAGTTGACATCAATCCGTGAGAAACTAGAAAGGATCAGTCAATGTCATAAATTACAATATTCTCAGTAAATTAATACTTCTATTCAGGAGCCATTTGGGATTCGCACACCTGTACTGTTCAAACACTAATGCGGCTTTATTTAAACCAGGGGCCCTCTGTAGACCCCACACATTCCCAAATGCAAGACTAAAATCATGTTAATTACAAATGCCATTTGTTCAGAGGATTTTAAATGAGTTTTACAAATGTTCAGTCATAAGGGATGGAATAAAAATGAAAAAATATAATGAATCACAATTTTACACAAATAATAGCAACACTAAATATGAACTGTTATATTAATTATATATTATTATTACTGGGAATAAATTACTCTGCAAGGGTAAATCTTTATTTCACACGCATCTCAAGTCACTAAAGGTGACGCACGTTTGTGTCAGATCTCAGTGTGTAGTCCAGCTCTGTGAAATATAATTATAAAATAGAAGTAGCCTAACAGTAACACCAGCTTAATTTTTAATGAGATGATGCTCGTGTCTGCGCCAAAGATGAATTGTAGTTTACACGCTTCTGTAACAACCGCTGCTGGGCAGTAACGCCAGATACATCAACATCAAGATTTGTCTATTGATATCTGAACAAATGATAAAAGCCTTGTAAACAATTTGAAGGCATACATTAATTCTTCATGCTTGTATGTATTTAATGGTTACCTCTCAGGTTGATGAGAATTGATGAGTAAACATCCTTACCTTTCTTAAGCGTTGCCTCGTTGAAATATTGTGCGTATTCGTAGCGGTATCATTCAGTTTGTTGTAACTCGGTGCGTGTCACTGAATGTGATGCGCGAGGACTCCAGGCACCATCACACCAACAGGGAGGACAGGTGACGGACAGTTCTGTTAACCAATCACAGCTTGGAGGTGGGACTAACGGCTTTCTTTAACCAATAGGCTGTTAGAACATTTCTAAAATAGAAAAAAAATGTTAATGTCCCTTGAGTTTTGCTAATTTTTTTTTTTTTAAAAGTCTAGTTTTACTTCAAAACAAAATCACCTTTGAGACTATCAATAACGTATCAATTTAACAACGATTGTGATCCTGTAAACTAGTGGTTTTCAAACTTTCTAAATCCAATTACTAGTAACAATAAGCCCCTTGCAAAATACAAAGACAGCTATATGTTTTGTTTTAGAGAAACTACGAATAATTATTATAATGGGATATAAATGGGATGTTTAAGCATTTTTTATTAAATTGTTGTAATGGATTCATTATAATATTGAAGTTAAATACATTAATACGAAATTAATTTAAGTCATCCTGTGGCCCTCTTAGAAGTTTTCTGAGGCCCTATAGTGGGTCCCAGCCCCTAAGATGCCTGGCCCCGCCTTCAAAGCTCCTCCAGTCTGAGAAGGCCTGGTTTAACCCATACCTGCTTTACAGTGAAGAGATGCTGCATTTCCCCAATTACATTTCATTTCCAGTTCACATAAATCACTGCAGCTCAAAACAGGCTCAGAGTGCCACATCAGTACAGCTCTGTACAGCTGAACTATGGAGGACGAAACCTGCAAAAACAATAAAAAAAAAAATGCACAAATAAATAAATAAATGTGTGCATAAATACACGTATTCTTGTTTAAATACATAAATAAATAATTAAACGTGATGAAAGTGGGCAAATAAATAAAATAAATTGGTGGGCAAATGGAAAATGTTTAAGGAAATGCTAAACTCATCCTATTTATTTTCCTTTGATCACTCATTTATTTCTGAATGTAGTTCCGCATTTATTTTTCCTCTGCACAACATGCTAATGAGAGGGTGTCAAAATAGCAGAGTAGGCAGGAGCGTGTGTGACGTGCTTGAGCGTGCCTGCGCTATGGTATTTCACTCACTCAGCAAGGGTACTGACTATTATCTTACACTTTTCATGGTTAGGTTTTGTAGTTATAATCATGAGGAGGAGCTCTAAATCATAAAAGATTTTAGTGGCAGTGTAAAATATTAATGCTTACATAGCTCTTAATTGCAATACTGAACTGTTATTTGCTTAATAAACATACTTTTGTCGCCTGCACTTTCTGTTCTGATAACTAATGGGAAAAAACTGTCTGTTCCTCGATTAAACCACTTCATTCCAGTTCTCAAGGATGTGTATAAGCCTCTGTTTGTACAATAATAAATTGGGAATCAACTGAGATGTACCCTTGTGTATGTCAATAATTTGGTTCTCCCGCCGTAAAGAGAGATAGATTGCTGCAGATCTACTTGGTTGTAGAAGACTGTTTACTGACCACAAAAATGATATTACACGTACCTAAACAACGAGCAGGTAAAACCATAATAAACACTAGCTGCCATCAAAAGAACGAGCCCTTATTCCACGGATAAAGTGAATAATCTAACGATGACCATGGATACTGATATTACAGTTGTCTATAGCTGGAGACTCAATCGGGTTACAAAAAATGACGTCAGGAAATGACACTGGCCAATTCTTTGGGTCGTTTGTAAAGTCACAGATACTGTACGGACAATACAGCTCAGTTTATGTATCTTGCTCTGTTGAACGGCAAAAGTGACTTTACGTAGGCCATACTGGATTTACACCATGCATCTCCTGTCAGCGGGAAAGCCACGCCCCCAGCTATGACATGACCCCGACCAAGTCCATGGTTGACACCCTCTCATTAGCATGTTGTGCAGAGGAAAAATAAACGTGGAACTACATTCAGAAATAAATGAGTGATCAAAGGAAAATTGTTAGGATGAGTTTAGCATTTCCTTAAACATTTTCCATTTGCCCACCAATTTATTTTATTTATTTGCCTACTTTAATCACATTATTTCTATATGTATTTAAACAAGAATTCGTGTGTTTATGCACACATTTATTTATTTATTTGTGCATTTATTTATTTATTGTTTTTGCAGGTTTCATCCTCCATACTGAACAGCAAGCTCACTTAAAATGAATGAATGGTGCAGACTGAACAAGGAGAAAAATTAGAAACACAAGCCAGAACTACATACATGTCGTCTCAATTATCTGGGGAAACATTTTGCCCTTTAATTCTTTTATGAAAATAAGCTTCTTGCACACGCTATAAACATACATCCAAAGATAACTTAATAAAAAAAAAACAAAAAAAACATTCTTTCCACACCCGAAACAGTCTTGGCGATGTGCACTATTCATGAAATGAATTACATCTTACTATTCTTATCCACAACATACATTAAAAGCATGACTGAACCGGTAATCAGATTTATAGAGACACTGCTTTCCGAGAAGTGAAGAGCAAAGCTTAAAGTTGACCCATCTTTGTTGCATGACACCACTGTGAGCATTACTGTATAATTTTAATGTGGCGGGAAAGGAGTAAAGGCCTGGTTCACCTTTCAAATTCATTCTCAAAGTGTCCATGCACAGGAGAGGCCTTTCATACATTTGCAGTCTTTACTTCTTTCAAACTGTTCACTGCCTCTTGTTGAACTCGACTTTCTGCTGGTTCTGCAACAGTCACCCGTGCTATTTGGATTTCCATTGCTTGTTCTTTCAATCTCTCGCCATGTACGTGTAAAACCACTGTCTCTTCCACCCCACCCACAGTCTGAGAAGGCTGTATCGGCGTCTCTTCCTCCACCATGAGAGTCTCCTCAACAGCAACAACGTCCACCGGCTCCACAGTGACATGCTCCACCCGTATGCCGTCCTCCAGAATCACCCTCTCCTCTCCCTCCTCAACCTCCACCATAGCCAAGACCGTGGCTGGGTCTGAAATCATGACTTCCTCTGTGACGATAACCTTCTCCTGTAAGCCATGGAGCTCTAGCAGATGAGTGTGGAGGTCTCTGGGTTGCGTGAACCACTGATCGCAGATGGTGCAGTGGTTGGGTTTCTCACCCGTGTGGGTCACTAAGTGGTCCTTGAACTGCTCCCAACTATTGAAAACACTGCTACAGACCTGAGGAGCGAAAAAGATAAGCGAGTAGGGCTGCATGAATGAGCAAAATACAACCAAAACTGCCATATTGCTTAGTGTGATTAACAAATTGCTTTTAATTAAAGGCACAATATGTAGATTTTTTTATTAAAATATCCAAAAATCACTAGAACAGCGTTATATATTTTGCTGACATGTGTACTTACATTATCCCAAATGTTTCGAAGAATGTTTAAATCCAGAGAAATAGCCATTTTAAATAATGGCTCATACACCCTCGATTTCCAGTCTTGTTTTGTAGAAAACATGGAAACACCAAAGACGCTTTATGTTATTTGGGGCGCCCCAACGTTTTTTTTTTTTATTAGACAGGTGAAGACCGCACAGAGTAGCATTATAACAGAACTTTCAAACGCATCTATTATGATAAAACAGCGCTGCTTAACCCCACATACGCATGAACGGAAGCAGCGGAAGCGCTCGACTGTAGTATAATAAAAGCTCCGCTGCTTTCGAGCCGTTCAGCGGCTCGTGTCGTCGACGGCTTTCAGCATCACTCCGCTTCATAACGACGTTAAAAATCTTTAATACATTAGCTCATCCATGAACATGATTTCTGCCCAAGTCCCATCGGATTGCATCAGCTGTGGGGATGAAGACGACAACTCCCATGACTCCACACTCAGTCACCGTCATCAAACTACGCCTTTGTCTCTATGTTTAATTTGAATACGCGCCCTCTAGCAGCGAAAAATTACATATTGTGCCTTTAAAAAAATTTAGTTTATGGGAAACACACCAGCTTCCAAACTATGAGAAAGAAGCAATATATGCTGTTGTTAAAAAAATGAGGAAGAAACTGAGGTTTTTGTCAAAAAATGAAGTTGATGCTTTGATATTTGTAACTGATATGAAGACTTTAACATACATACCATATATATATAATAATTCTATACATATTAATATATATATATATTATGACCACATACACCACGACCATATATCAGGTATTAATTTTACAGTCTACTCTCAAATATAACATTATATTTTTCTTAAATACCCAATTTGTTATTTTTGACAATGTAATCTTACAATGGTATTATTTCTTATTTAATATTTAAAAAATGTTATAAATACTATTATCATCAAATTGATATTTTCCATTTTAATTTTAATTAAAGTTTTAGTAATCTTATGTTTCTCTAGTCTAGTTTATTTTTTTTTACTTCAGTTTTAGTAAAAATGAAGTTACACAAATGAATTAATTGAGAAATTGAATGCAATATATTGTATCTTAAAACGCGCAAAATCACATTTATCAGAAAAATAGCAATTTGATTTTCTGTAGCCCTTTTAGTGAGTTTTTCAGAAGGTTTAGCATGGTAAAAATGCATGTTTGGATAATATTTTACTGGCTAAAACCAACCTGGCATTCATACAGCTTCTTTCTCCCTTTTTTGGCTCCAGCGCCATTTTGACATGCTGACATGTGGCACTTCAGCGTACTGTTCCTGGCAAAACGTTCATGGCACTCCGGGCACTCAAAGGGTTTCTCACCTACACATACGTGAATAAATGAGAAGCTGATTAGAGATTACATTTGAATACATTTCTTAAAATGCATTTGACCTCATAATCTCTCACCTGTGTGCTTCCTTAAATGCTCTTTGAAGTGTCCAAAATGATCAAACTGCTTTTCACAGTACTCGCAAACATGCACTTTCTTTTTCTGTCGTTGGGACTGTTCCTCCGCATCAAAATGGTAATTATTCAAGTGCTGTTTAAGGGCTCCTTCCCGGGCATATGTTTTACCGCAGTGCCTGCAGACAAAGCCCCTATCTGGGGTAGCGGTGTGAGTCTTCATGTGCTGTTTGAGGTGGTAGTAGAGTTTGAAGCAGCGGTCGCACTTGTCACAACGGAAAAGGTTGTCCAGCTGAGAGATCTGAACCTCCACCACTTCAATATTCTCCAGGGTCTTGGAGGCAATCACAGCCTCTTCCGGCACGACTACCGAATCATCTACTTCCTTTTTCATCACATGGAGTGTCTGCTCTCCCTGCTGGTACTTGCTGGTGATGTCGGCCAATAAGGCCAATGCAGAGTCATCCGATGAGGGTTCGGTTGAACTCCTAGCAGCATCCACTACTTCCACCAGGCCGCTTTCCTCCACCTCAATATGTTCCTCGCCAACCTCCACTTCGATCTCAACAGATTCGGTCTCCACTGAAGGAAGAGTCTCAGTGATCACATTGGAGGACTCTGCGATTTTTCTTTTTTTAGCCTTGCTCTTTCCAGCCAACGCCTGGGAGGAGTTCACTGAGGCTGTACCATTCCTTCTACGTAGAAGAAACATAATAGTTAAAAATCAACTTCAGGATAAAATCAAGCAAAAGAATATGTACAATAGTGAGCAACCTGTTGTTCAAGGCTTTGATCGCCTCCTGCATTTGAAGGTACTCTGCAGCTCTCCAGACATCACTGACTTCTTCCTCACCATTCACAGCTAATGTAGCTGTATAAGTGAACTCCATTAGGTGACGGAAGGCAGTGTTGCTAACACCTGTTCATTGCAACAAAAATATTGTAGTAAAGAAGATTATTATTATTGAGCATACATTATTTGGAGTCATTTTTAGCTTACTACTATTAGGGCTGGGAGAACATAAAATGCAATAGCAGAAATGTGTCAACTGGTAGCATTAACTGCGGTCAACTTGGACACAAAAACCTGAGGTCTGACTCAAATGGGTCAGGCTAAAAAAATATGATTAGCGGCAAAGACATGGTTCAGGTCTGATATCAGTAGCCTCGGGTATCTGGTAATTTTAAACAAATTTGATTTCAGGTCCAATTGGACCAAATGTAGATTTCTTTAAAAAGACAACTTTCCATTATTCGTTTTGGGCAATAAACAATATTAGGTAACATTTTATTTTAAGATGTCCTCGTTATACATGTACTTACTATTATAATAACAATAAATGATGTATGATTACATGCAAGTAACCCTAAGCCAAACCCTAATCCTAACCATATAGGGAGTACATGTAGCTGATTAACATTACTCAGTACTTAAATGTATAATTACACTATAACAACTGACACCTTAAAATAAAGTGTAATTCAATATTATTTAAAACAAATACATAGCAATAATTCAGTGACATTGGTATTATCCCCCCCTCCCACTTCTTTGTCAATCTGGGCTTCTAGGTGTAAATTACCAAGCCCAAAGTCTACTAACTGTGTTGCAAACAAGTGCTTCCAGTTTAGACAGAGTTGCTGATTAAGATTAGTCATTGTCCAGGAAAAACAGGCTACATTGTAATATGTGACCCTGGACCACAAAACCAGTCTTAAGTCGCTTGGGTATATTTGTAGCCAAAAAAACATTGTATGGGTCAAAATTATCGATTTTTCTTTTATGCCAAAAATCATTAGGATATTAAGTAAAGCTCATGTTCCATGAAGATATTTAGTAAATTTCCTACCGTAAATATTTCAAAACTTAATTTTTGATTAGTAATATGCATTGCTAAGAACTTAATTTGGACAACTTTAAAGGCGATTTTCTCAATATTTAGATTTTTTTTTGCACCCTCAGATTCCAGATTTTCAAATAGTTGTATCTCTGCCAAATATTGTCCTATCCTAACGAACCATACATCAATGGAAAGCTTATTTATTCAGCTTTCAGGTGATGTATACATCTAAATTTTTTTTAAAATGACCCTTATGACTGGTTTTGTGGTTCAGGGTCATCATATATAACAGTTTTTGGTTCCACAGAGATGCATGTATAGTTGGGTACCTTCAATTTCCACTAGAGGCTCTTGAGTGAAGTCCTGAAAGAATTTGTGGAAAAACTGACTGCAGGCAGCCAGAACAGCTTTGTGGGCCCTAAATTGATGCCCTGTTAAAGTAACCACAATAATCAGCACCTGTTTATTCACCTGTATCATATTTTGCATAATTCCCAAAGGTATTAGATTAGCACGTACAAACACTGGAAACCTCACCATCCACAATAAGTGTGATGTCTGTGAACTGATCCAGCTGACGCTGCTCATTCAGTTTGTCAAGCATCACTTTGTAATGGGCTGGAAACTCATGCCCATAGTCAACATCTCCATCAACAGACATGGTTCAGCCCTTTCCCTGCGCATGCAAGTACTATGAAGAAACAAAAACAGACAATATAAAAACAAGGACGCATGTGAGTATATATATATATAATAATATATATATATATAGAAATATTATAATAGGAAAAAGTGACGATACATTGACTTTTTAGTACCAAAAAGCAGTTACATTTGTTCAGGGGTGCGTTTCCCAAAAATAACCATGGTCGCAAGTCCCGTCGTTAAAAATAGTTCAATGGAACTAACGACCATAGCTAGCTAACGAATCTTTTGGGAAACACACCCCAGATTTTGTAAGTGGGTAGACAGCTATAATATTAAATTGTTAAATGCATTTTGAAAGCCAAACAATTAGTCTACAATCTTTCACAGGCGTGTGTCAATTAACACAGACAATGCTTTAAGATAAATTAGGCACATACTTTGTAATGGCCCCTATGCCAACAGATCCATAGAGCGGCAGGCATATCTAAGCAGCATGCCGAATAAGCCCGCATTTCTACAGGGAGCTCTACGCAAGACGGACTGCTTTACACCCATCGGCTCAAAGTGCTGCAAAAGCCACGTACTTCAACAGTCCAACCGTATGGAGGTCCTAAAGAAATACACAAACGGCAAAAGCAGCACTGTGTGCCAGTCAGCTTCATGTTACTCGCACGCTGGGCCTGTGGCCGCTAACGCATTCGCCATTTGTTTTCTGGACCATTGTCGTTACGTCATCAAATCGCGCATTAAAATGCTCTTTTAATCAGACAGATTCCCTTTCGGCTAAATAATGAGTGACGCCGGGTGTCTAACGCTCCCGAGAACTTACCCCGGGTGACGCTCTGATGTTTAGTGCGGTTGTTTATACGCGTTTGAGGCCTGAAGCGATCAATGTGCTGTTTTTCCTCCGCTCGTCGGAAAAGGGCGGTCGCTCTTGCTCTGGCCTCGAGTTCCCATAAGCCCCTGCGGTAGAGTTTTATCGCGCGAGGCTGACAGGTGGTGGTTACCAGGGCGACGGTGCTCAGAGATCCCGTTATCTTCAAGTATGGAAAATGTACATTTGTTTTGGCTTAATTATTTTAGTAGATTATTATTGTGTTTTGTATTCTGGTTGTGTATTATACTTTACTGCTTTAGGTTAAGTCATATAGGTCTATTGTTCTTTTAAATAGCCTAATATTTGTGCTGGAGGCCTATGTATCCCCTGTAAGCGTTATACTGTATGCCTTTAATAAATAGCTACATTAAAAAAGTATGGAAAAGGTAAATAAGTCTAAGAAGTAAAATGTTGGTTGGCAACCTGATTTGGATTAAAAGATTTAAATAAAAATGTATTTAAAAATGACCCATTAGTAAAGCATTTTATGGAAGTCTTGTACATACAATTCATTGATATATTATTAGCCTATAGTTTTTGTTCACATTTTAAATTAATTTTAATGTTTATATTTCATTTTAAATTTTAATATTTAAATTTCATTTAAATGTTTTTCTTATCTTATTGTCATTTTTATTTGTTTTTCTTAAACGTCTATACAGGCTAGTTCTCAGTTTTGATTTTAGTTTGAGTTATTTTAGATAAGATAAAATAAAGTGTTTATTATTATTTTAAGAAACGTTTTTTTAAATGGTTTTAGGTTTTAATAAACCTGATCCAATGTTACTTTTGTTCAAAAACTAGAAAAAAATTAAATTTTATAAAATCAAAAGAAAATATTTAGTTTGATCGATTAGAGAGAAAAATAAGTAATTCTAGCTATATATTCATGTTTCTTAAGACCTTTCACAGAAGTTATTACATTTTTCACTAAGGATATTTGAAATTAAGCTGAAATTTGTCATAATAAACTGTTTTTTGCTTCTCTCACAACCGAAACGTGCGTTATTCGTTGACAGACAAAGCTCTCCACTGGCCTCCTGAGGCACAACTGAGATACAGTGCACTCTTAAAACTAACGCTTCTTATTGGCGTTGATGAGAATCTTTAACATCCATGGAACGTTTCCATTCCACAAAAGGATCTTTATAGTGGAAAAAGGTTCTTTTGATTACATTTTCTTTAACATCTAGAAAATGGTAATTTTAGGAACTGTTCACTGAGAACTAAAAATGGTTCTTCGTGGCATCACTGTAAAAACCCACTTTTGGAATCTTTATTTTTTTAAAGAGAAATTTGACAGAGAACTGTTTGTGGTTATGGAAACCAACTGAATTTTTTTTCAGTTTATTAAATTGTGACTGAAGAAATTATCATTTTAATAAAAATCTAAACGATTTTCTATTTTTCCATTTTTTGAACTGTAAAGGCTACATTTGAAAAACATTATCACCTACGTAGGTTTCTATTCGCCTCTTATTCTCCCGCCACTAGTCCACAAGAGGTCGGCTGCAGCCTTGCCTTTCAAATGCTCAGACTTGCACTCTCAGACTTGCACTCTCAGACATTTGCGCTTCCGCTAGCAACGTTACTTGCAGTCTTTATTTTTTATTTTGTTCTATTTTTTGATTACTTTTTGTTTGAATCTCTCAACATTTTACACCAGTAGCCAGGTGGTGAGACAAGAAAAAGGAACTAATGACGAAGTCACTTGCAATCGACACAAATCGTGCTTGTTGCCAATGGAGACAAGACACTGTGGTGGTGATTAAATGATTAAAACTAATTTAGTACTATAACATACAGGATCCTGCTAGTCATCTGTAGGAGAAAAAGACAAGACCCCCAAATCCGTGGCCACAGAACAGCAGAATATGAAAGCAATGCACAAAGTATCTCGTTAAGCGTTTTCCTCCTGTAGAAAAACATAAACACTTAACATGGCTTAATGTATTAAGATGCTATTAAAATATCAAATTAAATATGCCGTTTATCTATATGAATATGTATAGATTCGTTTTCCTTCCATACTGCAAATTGCATAATGGAGCAAAAAGGCCACTCAATATCTCCTCTACTTTATTAATATACATAATATATGTACAGGCAGCAGGTGAGCCTTTTCGTGTTAAGTGTTTTTTTCCATATAGAATAAACTGTCTACATTTCTTTTATATCATTGTCTTTGTCCATTGAGCTACATTACATCTTTTATGGTTAATGATTTTCTATAGGAGGAAAATGTTTAACGTGCAATTTAACGCATTGCGTACTGGGCTCGTCTGCTTGCCTGTAGCCTACTGAGTTGATCCTTTTAAAATCACTTAATGCATTTCATAATGCACGTTCATATTTGTTGTTCTGTATATACTTTACGTCAACAACAAGACATATAGGCTACTAAATTGTCTTTATCATCCGTTATTATGCCACATTAAGCGGTTTGGCTGTATGGGGGACCAGTGAAGTTTGCGCATTGTGTTCATAGCAATCTGCTATCCTTGGCGTACAGTCAATAATAACTATATATCGAATTTGTTTTTTTTTGTGATCTTTTAAAACAACTTAATGTTTCTTAATACATTACCAGCCAGGTTAAGTGTTTATTTTTCTAGAACAGGAGGACACGCTAAAACGATAGACGTTGTGCCTTGCTTTCATATTCTGCTGTTTCTGTGGCCACGGATTTGCGAGGGGTCTTGTCTTTTTCTTCAGACCCTTATTTTATAGTACTAAATTAGTTTTTAATCATAGAGAGGAAGAAGGAGGAGAGAGTTAATCACCACCACAGCTTCTTGTCTTCATTGGCAACACGCACGATTTGTGTGGATTGCAAGTGACTTCGTAATTTAGTTTATTTTTTCTTGTCTTCACCACATGGCTACTGTTGTAAAATGTTGAGAGATTCTACGTTCAAATTCAAGTTAACGGTTGCTAGTATCGAAGGCGCACGTGTCTGAGAGTGCAAGTCTGAGATGCAGTTCGAGAGGCTGTCGCATACCCTTCTCACTGTTCCACGTCGGGCGGATTGGTGCTGCCGTGGCCACAGACTTGGCATGAACTTTGGAAGTGGCAGCGGCATGGGTACGCCGATTTACTTCGTTGGTATGTTTTGTAGCTTGATGTGAAAAAACCTATGTGCAAATCTTTTGTAAACTTTAGATCAGAAAAGACTGTAGCTTACATTCACACATTACCCGTATATATGCTAGACGATTCCACGCAGGCTGATGTTTATGAATAAATCTTTAGCCAACGTCTCCGGTGGTTATGTGTGTGTATGGCATAGCTTTCTATGGGGCACCACAGCGCAAATTGAAAGATAAAAAAATTGAAAAATAGAAAATTGTTTAGATTTTTATTCAAATTATAATTTCTTAAGTCCAATTTCTGTAAACTGAATAAGGAGATAAAATGGCAGTTAATTTACGAGTACTAAAAAAATATGTTTGGGGGGATTTAATTTTTTTTATTTTTGCATTTGCTCCATATGGTCTGAAAATTGAATTGTGAAGCGTTACACGGACCTTTAATGTATGACAGAATACTGATGCTTTTAAACGAAATTAAAGCAAGAACTAAGATGTGATTGTTGGAAGCATGTGTACAATGTAAAATTATTAAATGTAAAAACAGAAGACAACATATAGCCTAACCTCAATTCATATATCTGAACCAAACATCAACAGGTTTACACATAAGCTGAGTATGTTAAACCATTGCAGGTTTGCTAGTTAAACATTAGGCTAATCTAAAAATGATTGTCAAAACTTGAGAAAAAAGCTAAAATCAAATAGATTAAACAATTTCTCAAAATGCTATTGATTTAATGTCCTGTTGTTCATTATCCATTGACTTGGATATACAGCTTATTCTTTACTAAGAATAGACAAATGTATTGTCAAGATTTATGAGAATCAGTTTATCTAATAAATTATTTCATAACACATTCTTAAAGTTAAAGGTTAACTAGCAGTAATCAGTGAAATGTGTGTTAACTGCATCTAAAATGCATCACTAGGAGGTCAAACTGTCCTCCAGATCATGAGATATGATAATGAACATTAACTGATAAATCATAAAACATAAGACATCTTGAGACTGTCTTATGTTTTATGATTGATAATGAACATTAACTGATAAATCATAAAACATAAGACGTCTTGAGACTGTCTTTGAATGTTTATAAAAGGGTTTTGGACGTTTATGTAAGTTTTAAACACTTGTCTTGTCTTGAAAATATCTTACATAATTTTAAAAACAGGGTGTTCAGCAAAGTTCAGCAAAAAGACAGGAAGTGTCAAAGTTTCATCTCAGCAGGAAAAGTGCTGACACTAACCCAGCTGTGCAATGCTGCACAAGCAAACATTACAGGATGATAAGAGAACCATGCAAATAAAATGATCACTGATTCTGTACGAATGAATGCTTTAATAACCATGTTGCACACAATGATCTGATACATAATTGGTTGTAATTTCTTTTCAGTGTTGCCCCCCCTTTCAGCCCCTAGGGAAACAGAAGTCTGGAATGCAGTGTTCGTTAACTGTTTACTATCTGGACATTTTTTTTTGGCAAAAACAAGTGTAACTTTGCTATCAGTTTTTCTTTTTTTATGAAAGAGACGTGTGAAGAAATGAAAAAGTTAGAAAGGAAAAAAAAAGAAAAAGAAAATAAAAAACAGACTTTGGCAGTGACACATACCAATACTAATCCACTTTAGACATTCTTTTTTCCCCTGCTCAAGCTTTGGCTTGTCCACTCAAAACACATTATGGAGGTTACAGACATTTACTGCTGATGCGTGTAACTCCTGGGGTGAATACTCCTGGGGTGAATACGTGACCTATTAACGTTTTTGAAACAGGGACAGAGGGACCTTTGCCCCACTTTCAGTCAGGAAAAACAAGAGGAGTATAAATAGGAGGAGCCGTGTGGGAGCGGGTTGTTTTTGTCTAGAACCAGCTCAGAAAGTATCGCTGCTGAAGACTCTCAAGTAAAACAAGTAAGTTGCTCATCAGTTATGAGATATAATATTTTTTTAGATTTCTTTTTTTTTTTCAGCCGTTCTGTAAAACATCTTCTTTGCATTACTTATTAATTTTTTAATTATTCAAATATACTTTAAGTTTAATGTAGCCTAGGTATTAATGCATTATTTAAAACTAGTTTGCATATTAATTTGGCTCTGACAACTCCGTGTCATGAAAATTTACAGTGTCCTTCAGTAGTATCTAGATGGACTATGGACCTTGTCCTAAACTTGCTTTCATTGACTTTGATCACTAAATCAGGGTTAATTACCATAATTACAGGTACATGATTGTTATATGACTAATACAAGAACAATATAGTTATATAACTGCTGAATGGACAGTAATTTCGATATGTGCTGAGTCAAAAGAGACCATTCCCCTGCAGAGTTTCCTTCTTGTTTTACACCATTTTTTCTTGTTTCCTGTAAAGCTTCTTTAGAACAATATATATTGTGACACATGCTATAAAATAATTGAATTAATATCAGTATTTTTTTTTTATATATAGTAATTATCATATATTTTCTATGCTGTGACATTTGAATATAATAGTAAATAAAACAAATATACATAAAAAATACTACAAATTTTTTATATTCATTTTTATCTAGCGGTTTGTATAGAAAATATATCCATTATATATATATTATATAATTATAATATATGTACTATTATTATCTATAGATTATAAGTATATTATATATCCTATATATTTATAATACTTGACTTTAATGTCCCCGTAAAACATTGTAAAATACACAAAAATACACATAAAAAAATGTTTGTTGATTGTCAGGTTGGAATTGTATCAGCATTTTACAATTCAAATGTCTCCAGTTTTTTTATGGATATGAGACAAACTGTTGGTCTTTGTGTTTAGGTTGGTGGGTCTGTTGTTTGGAGTCATGTGGAAGGCACTCAGCCTTACCCTGGCTCTCTGCCTGCTGGTGGGCTGCAGTGCAGAGAGCGAAACAGACGGAGCCCGCTGCAAACTTCCTCCTGTGTGGAAGATTGGAGAGGAGGAGCCCACGAAGAACGCTCTTGGACATGTGACAGTGGTTGCTTACCTCCAGGCCAGCTGATTGTTCTGCTTGGAGCAAGCATCGAAGTGAGTGCAGACTTTTTACTTTATACTAATAATTTCAAACAGCAAAACTTTGATGAGACCTTGGTTTTCAAACCCTTATCTGGTCGCATTCTTGATAGTGCTCTCTTTGTACTGTTCACACATGGCGTATTTATCTAATCCAACATGTTGAATGTTCTTCAAGGCTCAATGACTTGCTCCTGAAGTTAGAGAACCAAGGTTATATAAATATAAACTACATGGTGGTAAACAACCGAGACGAAAGGTCCCAGCAGCTGCACCCCTTGCTCAAAGAAAGACTGATGAATATCACCCTCTACGCCCAAGACCTCAGTCAGCCGGATGTCTGGCAGGCAGTAAATGCTGAGAAGGACGACATCTTGGTCTATGACAGGTTCGGCTCACCACTCATCCAGTTCAATTCACCTAATGAACACGATCACTATATTACTTTAATAATAATATTCCACTAAACACCTTTTTCTACCTTTTTAGGTGTGGCCGACTCACTTACCATCTGTCTCTTCCCTACACCAACCTGAGCCACCCACATGTGGAGGAGGCCATAAGACTTACTTATTGTGATGGTATTTGTGGAGAATGCAGCATTGAGGTAAAACAGCAGTTATTATAAATATAGTATGTAATATACATATAATATAATATGCTTTCTGTAAGCTCAACACCAGTTATAAATATGAGCAGAATAAAAATCATTTTTTCTCTCCATTATTTTCATTTACTCACCCTCATGTTACTAAACAATGTGGTGCTGAGAATGATATGAGATAAACTGTCAAGATCCAAAAAGCACATAAAGGTACCATTAAAAGAAATCCATATAATACGTGTACTATTATTTTATTCTCTCAAAATCTTCCTCTATCCATCTGAATCTGGCGCGCACAGGAGGACGTCTGTTTGTTTAGATATGCGCTCTGCACCATATAAGGAGAAGAATGCGGGGCTAAAAAGAAAGCCATAATAAATTTCGTGCGTCTGTCCTTAAAGGCACAATATCTAATTTTTGCCGCTGGAGGGTGCGCATTCAAAACACGGTGTTTCCATGTTTTCTACAAAACAATGCCCTATCGGCGTCCCCCATGGGGTCTGTGTCACTAGTTACAATGGCTTATTTCTCTGTATTTTCATTCTTCGAAACATTTGGGATAATGTAAGTTACACAAGTCAGCAAAATATATAACACTGTTCTAGCGGTTTTTGGATATTTTAATAAAAAAATCGTACATATTGTGCCTTTAAAAAAGCGGTTATGTGATTGTTGTGCCAGGCGATTCAAATGCTCAGGGAAGAGGACGTTTCAATAGCTCCTTTTTCCTTCTAAGTGGCGCCCTACATAAATACCTACATAATCTACTAAAAAAAAGTTTTTTTAATCCTTCATTCAGAAAAACTGTTCGTGTTTTTCTTTATGGCAGATATTCGTATGCCTATATGTTAATTTATTTGTGTCATTCTTGGTATATTTTTTATACAATGAATCCATTTAGGTAGAAATCCTCTGCTGTTTTTTTTATCGTTATTCGTCTCACACCTCGATAATAATATCATACTATAGTCTCCACTGGATACGGCGTTCACGGTTCTACTCGTCTTATTGCCTTAAGCCTTCTTTTGTTCCGCAGATGTTTTCCTCTTTTGTTTTTTTATCCGCCATCTCTATCTTTCTGTCACTCGCTCGCGAATGGCCTGTCCTGTTGCTGTGCACTGACGCTCTCTCTCTCCTCCACATCATGAGTAGACACGCCCCGTATTGCTGATTGGCTACAAGTTTGTTTTGCTAGTCTGTCCGAATCAGTTTTCTAAAGCGTTTTTTTTTTTAAATCGCTTACCCCACCTTTA
Organism: Sinocyclocheilus anophthalmus; assembly: GCA_018155175.1. NCBI lineage: Eukaryota > Metazoa > Chordata > Actinopteri > Cypriniformes > Cyprinidae > Sinocyclocheilus > Sinocyclocheilus anophthalmus. The sequence goes on along the minus strand of JADLZN010002458.1, from coordinate 344,448 downwards.
ATGGGCATATAGCCTAAAACAATAACAAAAAACTTCAAAATTTACTTTTAATATTTAAACTAATATAAATGTTTTTCTTAGGCTTTGGTTTTTATAATATATGTTATGCATTCTATACATAAGAATAAAAGCATGTTAAAAAAAGGTTCTTTCTTTACGGCTCCATGAAGAACCTTTCACATCCTTGGAACATTTCCATTGCACAAAAAGTTCTTTATTTGGGAAAAAGGCTCTTCCATATTAAGTAAATGGCGCTTGCCTAAGAAAAAATGTGACCCTGGGACACAAACCAGGCAGAATACTCGGATTATATTGTATCGCAATAGCCAAACAATACATTGTCTAGATCAAAATGTTTGATTCTTTTCTTTTAATGCAAAATCATTAGAAATAAATCTTTTGTCATTCTACAGTAAATATATTAAAACTTAATTTTTGATTAGTAATATGCATGGCTAAGAATTTTAATTTAACAACTTTAAAGGCAATTTTCTCAATATTTAGATTTTTTTTTTTGGGCCTCTCAGATTCCCGTTATCAGACTCAGCCACTATTGTCCTACAATTAAATACATCATCGGGGGGGGGAAGACGCTTATTTATATCAGCTTTCAGATGATGTATACATCTCAATTACAACAAATTGACCCTTATGATGGGTTTTGTGCTCCATGGTCACAAATGGTCTTCTAAGAACTATTCACTGAAAGGTTCTTTGGAGAACCCACACAGGTTCTTCTATGGCATCTTTTAAAAATAAAACCTTCAATTTGCCCTTTCCTCTGGTCATTACAGAGTTCACTGCAACTTGAACAGTGCAAGAAATCCACAGATGAGAATACACCAACAGAGGGAGAACAGCATCACCATCACGAACATCACGGTCATCATGGACATGGTCATGAAGGGCATCACCCCGACGACATGGAGAGGCACAGGCATCATCATCACCACCATCACCACCACGGCCAACAACAGGTTGATGTGGGTCAGCAGATCCTGGCCCAGGTTGACTTTGTTCAGGCAGCCGTTGAGCCACCAATCATGAAACGGCCTTGAGCTAAGCACACTAGGTGAAAAGTTCAGTACAGCTGACAGCAGGGAGCAGATGCTCCAGCCACCAGCTGATGCTGACACTGACGACAGCTCTTTGGCGACAGCAACGGGCATGTAGCAGGCCTCTGACACTGTGAGGGGGCTCTTCCAGCCTCCTGACGCTGACAGAGCCTGAAGGAGGACAACCACATCAGGGAGACCTGACAGTGACGTCCCGTCCAACAAGCTGAATGAGAGCTGTCGCAAAAAGCCTGAGCCTGACCAGCAGGGGACGCGAGTTGAGTATGACAGGAGAAGTAAACAGGGCCGTTGGCTTTGTAACAATCTTGTCTGATCATTTATAGCTTCACGTAAACATCAGTGAACCCCATATTGTTGGTCAATGCTCTCGGTTAATCTTACCAACTAGTATTTACACCTCAGTGTGTGGCAGCACTGGACCTTGGCATCCCATTCAGAACAATTAGCAAATTGGTTATTGTTAGAAGGAAGATAAATAATTCAGGAACATCTAAATGACAAAATGTGCACTAGATTTGGATATTTTTTTTGGTTACATCAAACAAACTTTAATGGGTCCAGTGTCTGTTTGCTTCTGGGAGTGTGTTAGGTTCATCATGTTAGTGTCTTTTCACCTCTAGATGCTTTATGTGGCCTTTATGAAGGCAGGTGCGGAAACTATGCACTAGTGGTGCCTGTTTGATGTTAGGCCACACAGAGCAGAGGGCAAAGGTCATGTAACATACTGTAACCCTTGCTATACCCAATCAAAGCTATCCTATATGAAAATCTGGGGTATTAAAATCTATCTATATCTATAATTTCTTCTCTTTTTTTTGCTCTGTTCAGTAAGATGTTTTAGTTTTGCCGTGTGGAGATGGAGGTGGTAAAGTAGGCAGAGAGATTCTGATATTAAAAGTTTCTTCTTAAGGACCAAACACTGTTGAATTATCTAGAATCTATATCTGTATTCTTCTAGTTACTAGAGCAGATGTTGTAAGGGGATTGTAAAATGCATTTCATATTTGGCATTACAAAAATGTTAATGGATCATAGGGAAATGCACAAAATTTTTTTACATTTTTTACTACACATTTATTAGAGTGGAATTTGTATCCAAGGGAGTAACTGGAAAAAGGTTAAGTTGTTGTTATCTTGGGAAGATTGTTTTTTGAAACATTACATACTTAGAAGATTTCTGGAAAAGTCTATTATCAACTGAAACCTATAAACTGTAGAAAAAAATGTATGCTGGGGTGCCCATGACATTATGCAATGTAAACGCATGTGAAATGTAGACATAAAAAAACCTGTTACTCAGATAACCAAATAAGTTTAAAAAAAAAAAAAAAAAAAAAAAACCTTGAGTGACTGTACTTTGATTTTTAATACTACACTCTAACAATGCTGGGTGAATAGAGTATAGAGTAGAGTGGTAGCTAACATATAAGGAACAGACACAAATGATCCTACGGAAATGCAATGGTACTTTTCGCCACTGTAACTTGATAAATTAATTAATAATTTTATTCATTTATTCTTGAATAGATTACTATAAATACAGGGTTTATCTTATTATGATAACGAACGTTATTTGTTTTATATCGTTTAATCAATATTTACTTTTTTATTTTAAATTAGCTTACAGTTTCTCTAAAAATATTTGATTTTAATTTAGTTTTATAATATAAATAATTTTAAATGATATTAACTCCTATCTCATTAATTTTGATTTATTCTTTGATGGATTAGAAATACAGAGTGTTATGAATTATTTCCATATAGAGCTACATCTTTCTTTTTTTCCTAGGTAATAAATATGGTACCCTTTATTTCACAGTGTCCCTTATTTTTTACATGTTTTTTTTAACTTGTAGTATATAGTTACTCCCCTAACCCTATAACGTAACTTTGTCTTTTTACTTGCAACTCTGGGCACTTAAATAACAGGGTAACCTAAGTAGGTATTTTTTATTTTCAACTTTATGTATTTATCTTTAAGTTTTATTTAGATATATTTATTATGTATCTATTTTAAGCATACATGTATCTGTATAATCATTAGCAATAACTACAACTCAGATTTTTTAAAGGGACAGTATAGCAATCCTGAAACCTGTTCAAACCTTCTTTTTAACTGGGTTTATGTCATTTCCGAAAGTTCACCGACAGATAGCGCGCAGCGCACTGATTCATCTTTCGTCCTATGTGCTTTCCACTTTGGAGCCTTCTCCCACATTTTTCCTCCAAACCTGACTCCTGAGCTGTCTGCCGTGTTTCCTTTTGTGGGATCTTAGACACGCAATGCCAGACGCGGGGAACTTTAAACACACAGTCTCCTGATAAAACAACAGGTAGACTTTAAGAAATGAAGGCGAAATTACCCTTTTTAAAACCCTGCCTGCAGAACCTAAGTGACAAATTCCTTTATTTTTCAGAGTCCTTGGGGAGTACATATCAGGAACAGCATATGACGCTCTAATTCCAGACTAAGGGTTTTCTCTCTAATGGCAGGAACCCAATAATCTAAAGCAGCTGACACCAATGCCTTCTGTTTCCATTCGGTTTATGCTTTCACCAGGAGTTTCATCGACGCAAACATGGAGCTCTAGCTTGTTTTAGTGCCACAATCTCAGAAAGTACAAAACTCCCTGGCTCGGTAACATTTTAAAGGATAGGCACACTATGTACACTTCAATACAATATGTACCTAATTCCCTTACAAAAATTAACCATGGTTTTATTTTATTAACAGTGTAGTTTTTTTTCGTTAGCATTTGTATAACCACAGATTAACTACAAACACCATTATTAAACTATGGTTAGTGTTCATTTGTGGTTACTATGGTTTAACTATAATAACCACGTTTGTTTGTGTTTTTTTTTTTTTTGTAGAAAAACCATAGTTTAACCATAGTAGACCTTCGTTCACACGTGTGTGGTATTCTCGTGAACGCCTGTTGAACATGGCGACTGACATGGAAGAGAAGAAATTGTCATTCGTTTTTATTTATTTGCACACAAAAAGTATTCTCATAGCTACATAACATTACAGTTGAACCACTGATATCACATGGACTATTTTAACAAAGTCCTTACTACAGTACTTTTCTGGGCCTTGAATGTGGTAGCTCCCTTGCTGTCTATGCAGGGTCAGAAAGCTCTAGGAATTCATCAAAAATATCTTAATTTGTGTTCGTGAACAAGGTCTTTGCTTTGAACGACTGAAGGTGAGTAATTAATGACAAATTTTTCATTTTTAGGTTTTATCCCTTTAACGTCGTGACGTGACATGTGGCCAAGTATGGTTTCCCATACTAGGAACTAGTGCTCTGCATTCAACCCATCCTAAATGCACACACACAGCAGTGAACACACCCACACCGTGAACACACACCCAGAGCAATGGGCAGCAATTTTGCTGCGACGCCCGGGACAGTTGGGGTTCGTTGCCTTTCCATGGGGGGGACACCTCAGTCGTGGTATGAAAGGTGGAATAGAGCATTCAACATGTACATTCACTCCCCCCATCTACAATTCCTGCCGGACCTGAGACTTGAATTCGCAACCTTTGGGTTATGAGTCCGATTATCTAACCATTAGGCCACGACTTCCACTAAGGTGCTAATGTGTACAATTTAGATGTAAATATGTACCTTTTAACTTTTGTAGTGCCATAGTGACAGCTTTGTCCTTTTTTTCTGAGAGTATAGTGAAAATGTTCATGAAGTAGATGGCCTCAGTTTCTTTCAGACCACATGACTTGCAGGATAGTACCAGACCTGTCTATTTCATTGTTTTCGAATCAGCAAGTGCGCTGTGGGTTGTGTGGACAAGCGATAATTTGACCCTGAAACATTTAGCATAAGATCAAGAATGACGTTACCTCGTTTCAACAGCCCTTAAAGATGCCATATAAACGTCAGCTCTTTTAAACACATCTCAAACCTTGCAATGCAAAAGGTCAACAAGCAAGTAGAGGCAATAAATGGTCAGGGTGGGTGGCTTTGATAGGCTTAATTGGCCTGAAGATCCAGTGCAGGAGAGCAGAGACTCATGGCCAATTACTTACAATGTCCCGAGAGGCGGACTGTGAGAGGGGCTACACAGATCCAATCAGCCCCACGCAGTGTTGCTAAGTACGCACCGCTCACCAAATTGCCTGATCTGCTTTCCCTATCATCCGGGGTCCTGCTGCTTCTGTTTCCACTTAGCAGAGACCGGAGAGCTTCTATCGGGTACTTGCTGGACGCCTGCTCTTCCCCTCGTTCCCGGTACATTAAGGCTTCGGTGGTGTTGACCTGGCCTTCATAATGCATCAGGCCTTCTCCACAGCATGGCTCTCAATGATGTAGTAAAATTAGTCTGTCATACACATCATACTAATGGACCCCTTGTGCTGTAGGTTACAGTTTGTTCCTGTTTTCCATGACAAAGCTGGGAAATGAGAACGAAGACAACTTCCTGAGGTGTTATGAACTAGATATTACCCATGCGCAAGTGAGATGATTCATTTATTCATACGATGTCTATTAACTCTGTGGCAGACCCGACATAAAGTAATCTACTCAGATTATTAATATATATATAGATATTACATGAAGTAGAATGCTTTGAGAACAGAATTATCTACATAAATATAACTACACGCACATCATTTTTTAAGATTTTTATTTGTGCCCTAGTGCCAGAAGTTGGGGTCGTAAGATGTTCTTTTGCTCACCGATGCTTCTTTTATTTGATTGAAAATACATTAAATTAGTATGGTGCGAATATCATTACAACTTAAAATAACTGTTGCTATTTGAATAGATTTTCAATGTAATTTTTCCTGTGGTTGAAACTGAATTTTCACATCATTACTCCCATCTTCAGTGCCCATGATCTTTTCAGAAATCATTCTCATAATGCTGATTTGGTGTTCAAGAACATGTCTTATTCTTATTCCAGTGTTTGTCAACCGCTGCTTAAGATTTCAGATTCTTGATGAACCGAAAGTTTCAAAGAACAGCATTTATTTGAAATAGGGAGCATTTTTTTTGTAAGACTAAAAATGTCTTTGTCATTTGTTTTTATTTCATGCATCTTAATGAATAAATAATTTATAATAAACAGTGATATTGTCAATATTCCATATTTTTAAATATAATTTAAATACGTTCATCACATTAAGTAACTATTTTAAGATAATTATTATATATTTTACTATTATTATTTGTAATAAATTACAATGTTAATGAACTTAGTTTTCATAAAATATATTTCCTGCTATTTCACTAGAAAGGTAGAAAGGCCCTAAAAAGGCACTACACTTTTCCTTATCTGTAACAATATTGTGGACTACAAGTTTAGTAGAACTCATTTTTATGGTATATTGCTTTATAAATGTAGACTCTTGGGTGCCCATAATGCAAGTCTAACACTTTTTCTTCTTTCACTTCTATTGCTTGCTTAAAAATGAATTCTGTTAACATGCTGGAGGCTTTTTTCAGTTGTTGTTCCCAATCAGTCTTGTGTTCAGGGCTATTTCTGTTTATTTTTTACCAGTCTGTCCTCAGCTTGAAGGAAATGATGCCTGAAAAGCCGAAACATATATTTTCACAGTAATACCCTAGCGCACAGTACACACATTCAGCCAGAACAATATACTAATATTACTTGCAACAAGATTAACTTAACAGTCCAGTCCATGTCTATAAATAAAACATGAAACAACCAACAGCATACGGCCACAGATAATCTAATCGTTTGAAGCTATCGTTATTAAATTGAAGAAAACAGAACAAAGCAAATCATTTGAGGTATGACGAATTCAACCAATTCCAAACAGCAAACTGTACAAATGTTTCAATAACAAACCTGAATCAAGTTCTTTATAATGTCTCTAGTAATGCTCAGCGGTGCATGCATCCATAAGGCAAATACATCATTTGATGAAAAATTGGCACAAAACTGCTCCAAAAAATGTCAAATACAGGACTAAGCGTACAGAAGATGAAATGCACTAGCATGTCTATATATCATATGCATTTGTCAACTTGCATGTACAGACAGGCATTTAACTGCCTATGCAATTTAAGAATTTCGCAAAAGACAGAGATTCATAAGAAAATGCTACATGAGAAGGAAAGAGATAGGAGCAGCACTGCAGGAACGCAACATACAGCAGAAGCTACAATGCATATCGTACACCACATATCATGAGAGCTTAAGACATTTCCATTAAAACATGAACATGCTGGTTTCACAGCAATGGCAGCAGCAGAAGAGTTGTATAATACTTGATATTTCTCAATAAGGCAATATCTTTACATATAAAAGAATGGCACGTTGCTTAGCACAGTGTTAAGATTGACTACATCATGTATAAGCCTACTATTAATCATATATACACATAATAAACATGTGCAGGACTTCACAAGTGAAATCGTTACTCCTTATCTATGCTTTATCCTTACTGATTTAGCTTATGTCCTGTTGTGTGTGTGTGGAGGCACCTAAGAGTATAGGCCCATGTAAAAATCTTCTTATATACTCAAAATATCTCATATTGGATTAAATACTTTATATTTTTCTTGATATATATTAATATAATATAATTAAAGTAAATATTTTTACAGTTTTTGTCGCGTTTTCCTCCAGCTAATATAAGAAAAGCTAATCCTTTCTCCTGTACCATTTTTTTAAAATCTCGTCACCAATATCCTACCTATATATCTCTAATATGAGCTTTCGCATCAGTCGGGTTCCCTCCGGCTCATGTTCAACATTTTTGGGTCACATACAGTGGGTACGTAAAGTATTCAGACCCCCTTAATTTTTCACTCTTTATTATATTGCAGCCATTAGCTAAAATCATTTAAGTAAATTTTTTATTCCTCATTAATGTACACACAGCACCCATATTGACAGAAAACACAGAATTGTTGAAATTTTTGCATATTTATTAAAAAAGAAAACTGAAATATCACGTGGTCCTAAGTATTCAGACACTTTGCTGTAACACTCATATATTTAACTCAGGTGCTGTCCATTTCTTCTTATCATCCTTGAGATGGTTCTACACTTTCATTTGAGTCCATCTGTGTTTGATTAAACTGATTGGACTTGATTAGGAAAGCACACACCTGTCTATATAAGACCTTACATCTCACAGTGCATGTCAGAGCAAATGAAATCATGAGGTCAAAGGAACTGCCTGAAGAGCTCAGAGATAGAATTGTGGCAAGGCACAGATCTGGGCAAGGTTACAAAAAAATTCTGCTGCACTTAAGTGTTCCTAAGAGCACAGTGGCCTCCATATCCTTAAATGGAAGACGTTTGGGACGACCCAAACCCTTCCTAGAGCTGGCCGTCCAGACAAACTGAGCTATCGGGGGAGAAGAGCCTTGGAGAGAGCGGTAAAGAAGAACCCAAAGATCACTGTGGCTGGCTCCAGAGATGCTGTCGGGAGATGGGAGAAAGTTGTAGATATTCAACCATCACTGCAGCCCTCCACCATTCGGGGCTTTATGGCAGAGTGGCCAGACAGAAGCCTCTCCTCAGTGCAAGACACAAGAAAGCCCGCATGGAGGACTCCAAGATTGTGAGAAATAAGATTCTCTGGTCTGATGAGCACAAGATATAACTTTTTGGTCTTAATTCTAAGCGGTATGTGTGGAAAAACCAGGCACTGCTCATCACCTGTCCAATAAAGTCCCAACAGTGAAGCATGGTGGTGCAGCATCATGCTGTGGGGGTGTTTTTCAGCTGCAGGGACAGGACGACTGGTTGAAATCGAGGGAAAGATAAATGCGGCCAAGCACAGGGATATCCTAGACGAAAACCTTCTCCAGAGTGCTCAAGACCTCAGACTGAGCCGAAGGTTTACCTTCCAACAAGACAACGCCCCTAAGCACACAGCTACAATAATGGAGTGGCTTCACAACAACTCTGTGACTGTTCTTGAGTGTCCCAGCCAGAGCCCTGACTTAAACCCTATTGAGCATCTCTGGAGAGACCTAAATGGCTGTCCACCAACGTTTACTATCCACCCTGACAGAACTGGAGAGGATCTGCAAGTAGGAATGGCAGAGGATCCCCAAATCCAGGTGTGAAAAACTTGTTGCATATTTCCAAAAAGACTCATGGCTGTATTAGACCAAAAAGGTGCTTCTACTAAATACTGAGCAAAGGTCTGAATACTTAGGACCATGTGATATTTCAGTTTTTCTTTTTTTAATAAATCTGTAAAAATGTCAAAAATTCTGTGTTTTTCTGTCCATATGGGGTGCTGTGTGTACATTGAGGAAAAAAAATTAACTTAAATTATTTTAGCAGATGGTTGCAATATAACAAAGAGTGAAAATTTAAGGTGGTCTGAATACTTTCCATACCCACTGTATGTCTTAGGTGTCTTCTGTGTGTTTCGCACATAACAAAGGCTTACACATATTCATGGCACTATCATTCTACTGGGTACAATAGAACACACAAATTGTACTAAATAAATTATTAAATCAAACAATACACTTGATAAGCCTGAGCTGTTATTATGAAACACATACACTGCCCTCCAAAAGCAATTTAAAGAAGTTTTGTATTTAAATCGATTTATCTCAGTAAACAAAACTGTGGATCTGAGATTAACTCCAGAATTTACTTGTGGACTATCAAGAATTTAAGAAAATATTAACCTACGTGTAGGTTAAAAATAACAGTACATTTTAGAACTTTCGCATACTAAGGAAAAAACTGACTATAGAGTCTGCCCTAGACAAGCACGCTCTGCTCATGCATCTGTACAGATCTGGCAGAACATCAACAGGGAAAGATCAGCCTTGTTCTGTGATGTCTGTTAATAGCACAGTATGGGAAGCCATTTACGAAGATCAGTTCATCCAAAACATAATATTCTGTCATTATTTACTCACCATAATTTGTTCTTAACCTGTTAATAGTTCCATTTTAATATCTGTGAAACAGAACCCACACCAAAACAAAAAATTGTATGCGCCCTTACCATAAGTGTCCTAGGACCTCAAGAACTCTGATACTGAATCAGTGAAGCCGTGAGTTGAAGCTCAAAGACTGATAATGAACAATTGTTTGTATAGGATTGGTATTAGGTTTACAAATTCGACTATACTTCAAGTCTTCCGATTTGTTACGGCTGACGCTTTCACTCCGTCACAAGTAAGGTTCTTTATTGGCATCGATGGTTTCATGTAGAACCTTGAACATCCATGGAATCTTTCAAATTCAGAAAAGGTTCTTTATAGTCGAAAAAGTTTTTTTTAGATTTTTTTTTTTATTTAGAAATTCTTCAAAATGTTTTTTTTTAGGAACTGGTCACTGAAAGGTTCTTTTGGGAACCCAATATGATTCATCTATGGAATCACTGTGAAAACTCCCATTTGGAACCTTTATTTTTAAGACTGTTTTCATGCCAAGTCCTAAATGGGCCTGAATATTTCACTGAATAACAGCTTCAATGTTTGGTTTGTTCTCACACCAAGCTTGTCAAGTCATCAGGAGATTTAGAATATAGCGCACAAGCCATATTGATGAGTTTTATGGGTCTTTAAAGTCATGGTCTATTGTTTTTGTAAATGATGAGGCTAAGATCTACCTGAACAATCTGTTTAAATATAGATTGAATTGAACTATTCCTTTAGCTTCTGTTGGAATATGCAATATTAATCATTAAGTTCAATTCATTGTGTCAAATGGTTTGCCAAAATGTCGGTGTAGCTTTAATATACTTGTAAATGTTTGGGGCACAAATAACCAAAACAATTTGAATAAAAATCAAACACTTTGGGGGCACAAATAAATACAATTCAAAATCAGAAGAAAATCAAATGCTTTTGGAAGGCACTGCAACTACAACAGACACCTAAAACAAGTCAGGACCCAGTATTCAAGCATCATAGGCAAGCCCAGGACCAATTGAGCTTGTAATCCAAAGGCTCCTTCTTCACCATCATATACCTCTACTGTGCTTCTCTAAAAACAGAGAACATGTAAGAGTCACAAAGCGCTCAAAATAAGCTCATCTACACAACTTAACAAGCAATACTTTTTCTGTACAAACTTATAAACAGCATAGAATTACATCTGTGCGAAATTCACTGACTGGGTTGCCAATATGTGGCTCGAGAACTCTTAAAAGTCTATGGTTGTAAATCAAAAAAGATACTCCAGTTATTATTTCTTCTATTATAATGCATTATTTCATAAAATAGCTGTAGTTAAAAGCAGCTTTTGTCCCTGTATAGAGGCTGTGGTGCACAAGATTATGCTGTTTTCTAGAGGACATCACTGAATTAACTGTCCTGACAAGAATTATAGCCTTATTTAATGGCAAGTCTTTGTCTAATAAAACAAGTCCAAAAATTGGCACATCTTTCCCAGCTATTCTGTAATGTAATATGATGCGATTTCAATTTTTCCTTTCTCTTTGGAGTGTTACAAGCTTTGGTGCATAAAGAAGATCTGTAAAAAGTTGCAAAGACTAAAGTCTCAAATCCAAAGAGTTATTCTTTATAAAAGTTAAGAGTCACCACGCCTACCTAAAACGGCTCGTTCTACACGCCCCCACATGTCTACGTCACAAAGTGGGAAGATTTGCATAACACCGCCCAAAATGTTACTTTGTTTCTCGCTGTAGTATTGTTGCCGCCACTGCCATGTTGTGGAAACGCTGTGTGTTTCGTTGTGAAAGCGAAACTACTTTGTTTGGCCTTCCAAAAGACGACGATTCTCCACTTCCGTGAGGAATACATTACTCTCGCATTGGGGATTCGCCGATCGCTTCCCACCGTGGGACGAAGCGAGAGTCCCGCCCGGGTATCACATGTGTTGCCGCTCAACAAGCCCACCGTCACGCTCCTTCGTCGAATCCGCGACGTTCTCAAGCCCACCCGCCTCTGCTCACTCTAACCCTCCCGCCGTTCCTCAAGCTAGCCCCCGGCCTCCGCTCACTCAAGCCCGCCGTGTTTGACGCTGTGTGTTTCGTTGTGAAAGCGAACTACTTTGTTTAGCCTTCCAAAAGACGACAACTAGAAATCAGTGGTTAAGTTGTATTTACAACACTGTTCCAGAACAGTTCAACCCAAATATTCCTATGTGTCCAGTGCATTTTATGGAGGACTGTTTCCTGATCCTGGTAGAGTAGACTACAATGCCGGCTGTTCTGACTCACAGACTGTAAGTACGTATTATTTTTAAGGATTTGCCACTGATGATTCAAACGCGAGTTTTGAGCAGTGTAGAGTAGCGCTTGTTGTTTGTCATTTTTCCGATCACAAATGCAGGCATGGTTTTATGTTTACGCGGCGCGATGCAACACAACTCGTAAAAAGACAATTATGTCCCCACTGGATGCAACAATGCCTCGTTTATAATGGGTTTTAATGTTTTTGTCTCGTCGCTCTGGCCGGGACACACCATCACAGTATGGTAAGGGGCGTAACATTTCCGTCACACGCTTGAGGTATTCGGCCAATCACAATGCACTGGATAGCTGGCCAATCAGAGCACACCTCTGCTTTTTCAGACCGTTGAGCTTTGTAAAAAATCAACGCGTTTCATAAAGGCAGGGCATAGAGTAGAAACAATAATGTACAGTATGTGGGAAATTATTTGTTTTTTGAACCTTAAACCGCACATTTCTTTACACCAAATATACAAAATAATGTTTTTTTTTTTAGCAACATCATATGACCCCCTTTAATACAAATAAAGACAAGTTAATTTTTCACTTTTTGAACAAGCAAAGGTAACCTTGTTCAGTGGGCTAATATCATTACAAAACCTTGTCTCAACATTTTCTAGTAATGATCTCAAATATTACAGTCATATATAGTGATGCTAAAATACACATCTGCACCACAACCCCATTTTTTTGTGTTTTAGCATATTGAAAAAGTTAATTTGTTGAGATTATCCATCTGGCTATGGCAGAGGATAAAATGTGCAGAAAGGATGCAGCGCTCAAAATGGCTCCCATAAATCTGAGAAAGCAGGTTCCCTTAACAAGATCAAAAAATATCGACTCGTCCACGAAACCAAAATATTTTGGGAACCTTAATATGATGCAATGGAATATTTTTAATATTCCATATGCAAGCAAATCCAGGTTAAGGAAATCACAGTAAAGCGATACGTCTTTCACTTGTGTGTAAACAATTTTGTATAAAGATATGTTTGAATTTATCTTATTGAATCTATTTTATCCCAATGCCACTGTAGCTCTAGATCTGTATCTCTGTTATAAGATAAACACATTTTCAAAATGGTTCTCAGACACAGCAAGCGAGAATATTTCTGTAGTCATTTTTTTTTACATGTAACCAGCTGATGTTTCTGATTGTTAATTGATAATACATTTAAACTCTCTCAGCGAGCTAGCATAGCACTACTGCAACAGCTGACAGAAAAGAAACGTTTTCAAAATTCATGTGCAGAATTTCCGTCCCGTGTCGCGCCATTCATGCAACTTTGGTTTCCAGCAGTGAGAAGGTCCAAAAAGCGCTTTTTAGTCCCTTCATGGGGTCAGGTTTCCCAGAAGGTCTGGGGTGAGGTAACCCATAGGCATGGTTGGCATTGCTGGGAGGTGTTTGTTTGGGCTGTGAGGGCATATTGCGGGCTGTGAGGAAGGAGGATTCAGGAGGAGGCTGTGCTGGGCGTCCACTTCCTGCACTACAGTATAGTCTGACACTGGGGGCAGTATGGGGGCTGGAGGAGCTTCGGGAAGAAGGTACGGTATCTGGGAATCACTGGTGGACACCAGGTACTCCCCGTTCCAGAGGTTCCCCTCAACAGCTTGGGTTGGAAATGTTTGGTACTCCTGCTCAGGACCAGGGCTGGGTGGCACTTCGGCAGAAAGTTGCCTGGCTGTGTTCTCTGAGGTGTAGGCTCCATCGGAAACCAGCTGGAACTGTATCTTCTTCTCATTCTCTTCTTCCTTCTTTTTCTCCGGAGAGCTGTTCAGTTGTCCAGGTGAAAGCACCACTCCTCCTGCTGGTGTGAAATCGCTTACTTGGGCATAAAAGTCCATGTTAACCCAGCTGGGCACAGCGGGTTGCGTTTGAATGGGCGTCTCCTCAACTTCTGATGTCTGTTGGACGCCAAGGTCAGGGATGGACAAGCTGCTTCTGGAAACCAGAGGGAGGTTATCTCCCCGTCCAGAATGACCAGGCAGAAGGGAAGCCAAGTCCTCGGGATTTGGGATTTCTGGGTCGTAGCAGCTAGTGGGTCGTAGCAGCTAGACTTCTGATGTCTGTTGGACGCCAAGGTCAGGGATGGACAAGCTGCTTCTGGAAACCAGAGGGAGGTTATCTCCCCGTCCAGAATGACCAGGCAGAAGGGAAGCCAAGTCCTCGGGATTTGGGATTTCTGGGTCGTAGCAGCTAGCACGACCCGAATCGTCGTCGCTTTTGAAATTAAGGACGTGAGAAGAGCCTGAGCGGGACAAGCCCAGCAGATGTTGTGTATCAGAACTCTCATTCTTCTCTGCAGGGTCATCAAGGTCCAGCTGGATGAACTCCACCCATGGATCCTCATGGTAGAAGTCCGGCTTGTACATATCCTGACTGCTCAGCAAAGAATTGAGCTGGTCAAGCTTTCCATTCTGTCAGTGAAAGAGAGAATATATGGTGTTATTAGATAGGACATAAGTGCTATAAAAAAATAAAATAAAACTGTGATAGAAAAACTACATTCATACATTAAATTTTTATGTGGGCATAGGTGTGTTTGTTCTCGATTGCTCTTGGGGTTTAATTGTTTCATGCTTACACTACACTCTAAAAATGGAGTACGAGGGTTGTTTAATTAACAAGTCCCCAAGCTTTTTGGAGGTTTAAATAATTATGGGATAACACCCACAACATGTCAACAATTATGACCTTTTCAAAACAATCAGGTTCTGCAGTGATTCATCAGCTCATGCAAGATTTGCACAGAGGCTTAATCTTCTAATTTTAAAACGCAACACTGAAATAATTCTTATGTAAGACCCTGCGTAATGTTCTTATTCATGTATTCACCTCTCATTGTTTTGCTGACAATTTCTGTAATTGTAGGCATTTTATGACGAGCAACATACCACGCTTATTGTCTTTGTCAAAAAACAACAAAAAAAACAACAACAATCAATCAGTAATTCTTAAATCTTTTATCCTGTCTTATTTATCAGCAGAAACACACTGGACAATACATTTTCCATGCTATATATACTGTATTACACATTATTATAATTACTTGCAGTTGCAAAAACAAGACAGATGTAATTTGTATTAAAAAAAATTACAAAATAAGGTACATGTTCATGTAACGTTATACATGTTTAATGCAGAATTACCTTCAGCAGCTCTGGGTCGATGCCTTTAATATTAGGTGCAGGAATAGGTGGTAAAAATATTACCATCAACCTGTGAAAAAAAATTAGCAACATTTTGTAAATTAAAACCATTATATGCATTTGTAATTGTGTGTTGTTCCAGGGGTTGTGTAGACAGAGAAATTCCCAGCTTATAGCTTAACATAATTTTAAAAAAGGGGGCAAATTTTCATTATGTAGAATCACATTTTTTATCTATATTGTTTTGTCTTTTATTTTGGGTTGACAAATGACCATATTTGTGAGATACACTTTATAGGGGTTTAAAAAAATCTCACCTCTGCTGCTGAGAGAAGATGAGGAGGACAAGAAGAATCACCAATCCAATCACTCCAAAAATCAACACCGATGTCATCGGGAACGTTGATTCTGTGCAAAGAGAAATGGTCTTTTCTTACCCTGGAGCAATTTGCTTAACTGATTCATGATGGTTCACCTGCACAGCTGCTTTAACTTTGTGCAAACAACAAGTCAAGTTTCTGGTGTCGACTAACCTTTGCTTGGTATCTGTGCCACATGCACAAGGATGCTGTCACTGAATTCGCCAAAGTTGTCAAAGGCTGACATCTTGCAGTGCACCTGGACTTCATACTCTTTGTCAGTATGTAAACCGTAGATGGACTGCTGTGTGCCACTCTCCAGGTCCAGCTGCAATAAGAAAGGATGAAAAAGTGAATAAGAAAAGCACAAAACAAGAGATTGAGCAATAAACTAGCATTTGTGAGCCATTACATTTACTCAGAGAGACTAATCGATATATGAAAAGAACTGTGCGTTTTTTCCAGGGCTGTCAATTTAATGTGTAAAGAAATGGTAAACAGATTTAATGTTAATTTAGTTGGCAAAATGGATTACAGTGGACTGTAGGCCAATTACTTTTTCAATGCATATTTAATAATATAATGACTTTTAATTATCTTCCTTTGAGGGGCTTTTCTCAACAATATTATTTATTTGTTTTCCTCCAAGCCTTACATTTTTGTACTAATCTAGCTTTATTTTAAGCCACAAAGAGAATACTAAACTAAAAATAATCCTTAAAGTTTATATCTGAAACTCTTGAGGACACCAAAAAGTGAATGTACTTGTATGTGACCTCAGCAGAGGGCCTACAGGAATAACTGTAACAGTGAATCATTCCCCTCTGATCTATTCAGGCCTGCCAACATACGGCAGTGATTTAACATGTGGCTCAGTGTGGTTTTTCGTGTGTCTGCTCAGGCTGGGCAGGACCGCTGGGAGAAGGCCGGGGTTGCTCCCCTCCCCTCCCCCATCCCCCCCCCCCCCCCCCCCCCCGGGAACGTGGCTGTGCAGGGAGTCGTAAACGAGAGAGCACCTGCAAAGATCTGCCAGATGCAAAGATCTCCCAGAACCAAGCCTGAATTACAGAGCACATATGACTGCTCTGGACCAGCGGTGACCCTTTTAGAAAGAGTAGATGAATACTGGCTTATAATGTGTCTCCAACACAAAATTGTATTTCTCAGAATACAATAAATAGCGTGGTATAGCCAATTTCCTCCACCGCAATGCCTGGGAGTACATCGAGAGAGGAAGATCAAAACAGCTACAGAATGTTCTGTGATGGTCTGATGAACTCCACAAACTTACTTTTAAAGATGGATTCTCTAGGTTTACATTATTTCATGCTACAGCTCTGCTCATTTTTAATCCTTACTGGCTGATAAAAATGTTAAAGTGACGTGACATGACGTGACACTGTGGCCAAGTTAGGGAACCATCCTCGGATTTAGTGCCTCTGCGATTTTAATCCATCCAAAGGACACACACACACACGTAAGAACACACACTGCTGGAGAACACCCTTAAAGCCGTTAGTGGGTTTTATTTTTATTTGTTTTTGCGTCCGCCCCCGCCACTACACCACACTTAATGTTACGATGCCCTGTGACAAGTTACATGTACTGTACTTACTATAGTAATAACAATAAATTATGCATAATTACATGCAACTAACCCTAAACCAAACCCTAATCCTAACCCTAACCATATAGTAAGTATAGTACATGTAGTTTATTAATATTACTTAGTACTTAAATGTATAATTACATTGTAACAAGGACACAGTAAAATAAAAGTGTAAACAAGGTTAGTTTTAATATATTAATATGAATGATATATTATTTAAGCAGCATTTGTATATTTATTTATGCATGCTTTTACAACCTTTAAGAGACACTACAGTATTTGAGCTAAATAGATAGATAGATGGTTAGTTACCAAGCTTAGTATGATGGCCTTATAAGTCGCCCATAATCACTTGGCGCCCACATCAGTCTGCATAATTTAAAGCTCAAGAACATTTTATACAATGCTATATAACAATTTTACTAGAGTTTCATCTACTTTGACTTTTATATATCTATGAAAAGTGCTTGCAATTTCAGAAGCTAGCTGGAGTGAAAGTTCAAAGCAAAAATATATCGTGAACACATATTAAGTCATGGGTATGGCATATTTACACACTCAAAATGAATCTCTACCCCCACACAATATTGGTCACTTTAATAACTGCCCAGAAAATTTATAAGGACATACCATTTACCAGCCCCCCCCCCGTGGGAGGCGTCTTCTGCCATCCCGGTACTGAACCCTGGCTACACCAGGCTCTCCAGCCCAGTTGCCAATCGGCTGACGGACTGAGGGGCGGCCCAGCCGCACCAGGATGTCAAAGGCAACCTGAGCCCCACCGAAACTCACATTCATGGGAGCAGTCCAGTTCACTGCCCCATTGGAGGTGTCATGGAGGCCCACATGCAGCGAATAGACACAAAACATTTGGAAGTCAGACCTCCAACATAGACATTCTGTTAATTCGTGTAATACCTCATGAGACTCACTATTTTAGAAGCCAGTTCACAGCGATTAATCACATATGCTTCTCACTGGTAAAGCAGTATAGCTCATAGGTATATGTTCTCACGAACTGAAGCGCAGCTGAAAGCTGCAGATAGGAGGTCCAGATGTGTAGTGAAGACGTCTTGTTGGTTAGTAAGACACTGTTTTGCACAGTATGTGTGTAGTCTAGCGACACTTAGCCATTCTGAGCAGGGCACTATTATAGGCAGTTAAATAAAGAACCCTATATTATTAGATGTATACAATATTAGACACTCATTAGCAAATGAATGAGATTCTAATGGATAGCGTGGCTGAGAGATATACGATACAAAATGATGATGAAAACATTCAAAATCATACATACAGTGAGACACATGCTATATATATCTAAGTGATTCTCAACTCTCAGTCCCTCGGCAGAACATCACTGACCTCCTATTTTCCTACTATGCACAATTTGAGGTCTTTATTATCTGACAACTCAGACATTCAGTTCATGGAATCTCTACTCCTCAAACCAATCGACAGCCTGATGATTGAATAAGGATGCCATATGTAAATAAGGGGGTAAGAATACAAAAGTGCCTAGAGCAGTGGACTGTCCGGAGGAAACTGAAAGTTGGTGAGAAACAGCTGCTTTTTTTTTCACTACTATACAAAACCATTTAAATGATATGCATAATTATTATGACGATGAAGATTTGTATAGTCCTCATAAGTAAGGTGACTCCATACATTGCTAGACATTCATTTTTTTACACCACGAGCAAGACAAATTAAGCCTGGCTAGTTCACCCATAAATTTAAATTCTGTTATTAATTACTTACCCTCGTGTTGTTTCAAACCTGTAAGACCTTTGTTCAATTTCGGTACACAAATTAAGATATTTTTGGTATTTTAAATATTTTTATGGTTGAACCACTGTTGTCGCATGTACTATTTTAATAATAATAATAATGAATAATTTTTGCGTTTAGTAGACACTTTTATCCAAGCGACTTACAGTGCATGCAGGCTATAATTATAATTTTTTTATCAGTATGTGTGTTCACTGGGAATCAAACCCATGACCTTTTGCACCGCTAACGCAATGCTCTACCACTGAGCAACAGGAACACTCATCACCATTTTAATGATGCCCTTACTACCTTTCCTGACCTTGAATGTGGTAGTTGCGTTGCTGTCTATGCAGGGTCAGAAAGCTCTCGTATTTCATCAAAAATATCTTAATTTGTGTTCAGAATATGAGCAAAGGTCTTACAGATTTGGAACGACAATGCGCCGTGTTATCGAACTGTGAGCTAATTAATGACAGAAATTTTCATTTTACACTATCCCTTGTAATATACAATTTAATATATAATTTTCCCAAAACTGTTAATGTTCCACCAAATGGATACACAATTTAACATGAAAAAAAAATATGAACGATTTTGTAATGATCAGCCTGACTATCCTTATTTGATTAAAAAAAAATACAGTAAAAACAATACTATTGTGAAGAACTTGACCATTTTAAAGAACTGTTTTCTTTTTTGATATTTTTTTTATATCAAATGAAATGATTGAATTTGCAGCCATTACACAAGTCTTCAGAAATCATTCTAATATAGTGATTTAGTGCTCAAGAAACATTTCTTATCAACACCGGATAATATTCAATGAAACATTTCTTGAGCAAAATAAGAGACTTCTTTCAAAAACATAAAAAGATCTTCATGATTCCAAATGTATTATTAAAATGTATTAAAATTATTATATTATCTTCATGATTCCAAATTTATTGTTAAAATGTATTAATAACTCTTAAAATTTATTATTAGTCCACTATATTATAAAATTGGCTGATTTGTAGTCTTCTAGACCCTGAATCCTATTTAAGAATGTAATACATTTATTTCATTAATCACAGTCTTTTCATTCTCCTGAGTCCTGTGTAACTTTAATCATTCCATTTTGCCTTCTCTTTATCTGCACATGTGACAGTGCAAGGTCTGCATCTTGGCAGGAGGAACGGCTTTTGTTTATTAAATGAAATGTATCCTCCTCCGCCCTGTCTTTTTAAAACCTTAAGGTAGTTGTTGTCTTTCAGTGTTTGTCTCTTACTTTTTGTCTCGCTCTAGAAGACCCTGAGAGCTCCAGGCTCGGTGAGGTTCTGGAAGATCCCAGCGCTCCACCAGCAACGGAAGGTCTCCTGCTCTCTGGAGCGGCAGCCCGTTTTTTTAAAATGAGCTGGTCCTTCTGCCCTTGAAGATCTGAATGAAACAGGAAGAGAAAATTGAACTGGGTATAAAATGAATGAACAGCATGTTTATATTATTATTTACATAGACAAATAAATACATAAATTATTCTTATTAAACATTGTATGTACAGTATGTTATCATTTGGCTCATTGTCAGCTCTGTCCTCTGCAGTTGAGCTCCTCTGGTGCCAAGTTTACTAAACCAACAAACAAACAGACAGTCCTACTCTCGCTCATCTGCATTTGCCCGACAGCATAAACATAAAGCCTTGGCATGGGTGCAATTGATTCTCAGTCCTTATTCTCCGCCCTCCTTCCCTGCCCACCTAATGCCCAGATATAAATCAGCAGGAGCTAGTAAGTGGTGGGCACGCCAAATCCGCCTTAAAGCGTTATCAAGATTTTCTATATGACAGTGCTTTTATTTGATCCTTGCCTAAATTGTAACTAGATAGAAGAACTCCAGGCAGTTAAATTAATAGACGCCTTTTGGGATGGAACGAGGCATGTTAAAAAATCTAAATTTAGCTAATGCAAGAAACGTCTCTGCTGAAGGATCCCCATACACATCCGTTTTTCCCCATTCTCCTTCGTCGTGAGACCGTGTCTAGTGTGTCAACCAAGATGTATTTCCCCCGTCCAACAGCTAGCTGAGAGCCAACAAAACTGCCCCCCCACCGGTGACACCTAGCCTGGCTACCGCGGCCTTGCCAGTCGACATCCGTTCATGATCATGTGGGGAAGGGATTTCCAGTGGCTTAAGTGTGTGAGTTCACAAGAACGCATTCACATACACATAAAACGTAAACACAAACCTTGCTTATGATGGTGCGCTGAATTACTACAATGAGAAAATCACATTATTATTTGATTTTAAAAACAAAGCTACTTCAAAATCACTTTACAATGATAAATATCGGTACATAATGCTTCTAAAACAACTTGACAGACTGTCAGGGTCCAAAAAGGACAAAAACCAGGGATGCACAATATACTGGTACCACTATAGTTATTGATAACAGAGAAACTCAGAATTCTTGGATCTTTAATTGTGCATGCTAATTTTTACATATAGATTATGTTTCCCATTATCTAATGACCACTTAAGGTTTTTTAAAACACAATCATTCAATAACACTGTAATCTTTAGCAAATCTCAAAATAAATATCAATTCTAACTATAATAATGCATAAATTCACTTGTAGAATTTACAATGACTGATTTTAGTTTTTAGTGTTTTATTTTTCATTTATACAGATTACATTTATTTAAATAGTACAGAATTTTTATATTAGCCAATTAAACAAAAAATATCTTTCAGCCATTCTCAGTCATCATTTAATAAAAATCTCTGCTGCTCTCAAATGCAATCTCAAAATGGCACATAAAACTGTTGTTGTATGCAAAACAACTGCCTAGAAAAACCCCCCCCCCACAAAATCATTTCATATGCTCCTTTTGTGTACCATGTATTAAAAAAAAGTAACAGCATGTGAGAATGAGACAGAGCTACCTAAATCACTAATAGACACTAAAGCTTTAGTCTGGATTTTCTCTCTCTCTTCCCCTTTCTGACTCCCAAAACTCTGTTATTGCTATACCCTTCCCCTCGAAATTCCAGCATGTGCAATAAAAGAGCCTGCTATGGAAACGATTAGGTCTGAGATGAACAGATGATTTGTGGGCCACTGCGGAAAGGATGGGGACAGAACAGATAGGGACATTATAACCACTTAATTGTTCCTGGTCAATATTTGGTTTGGTGCTGGAAAGGGGGCAAAAAAAAAACAGCACAACGGTCTTCAAGCACACACAATTTGCTCTCAAAAAACATTGTAAAAGCAGCTGTAAAAAGGCCGAATTACAACTTCGGGACCAGTTTCAACTGTGTTAGATGTCAGTTTGGGAAACTTTTTATCACAAACAAATGGGATGTGGTACAAGTGGAAAAATTACCAATGTGCTTTGGCTACCCTCACGCTTGTGCATGTGAGACAGGCGGCCAAACTATAAAGATAAAAACCGATGCCTATCATGCCATTAAAAACAGATCATGATTTAAATCATTTGTTTTTTCTTTACATTTGCTACAAGCAACCCCCCCCCCCCCCCCAATACCCATATATATTAAGCAGAAAATGCAAATTGTTTGTGGGATGTTTCACCACAATCTATTTTTTGATAATTATACAAGCAGAAGGGGTGAAAAAATCGATACAGCATAGTATCGAGATATTTTACTGCGGACCGCAATACTGTATCGATAAACGGCACGCCAAGTAATCGATCCTTTTATTTATACTATTAGGATAGAATAATAAAATCAATTCTTTACAGTCCACTAGATATCGTGGTGAGGTTTTTCTAAAATCCTTTAACTGACACGGCAAAGCCGTGATGTAGCCCTAGCTTATCCTCATGGTCATTTGCCAAGTTATATAGAAAGTTAAAAATAGTATTGCTATTTGCCAGGGCATTATTTGAACAGAATGGTCAAGACGGGCCTTCAAAAATTACGGTTATTTCGCTCAGGCAGCTATACAGAATTATTAGAATTAAGAATTATACATATTATTTAGAATTAATATACGATGGTTTCTGTTCAACTGATGAGAAAGATGACAGTTTGTGATGTGTGGATTACCGTGTCTGTGCACGTCTCTCTACACAAACAATGAAAGTTGATTAGCTTTAAGTTACTCAAACAGAGCGATTTTTCTCTCGTTGCGAAGGTTATTAATGCCAGTTTGATGAATCCATTTATAAACCATTTTAATAATAACAAGTAGCGGAGGCAGCTGTTGAAAAGCCTTTATGTTCGCGCCTAGCTCGCTGAACGCTTATTTCTGTGTGCGCAGCTAGGCGATCTAACTCTCTCTCTCTCTCTCTCTGTGCGCCCGTGATGTGTGTTGCCGTTTTGTGTGTCAATTCAAAGCCAAGCCCAGCCGCATTAATACCGCAACTGTCATTAAAACTGACTATAGAATACCGTGCATTAAACCGGGTTTCAAATGCATATCTGTCCCAGCTAATCAGAATCAAGAAGATCCACAGACAATTGAATACATGCCAAGTAAAATACTAAGAGCACAGAAGTGCATATTATACCTGTTGTAGCACATTGTTTACTTTAAGAGAGTACATGTTATGTTTAATTTAAAGGTAACATTTTTGTTTTAATGTAAGACTATGTTTTATTTATTTTAAATGTAACAGTAATTTACTTTCAAATGCCCAAATTGCTGAAGGGTCTGCACAACTTTAGTACAATTTCAAGTTACACTGTTCAATACCTGTAGTAGCACAGCAGTACATACCTGTTTACATTTAATTAAGGTAGACTAGACTAGACTGTAATACAAATAGCTGAGTTTGCCAGCTGCATGCATACAACATTTATGAAAGGTTTTCATGAAAGTGTTGGTCAGTTTTTTTGCTTGACAATCCCATTTTGCACTGCAACAATTAAACTGAAGTGAGATAAACAAACTGAGAGATGTTTCTTTTTTTAGTTAAAACAGATGTTGTCAATGTTTTCCTTTGGGGACATATTTTGAAGTTGGAAAAAGGTAATAAATTGCCAATATATTTACAAATCGCACAATCAGATTGTCTATCGGACACAGTATCGTGATAATTCGTATCGTGCGCCGGACGAATACTGAGTGATTCCAAACTAATCAAGCGTGAGTTATGCACAGGGTTTTTGCTATGCCATAGAGATAGAGCTGAAATGTGAAACTTTGGAGCCAAGGGTAGAGATCATAACTATATGCTAGTATGTTTGAGCAGAGCTGTGCATTTTTCTATCTGGAATACTATCTGCCGTATGTCGGTCTGAAGGACGTCTCACATGAATATTTGGAATAAGCTATAGCTGCTACAGCGATTCTACCAGAGACGCTTACAATATCATTCAATGAAATGCAATCTGGATTTTGTATACACAGTGTTTCAGACATGAAGCACACAGATATGAATAAAATTCGGCTCATCACGGTCTTTTTTCACAGGCTTAGAAACTTTTACACACTGCATTTTGCGAGTAGTATGGAGGCCAAATTCTTCAAGTGATTCTTTAATCCCACCATCCCCACTCACCATTTCAAAGGTACTTATGCAATAATAAAATGAAAATGCAGTTAGCCTTATAGCACACAACTCCGTGCCTTGCAAAACTTAAACTAACGCAATACAGCTTCGTGTGGAACGTTGAAGTACCGTTTCCCCGCGAAGACATGCAAATACACCTGATGTTTTTTACTCAGGAAACCCTTCGCGCCGCAAAGAAAGCAAAGACAGACCATCGGTAACTAGGATACCAGCCCAGACAGAAAGCCAGGACAAATGTTTTCCACTTCAGCAAGCCGCAAACTTCGGAATAAATAGGCCACATTTCAGCAATTAAACCATCTTGATGGATTGCGATCACTTGAAAAAGCCCCTTTATCACTGGCTGTCCAGCAAATGTCTTGATTGGCTCAGGGTTATGAGCTGATGAGCAGACGCACCATATTTTCCAGCTCATTTGCTGCAGAGACGACAGTTTAATAGCAGAATCAGAAGAAAGTGCATACTTCAGCGAAGCTAAGAGACTGTCAGATAGCATGTGTCCGCTCGCACAGTGCCGGTTACACATGTGCACTTATGAGAGCACTTACATAAGGGCTTGTGAGCTTCTGTATGTATGCTGTTACAGTTGTGCGTCATTCTGGAACCATGTGAAACTCATTTGACAGTGAGCATCACTGTGCCCTACTGACACTGAAGCACCTAAAGTAAGCACTAAGAAGCTGTACGTCACATTAGTGGCACTTAATTTAAATCAGAATGTTACCTTGATAACACGGCTTTGCTTCATTGAGTTGTCTTTAAATAGAGAAAAAGCTAGCCACCATGACGTTTTTTTTTTAAATAAACAATACCTTCTAAAAACAGCCAGTTCATTTCCTGCACTAATTCGACCACTGCACAAATTCCAATACATTATGACTTACATTAATGCAGAAACTCTCTTACAGAATCGATAGGAATGATTTTTGTATTCCACATTTTTATGAAGTAAGTACTCAAAGGAACATTCAAACACAAATCTCTTTAAACAATTGCTACATACAGAAAAATAATAAGCCAATCAAGACATTCTATACAAATACATTACCATTCAAAAGTATGGGGCCTGTATTTTTTAAAGAATAATACTTTTATTCAGCAAGGATGCTTTAAATTGATCAAAAGTGATGATACAGACATTTATAATGTTACAAAATCCTTCGCTATTTCTAGGATTAATTCCGTTATCTTTCGAACTGTTCTATTCTAGCACAAAAGAACCCTGAAAGAAATTGTATCCAAGCGTTTGTTTGGTCTTTCATCATTATAATCAGCCATATTATAATTATTTCTGCCGAATCATAGACATGTGAGACCATGGGTATGTGGCTGCTTAAAACTTCAGCGCCTGCTGTCAGAGGACTACCTATTCTTTTACACTATATTAAAATAAGAACTTGTTTTAATTGTAATAATACGTACAATATTACTGTTTTTACTATTTTTTTTTTTAGTTTTTTTTTTTTTTTCTCTTCTTTTTTCTTTTTTTTTTTTTTTTTTTTTTTTTTGGATCAAATAAATGCAGACTTGGTAAGAATAAAATACTTCTTTCAAAAATATTTTAAAACAGCCTGATCGGCCAAATTTTTTTTAAAATAGTAATTGTGATATATAGGAGTTTAGTTTTACAGACCACTGTAGAGGTGAAAACTGCGAAAACTCTTAAAAATAAAGACGTGCTTTCCTTCAAATAGGTTCGTACCAAGCTGTGAGGATTTTTTTTTTTTTTTTCCATAGTCAAGAACCATTTTTACGTTCACAAAGAACATTCAGGTACAGGTTCTTGAAGGAAACATCTCTTTCTTACCTTTTTGTCCACTTTTTCCTTCTAATCTGAAGAACCTTTTCACCACACCAAAGCAACCTTTTGTGAAACAGAGGAAGAAGTTCTTACGCAAGTGTAACGGTCTTTATGGAACGTCTTCATAGACTAGCGGACTGCAACGATTAATCTGCCCCATGCGTGAATTTAACGCGCATCTTCACGTCTTGACTCAGGTCAGAAAGCGGTTATTGAAATCAGACGACGGTAATCTCCTATACACATGACCCTTTTGGGCATTTCACATTTTTTGAGCCCAAGCATAACTACACAGAGCCGTGGTTCACTCGAACGGACTCGAGGCTTAAACAATTACCCCCCCCCCCCCCACGCGAATAGTGAAGTCAGGTTTGCGCGCAGCTCGTCAGTTAACAACGGCTCTGTGTAGTTAATGCTGATCAATGTGAAAGCCTACGCAGGTGATGGACAGATTGTACCGCTGATTCCCAAAGAACACGGCTTTACTGATAAGCATGCCGAAAGTTTTAAATATCGCTGCCCGATGATTTATCGTGCAGAACTACTAGTTACAGACAAAAGGTTCTCTCCTGCACATCGTTGAGCCACCTTTATTTTTAAGAGTGTAGCGTGGACACATATTACATACAGTCTATATGGGCTAGAGGAATGTGGGGCATTCTATAAAAAAACATGAAAACATGCTAAGGGATATTTCCTATGATAGGCTTATGGCTTAGTGATATGCTCTGCATTATGGATAGTAAATCAGCGCGGGAAAAAACTATCACATGAGTCTACATCATCTGCCAACAGTTTCCTTCAAAAGAGCAGAAAATGCTGTTTGTATTTTTATGTGTTCGGTGTGAGGAGGTCACTTGGACACCTCAAGCTATCTGGAAACATCACAAAGCGAGTAATCTAAAAAAACCCGGGCCTTTCTGAGAAAAACGGCATGAGAACATTATGTACCATTAGCATATGGATGCATTCATTACCAGACAGGGATTCCAAACCTTTATCACAGAGAAACAGAACATTATGATTATCATCCATGCACTATCCACAGATAGCTGGTTGTTTTTTAATTTATTCAATGACAATTGGTCCCGCAAACATTTGAACCAATATGCTTTACAACTTATTTAGAAGTAAATACTGAATAAATAAACAGCAATGGCTTAACATAAATCCAGAGCTCACGATTGTCTTCATGCATATGGCAAACTCATAAAAGAAGCTAAAACATACCATTTACTGCTTCTTTTACCTTCATTTGCTCTGAAAGACTGAATTATGAAAAAACACAGAAAGCTTCTCTTCATTTAAATAAAATGGCTGTGATGGCAAATCGGGTGAAGTAGAAACTATTTTTACCATCGCCATTATTGCCAGAAACACTTTAAAAAAAGATTTTTTAAAAACTCATTTTTCTGACCTAAGCAACAAAGGGTCAACTTGGTTAATAAACAAGCCAAATTATGAGCACAAAATATGACAGCAGTTATTATGCGATTTTCATTCTCCTAGTCCCTCAAATCTAATTACCAATCACACACTCACATTCACAGTCACTAATGAGCACATTTGAAAAGCCTTCTGACCCACGGCATAACCACATCTAAAGTGGTTCAATATTTAGTCCAAAACACAATTAAAATAATCAATTAAATTTAAAGAAAGCAAGAACTACAGCAGCAAACAACTCTGAGTAAATAACCTTTATGAAAATTGGTTCCTTAGCTTAAAAATACACCCTACATAAGCACCCAACATATAGAAATGGGCTTAAGTGTAATAAAGTCATGATTTGCTTGTGTTGGTAAAATCTGATGGAGACTGACCATCCAAAGGAAGTGCTTTCCAAATTATGCCTGATTAAAGTACCAAGGGAAGAAGGTCTCTAAGAAAGATCCATTCCTGCAGGGTCATCTGGGATGACCGTTTCAATGCTTTCAATGTTTATTACTGGTAAATAATGCACCATAACACATAGCCTGCACTAAAGCACTTGTGAGACTTGAAAATCCATTTGTCATGCTGATCTGTGTTTACAACTGAAAAGAAAGAAACTCACTTAATACTATAATTTTCTGCTCTTAACAGATTTATACTACAAGCACAGAGAATGTTGCAAATTTGTTTTGCTCTGGCAAATCTCAGAATATTTTTAAAGAGACTCCAGTGTTTTAAGTCATCAGATATCAGTCTACTCAAACACTGATTTTGGCTTTGGCACCCCTCAAATTCCACCTAATATATGAGGAAAACGGTTGAGAGACAGACATTATGTAAACAGTGTTTCCAGAACTGTGCTGAGCATAAGAATTTGTGTCAGACTAACATCGGTCGTACAGACCAGCACATAAAAATACTCACTGACAGTCCAGCACATGCACCACCTGCTCTTCTTTGTCCTTTAAAAAACATTTTGCTGAAAGGGGGGCAAAGAGGACGGGCATCAGTTATGGAGAAGAGTGAGAGAGATGACCCTATATGTTAGAGACACACACTTCCTATAAAGCAATTAGATCACCCAACATTGAAAAATTGAGAAATTCTGAATAATGTCCAGGTCCCTTTTTCCCATTCAATTACAATAAATAGGGCACTAAAGCTTTCAAGATTAATAAAGGTAGAAAAAGCATCGTAATTCATAATATTCTATTTTATATTTCAATAAAACTGAATATTACTATTCTATATACTGCCCTACAAAGGCAAAAGACCTTAACACGCTAGAGTGTGAAACTGAGAAAAATAACTTTAAAGTTTTTTACTTGTCCTGCCAAATTAATTATAGGTAGGACACTAGAAATGTAACAATTAGATGTTTTAGTAATGAAAAAGATCTACATTAAAATACTGTGAGCTCAAACTTGATTTTTACCCCTATTTTGAAGTTACTGTAGTCTGCAAAAAGTGAGAAGTCACACCAAGGCAAAAGGCAGTAACTTACACATTATCAATATTTGGAATTTACAAAACCGTTATAGTAACACCTGTATAAAATCTAGTGATCATGGACTGTCTCATAGGCTATTGCGTATAGTAATGTGACTGTATTAATTGTTTTTTGACCGTAACAAGCACACTAAAAGTTAAAAATGAGTGGCGAACCATGTTACTTATGCTCGTAAGGAAAAGAATGCTAGAATAGCATAATTGCTTTTATATGACCCTGAATGACAACAATAGCCTAAACCTAAAAGACCCCCCCCCACGACTTGCTCAGAATGCTTGTGGATTAAACATCTCCGATGACGTTCATCGCCATGGATTGATTTTATTGGGTTACAAGAAAAGGTAGGATATGGATTTAATTGCGAACTGTTAGTACTGATTTTATGATTTATCATGCTAGCTATGGCATTCGAGTCCACACGCGTCCAGCTAAGGTGACAGCCTGGTGAATAATCTGCATTATAAAAAGGAAAAAAATAGTAATACTTTTTTTTTTTTTAAATGTTATTCACGATTACGTATTGCTGCCAAGGTATCTAGTCTCTACAGTGCTTTGTTATATGGAGCTGTCTGGTAGATCGCAATCTATCTAATTAGTTTAAATCAAGCCGGCACAATACTTCATTTGACGATTGGCTAAAAAAATAGCAGAATGCCGTAACTCAATTTGAGTGTTCCAAACAAAGTGAAAGAGCCATAACTGGTGTTATACGGTGTTCTGCCTTGCGGGCTTTCTCCGGAGGCCTTTTCGTGGCTTATACACATGATAAGGAGTCTTGAATGTCTAAAAATATCAATAACCTCATTTTATGATCAAAATCAAAGTTCGGTCTTTTGCCTTTGCACGGCAGCTCATAATATACAATATCTTGGATTATATACACAATAAACCATATAATAGGAGGATTTTTGCAATTACTCATTGCGCTAATTGATAGGTTTTCAAAACGAGTGTACCGTGGGGGGGGGGGGGGTTACACGTCGTGCTTTGGCACCACATGCTGTGGCAAGCTAAACAATCAGAGCTCAGAGTACCACCCAAAGTGCTGCTATAACCAATCAGAAATGTTTTTTTCCCCTCGATCATCGATTTAATGATCGATCGTCGCTGTCATGGTCGAGTACTCGAGTACTCGATCACTGTTGCACATCCCTAAATATAATTATTATTTATTTAGGTCTGTTGTCTTAAATAGGGCTGTGTGATTAATCGAATCTAACGAAATCGCGATTTGAGACTTGCGATTCCATACACCTCCGCACAAAGCATGACGCTATGGCCGCCGATTTTGAATGACTGACAGCCTTGAGTTGCAGTTCTTACTAACCATATGGAGCGCACCTCTGTCGGCCCAATCAGCAAGGCTCTAGCCAACTAAGCGAGCCGCAACACACCCACAATTAAAATAAAAAAAAAAAAGAAAATGGGATGGGAGAGAGACAGAGTGGGATTATGGCGTCTACTTGGTCAGATCGACAGTTAGGCAAATTAAAACTAAAGAAAAAAAACGTATGCAACTTAAGCTCCGAAATGACAGACAACGAACAAAAAAAAGGTAATTTACAAGAGCTGTGTCACAACGCATTTCAAGAGCTCCCTTATCGGTTCTGTTTTCAATACTGGGAAAAAGATGACTTCTATGATGTTTTTCGTAGTACCCGCTCCTGTTGTGACTCACGATTATCTTAAACTCCCCCATTTATCGCCAACAGATTAATTTGAAATAAGTTTATGATGCATGTTGGCTATTCCCAATTCAAGAGCACGCACACACAGCCTGTGTCTGTGAATGCTGCTCATACTCGCTACTCTCTGCCCCACGCGGCGCGAATCCCGAGTCACGGACGAGCCGTTCATGCTTGCAGCACTCACAGCCTGTCTCGTAATGCTCGTTTATACTCGCACCCGGCTCCACACCGCAAGTCTCCACAAGCGCATCTGGCAGTATGGACGAGGCATGACGCACGCGCGCAACCTGTGTCGACCCGCGCCTGGCTCCGTGTTTAAAACAAATGTAAATTCAGTCTAACTGCTTGACAATTTCACTTGGATGGGGGGGATTGGGGAAATGAAACATCAGCAATTTACACTTGCTCTTAAAACCCAAATTACTTAAAATGAAAATATAATAATACTCAGCATATGTAACATATGGACTATTTAATAATGGACTTACAGACATACAGTCTTTATTATAAAAAATAAACAAATATTTTTCTTGTGACAATTCCAGTAATAAGTCAAGTCGTAAAAAGTAGTTTACCATTATAATCTTGCCTGCTGAAAAAAAAACCCAACAGAACCCCTCCCAAAACACAATAAAAATTTAATGGATTTCAGGGTTATAATGGGAATTGTATTGGTTTTAATGTAAACTATAATGGTGTCTCTTTGATGGATGTATTGGTGGATGTACTGGCAGACGCCGCAACAATAGAACAAACAAGTAATTCCTATTGGAATACTGCCCAAAAACAAAAAAGGAATTTTGTAAGGTTTTAATGAAACATACTAAGAATTATGTGATGGTTTAGTGTTTTGTTCAGAAGGGGGTATGATACCCATACTGTATGCTCGCACCATCATTGACAAATACTTGGGCTGTGAATACGCCTTGACTTTGCAAATTTAAAATCGCAATATGTCAAAAAAATCGCAATTTGATATTTCCCCCCAAATCGCACAGCCCTACTTTACACCTGCAATAGTCTGTGGTCACTGCAAAACAATCTTGAGGATGAACAAAATGATCGAAGGCAGCAGACACTTACAGCAGAATGTAAACTGGTGTTAAAAATAACTGCAAAGAACGCACACCCACACCACACACAACCAAACACACACACACACACACACAACCACCAACCACACCAACAGAGTGATACAGAAAGGCGGCAATGAGAAACTCAATTATGTTTGCAAGCAGTGTTCAATTAACCAACCTCGACATATCGATACTGCTGAGGGAAGTAATTGAACCAATTATATAAGAATTGATGGCAGAGTTTGGAGGGAAGAAATCCAGGCAGAGGCTCGAGAACGTGACAGATAGTGCCTATTGTTATTGCTACCATCATACAA
The DNA here is from genome assembly GCA_018155175.1 of Sinocyclocheilus anophthalmus. NCBI lineage: Eukaryota > Metazoa > Chordata > Actinopteri > Cypriniformes > Cyprinidae > Sinocyclocheilus > Sinocyclocheilus anophthalmus. Next base: position 311,959 of record JADLZN010002458.1, on the reverse strand, counting down.
TGATTGTTTTGCAAAGTAAGTCAAGCCAGTCGCAAAGAGCCATAAAACAAATTGCTGGCCTCCAACTGCCTGTATTTAACTTCACATGAGCACAATATCTCTTTGATTTTCGTGAACCAATCAGACCCTAGGTGAATTCAGCAGATTTAGTCAAGGTGCAATCTGTGATAATGACCGTTAATCCTACCATAATAAAATCAGAATGCAGCCAGTCTTGAGTTAATCTAGCTACAGCAATTCTTTATTGGGGCAATTTTTACAACGTAAATAAATGTATAAAATACATAAAACAAGATTACCCTATTATGTCAAGTACGTATCATAAATAAGTTACATTGATCTTAAAAAAATCTTATATTCAAATGCCTTACAGCATTACATAAATTAAAATTTATATGCTATTATATATAATATTGATAATCTGGATGTATGTGATTTTTATGCCATACCAAATACAGAATATCTTTAATAATAATAATAATTCCTTTCATTTATATAGCGCTTTTCTGGGCACTCAAAGCGCTTTACATAGAAGGGATCTTCATATTTAAATCAAGGATTGGCAGCCTTAAGTGCCACTTTTAATCATTTTAAATAAATCTATCTATCTATCTAGTATGCTTACTGTTTAAATAATTTGTTATTACCACAAACAAAATGATCCCCATTGCTATCCCTCAAAATCTATCAACCAAATATTTAACATTTGTCTCTCATATTTCTACAACCATTCTGCTGAATCTGCAGACCACAGAAGGTTTAAACATGCCTGCAGATGAAGAGGAATTGTTTTATGGCCGCACGTTCCTTGTGGAAAAAGTTTCATGTGAACGGCCCTGCTCTCCATTTGGCAACTGGACTCTGTTTTTCTGAACAAAAAGAGCCAACCACTGTCTTGTGTAACGGCAAACTTTGCTGTCCTCTGCTGTTCTACTTTCTCTTCGGGCTCAGCTCTCTTCCCTGACTTCACCCCGCTGTCTAGCGTAAATAAACTTCAGCCCAAAAGGGGCTCCGCCTGCGTCTGAAACTCCCTGAGTCACAGCAGCAGACTCTCAGGTTGCGGAGCGCTCACAGCGGCCCCTGTGTCTGTGAGGGTTATGGCAGACAGAACAGCACACAGAGAATTAAGAAATCAACACGCCAACATAATCACTAGGCTTTTAAACGCAAAAGAGCATGCTCTGCAGAAAACCTGGCTTGAACTCCTCGGTGAAGATATTGTTAGTGCAGGAAAAATAGACGACTTCCAAGAATCTACTTGTGCTTCCGACTGTTTCCTCTGTATGCACCGATAGCTCTGAAGTCTTCGGCACTTCTGTTTGCTTATTTATTTATTTAGAGGGCAATCCCCTTAAAACAACCTGGCCTTGGTCATTGTAGTACATCAGGATTGTGTTAAGATCCAAGCTTGTTGGGACTGCAGCACATATTGTGATTATTGTTATCTAAAGGGCTCATTGATTTTTCAATGTTAGGTCCACCAATAAATAGCACAAACAGAAGGGAAGACAAATGGTAAAGTAATTTATTTATTATTGTGTTGTATTTTTTGCAGAATACTACTTCTTTCCCCCCCTGCTTTCCCAGCCTCTTTTCCCTCCTCCTCCCCTTTTTTCTTTTTTTTTCCCCAAAATGCCGTAGCAACACTATACTTCAGACTGAGAAGTACATATTGCTTTAAACTTTACAGTTAGACAATAAAATCAAGACAAAAACAAATTTGCAAAACTTATTTGGCAAATATTAATAGTAGAATACCCATTATTATAGTTTTTTAAAATTTTATCTACTAGTTAATAGTAGAAATATAATTTTAAGAATTCATAATGCATTTTGTTTGAACATTCTAATTATTACTTTATTGTGTTCACAAAATGAAGAAAGATAATAATGATAATAATTATTCTTATTTTCTATATAGTCAGAATAAAATCTTCTTATATAATAAATTACGTTATTTTATTACGATTCTTAATAATAATTAAATCATGACATTATTATCATTATCATTAATTTGATGACTATATTGTCATTACATTGTACCCAACTGACCCACCTTACCTACACTATTTATGAAAGTTATTTAAATATATGAAAACAGGTATATAAATATGAATACTAACAATAATATAAGTAATGTAATAAATTGCATATTAGTAAGTTTAAATTAATAACAGCACTTATTATTAGTTCTGATAAAAATAAATTATTAGATAATTAATATAATGTTGCTTATATATATAGATTATATTACACGTATAGTGAATTACAATAAATATTATTATTATTATTAGTAAAAATATGTTCTGGTCAGTGCGACCCCCACAAGTATATGCTAATATTTTTGAAAATATAGTAAACACTTAACTCTCTTTAAAGTGCTGTCAAAACATCAGGCATTTGATAATTCCACAGCTCTGCAAGATCTCTTAAGAATTAAATAGAGAATAAAAAGCTACTAAACTACCTTGCGTCCTCGAGGTCCTCTTATCCAAGAATTTAGCAGCACATCTAAATATTGTAACCACATGACACAATCATTAAGTGATATCAAATCTATCAACAGTCATCAGAAATTTTTGATGCACAACAAATCTGCATGTTGTTAATGGTTGAAATTTGCACCCTTATCTCATTACACTTCTATCATGAAGGCCCATATGCTTGGCCCAGAGTGAGTTGAAATATAAATAAGCGAGTTGATCAACGCACATCTGATTTATTAGAGACACATTAGCATACACGCATGACTTTGACAGCACAGCCCTGAAGCGCTGCCACTTCATTCTCTCCTCCATAAGACACCGTCATGTCTTTGAAATTCCAGCCAAAATTGAAGAGTCATGCTTGCCAGACCTCCCTCACACAAAAGTCCACAAATATGGCTCCTGTCCGAAGCCATAACTCAAGACGATTACTTCTGTTCTCAATCAAACCGTAGCCTGTCCTCAGAACACCTCTGAAGAGACTTTAGTCAGGGCAGACAGCATGAAAAAAGACAGACGGACAGCCTGTTCAATAGGGTTTCCAGATTTTTGTTCCAAGGAATTTGTTTTTATGCAAAAACATTTTTTAATGCCGCGTCATTTGAACAATTGACACCCAGAAACACAACAGCACCACCCATCAAACACTCAATTGTGGAAAATATCCTAGGCAAATGATCTATTTTATGAAGCATAGCTAGAGCATTTTCCTTAACATGCGACGTCTGCTGCTTAGTAAACTCATGCACATTATGATCTCATATGGCATTTAAAAACTCTATTAATCGCCTTGGAAAATGCACTCTCTTGGCAATTCATACAATCTGCTTATGCCCTACTGTAGACCTTCATGCTTAAGTTTTTTTTTCTAAAAAATCGAATTCATACAAATTCACCAAAACATAAAATAGTTGCAACATGGCAACATGCTGGAATAATTTAAAAAATAAATTTGCACATAGTCTGATGAAAATAAATACCTTTTATGTCATAGTAAGTTCTAGCAAATCTTTGTTGGAACCTCTTGGCATTATGGCATGAATTAATAGCCCTTTCATTAGTTTAAAATATTATAAAAATGAAAAAAATTAAACCATGGACTTGTTCTCCACATCACACTTTTCCAAAAAGCCCCGCACTCCAAAGGCAATAAGGCAATATTTTCATCCATAGCAGTTAAATAACAGCTTAATAAACATTAAAAGAGTATATATTTAAACATAAAAGCAAAAAAAAAAATCAAACTTTAATCAAAGTGCTAAAGTCTGTGCTCCAACTTGTGTGCAGCTACTGGGTCATTAACGCAAGTCATTCACTGCATCTGTGAAAGCCTATTACACAAATGTTATTCACCATAACATATCACTGTCTCCGTCTCAATGATATGCTAGGTGCAGTGATGACATCCCATTTAATTCATCATCCCATAAGCGCCACTGTATCCTGTCCCTGGACTTTGGATGACCACAATGTGTTTACTTTCAAACAAAACCTATCTATTGAAGGATTGTTTGACTAGACCAAAGTAAAATGTTCTGTGTGCTCAAAGGTGAATAATCTTGACACAGGCCCAATGATTTTCCAATAATGACCTGGCACAGACATCTACAGTTTAATTCCATGATTGATGAAAGCCCTTTGTAAATTGTCATTTTTAACATACTTACACATACATTTGCTACAATTACTTTAAAATAAATTAACAAATAAATAAATGTCCATATATTCAAGTATTTATAATTTTTTTTTTTTTTATATGCTTAAATAAATAAACAAACTGATTAATATAATATCATTAATAACTACTTATTAGATTTTAATCATCTGATGAAAATTCCTGTATTCATTCATATCGAAATATAATGCAGAAATACAACTTTTTTTTTTCCAGTATCGTGACTGACCAACTTGATTTCAAATCGGACTGCTGTGGCAATGTAAAACAACGAATGTTTCTGACATGGTTGTGAGTGCAGTACCTGGAGTGAACAGCTCAGATCTTGCAGACACCAGTCCGTTTCCACACAGCAAGCCCAGGTAGAGCAGACCGAGCGAGAGAGAGTAAGCCATAGCTTCTGCTGTCTCTCTGAGCGAGGGAAAAAGAAAAATCATTATCAGTGGTGCTCCCGGATAACACCCCTCTGACAAATACTGAGCTGAAACCCCCCGAGAGCCCCATGGCCATTGCCATCTCCACAGCTTCTCCAATTAATTTCCTTACTCCTTCACGCCAAAGCATGTTGGCTGTTACTGCCATTAATTCTTAGCTGGTCTGTGCAAAACCCTATATGAGGACACCAGACAATTAACAACCAGCCCTGCAACGCTCAGCACTTCCAGCCATGCGTGGGCTTGTCATTATCTGTAGGTGACCAGGGCTCTTTTAAGCATGCAGACAGTGCGGAGGATGATTTCACAAGCTAATACTCTGCATTTACTGTGTTAAACTAGAGTTTCCATTATAAAATTATGCTAGGCCGATGGAAAACCTTTCAAAATGTCAAACGTTCATGCTATCTCAGCTATAGGTCCTGGTGAAACATCATCTTACACAGAATGAAGCATAAAGAATTTAAACTGGCTTCGACTTGTATATTAGTGGTAGATGTGTGACAGAAATACTGTTGACAAGTTGCCATCGGTCATACGGTGATTTATGTATGTGGGGGCGCTTTGTGATTTACTCGTTGTGCTTGGTTGAGTCTGTTGATGACCCTTGTCTATTCCCTCGCCACTTTTGGGTCTTATCACAATAATATTCCATAGAAGAGATAATGGTTTGTCTGAAATGGCGATGACATTGTGACATAGTGAGAAATAACTGTCACAAGCAAGTAGTCTGAACAGGCTGTATCCAGCTAGCCGAAGAGTTAGGCTAAAAATAAGTACACTATTTTTGTTTGGTCACCAGCGCAAATCATAGAGAGGTCAGTGGCGCTTTGGGACGGACGAGTCTGATCTCAACAGTCCAACTAAGCCTGTAGATTTATATAGACAGCCTGATAGAAACGAAAAACACTACTGATATGCTTTAAATGTGCATCAAATATATGACATCAAATAAAATCTTAAGTGGACAATTAATAAATACAATCGGCCAATAAACGTTGTTTAGACTGGCCTCGTCCTGATGCGTTTCTGGTTCTGGTTCGATTAATGAGGAGTTCTGGCCCAAAACTTGGCTTCAAAGCTATTTTTCTTCTGCACTTGGCAGTGGATTGTTGAAAACAGCACCAGGCTATAATTTCCAAATGTGGGAAAATACGCAGTCAGCAAATAACTGGCTTTGTTGCATCTGACCTGTAGCTTCACCTCATCTCAACATCTAACAATGCTAGAATAACAACATGCAGGTTTCATAACCCTGTCTTTTTGCATTGTGATACTTACATTGTAAAATACTTTGGTATTTTGTATTTACATTCACAAAAGCTAGCTAAAAAAAAATGTATGATTTACTATAGTCAAATATTTTATGAAATTATATTGTAGATATGTTCTTGTGTCCTTGTGATTTGGTCTCAAGTCTGACAGAGTCAACAAACACGCCCCAAACTTGCCTTGATCGTCTCTATTCTTTTCAAGGAGATGGCCCTTCTCAGTCAGGTAGTGGAGAGGCCCCAGTACTCAAAGGAATGCTGCTTTCATACAGCAAGAGAGTGTAAAATGCATTACACACCCATACTGACAGGTCCAATGCTTATTAGCAGGTCTATGAGACTGTATTGCTTTTAGTAAAGTATAATTAAGTACCATTATTGATAGGATAAAATAGTAAAACAGTGCTATTTTAGCATAGAAGCAAGAGAACTGTTTGAAAATGTTTGAAAGGCTGCATTTATTTGATAAAAAAAAAACAGTAAAAACAGTAATATTAAGAAATATTATTTCAATATATTTTAAAATGTAATTCATTTCTGTGATGGAATAGCTGATTTTTCAGCAGTCATTACTCCAGACTTCAGTGTCACATGATCCTTCAGAAATCAATCTAATATGCTGATAAGGTGCTCAAAAATAAATAAATAAATAAAACATTTCTTATTATTTTCAGTGTTGCTTAATATTTTTGTGGAATCTGTGATACATTTTCTTCAGGACTCTTTGATGAATAAAAATTCAAAAGAATGGCATTTATACGAAATAGAAACCTTTTCTAACATTTTAGATTTCTTTACTGTCACATTTGATTAATTAAAAAAAATTGCACTGACTACAAATGGAACATTATATTATATTATATTGTACAGGTAATTTTATGAGGCATAGACAAGTGCTCTCCTGTCCCTATTTTGAGTTTGTAGTCACGTTTCCACCATATGGAGTGTTTGGAGATACTGGGAGGGCCAGTAGGGTCCGACCTCACGAGGGAGTTAAAGGGGCACGGCAGTCTACACAGAGGGCCTGATTGTCCAGACAGCCATGAGAGTGAGGAGGGGAGGAACCTCCCCCTTGAATCTGATTGGCGGAAAGAATTTCCCGCTTCGAGTTCTTCATGGATTGCTCAGCACTGCATGCATATTAGGCAATGCTTCTCACCCTTTAACCTCCAAAATTTGTCTGCTGTTGATAACACAGCCCATCTACGGACAACATTAAAATTTTTGCCATTTGAGGGCCATGACTTTGAAACCAAAGTTACTGCAATGTTTCTCTTTTAAATCCCTCATAAACATGAGAACCTGTTGTATTTAGTGATGAGCTTTATGGGAATCCAAACACTTTTTGCGGGTTGAGCAAATAAACAGGTCTGTTTTACGTCAGTTGCAATGTGTGGTTGAGCGGATGACAGCCCACAGCTTGTTCAGATTTAATTGTTGCTTAAAGCATTTAGAGCAAAACTTCATATAAATAAAAAAAAATATTGCTATCAGTGTGGGTTTCAACCAGTAAAAAAAAAACAGGTTTCAACCAAAACTATATAATTAAGGGAAATTAACCATTAACTCTCTCAGTGCAAGACAATTCAAACAGATAGATAGATAGATAGATAGATAGATAGATAGATAGATAGATAGATAGATAGATAGATAGATAGATAGATTTTTTTTTAAATTGTTAAAAGTGGCACTTAAGGCTGCCAATCCTTGATTTAAACATAAAAATATCCTGTATTTGGTATGGCATAAAAATCATAATTACATGCCATATTTAATAATATAATATAATTATATAATATATAATCAAAGTTCACTGTCTGTCAGAATTTTACTTATTTGCTGCCACAACTCTAATAAAACGATCTGGTGCTGCATGCATTTCTGCTGCAAAAATCACCATTTTCACATCTTCACTTCATTTAGTTCACATTTGCAAACACAAAACTTCTGAACGCTGACTGTTGTAGCTTCCCTAAATGAACTACTAAGTTATCAGGTCCAGAACTCAGGCTGACAAGCAAGGGAGTATCATTCCTGTTGGGCGTGCATCCAACACCAAGTTAATAACATCCAAAATTAGCAGTGAGTGAGTAATACATGCAGAGTTCACCATTTGAAACCTGTTAATCTCTGCTATATAATAAAACGTCCAGAGTCACTGAGTCATACTCTGTTATGATGGTGTACTCCAAACAGGAAGTAATACTAAATCTGTGTGCGGTGATGTGCTCGGTCGTAAACTGCTCTTAATGGCACCTATTTAGCAACTTTATTTCAGCACTCAGACAATCAAGCAGAGATTAAATCTGAATGAATCTATGAGCATTTCGACTAAAACCACTGTGCCTTTTTCCAGTTCTCCTGAGCTTAATCCTGCTGTCAGCACATCTCTGATGTAAAACAAACATGTGGGCATCACCTTTAGCAAACTGTGCTGAAACTACCGATGATATCAGTCCATTACCATGAATGTTGGGGTAACATGTTACACAAATAAATGTATTTGTTCAAGTAACGTACCATGTTACTTATCAAATTTACACAATATTATCCAAGTCACTTAAAAAGTACAAAAGTAGGACACATTCCACGTCCATTTAATTTATTTAGTGGCAAATATAAATAGAAAAACACTCCCTTCCCATAAGAGTAAATTAAACAAAGATTATTGGAGTATGTTTTACAAGTAGTGCTGTCAAACGATTAATCGCATTCAAAAACAATAGTTTTTGTTTACATAATATATGAGTGTGTACTGTGTATATTTACTATGTATATATAAATACAAACATCTCTGAATTTACTGTTGTAATCTAATTCTAGCATGATCTTCATTAGTACAGTACTGTAGGTCTCCACAGCATTTGGCTACTGCAGAAAAGAGGATATCAGACAGGATTCAACCTTTCCTATTCTGATTGATTTAGTCAGAAGACGAAATGCAAAGTTCAAAGGTCACATTCAGTCACCCCAGTTGCACAAGCAAGCAAACAGTGTGTTATGGTGAAACAAGCACAACACCTTGTGTAAACCATTATACATGTACATACATGTCCACAGAAAAAAACTGCATGTGCTGCAGTTTTGCTGGTGGAAAGGGGGTTTTAACTTGGTTAGACAGGGGTTTAGCACTTCACTGGACTGTTCAAATAGAGATTAAAGTGGGCTTCTGCCAGCAGCAGTATATGAGAGTCTTTTCGCTTTGTGATGGCATTCAGTTCTGGCTGGTAAAACCCGATCGTCTCTGCCGCTCCTATTTCACAAGGGCAGTGGAAAAGTCTGGGTCAGCAGAGCAGGCTGCTGGAGGGGGACGGAGCTACATTCTGCCAAACCATGTGTGTGTTTGTATGTGTGAGGGGAGAACTGAGTTTTACAATTCTGACTCTAAACAAGGAGAGACAGATATCATGCTTCCAACACCCCTGGTAAACTAAGGTCAATCATGTTTGTGCAGAGGGTGCTTGCAAACCTGTTTGTGTTGCAAAGGTCTTCGAACGTCTAGACATTTTTCAAAGAGAGTCAAAAGCTGGTGCACTGTCACATTAAACCTTCATACTATGTTCTGATATGGAGTTTGACACTTAAGCCACATCTAAATACATATGAATGTTTTTGCATTATACGCTGCTGCTCAAAGGTTTGGGGGTAAGAAATATTTTTCTTTTTAAAGAAATGTATATCTTCTATTCATCAAAGATGCATTACATTAATAATGGCAAAAAAAAAAATACAAAAGATTAATTTTTTTAAATAAATGATTTTAACTCTCTATTCATCAAGGATCCTAAAAAAGGTATCATAGTTTGCACAAAAACATTAAGCAGCACCACTGTTTTCAACATTGATAATAATAAGAAATGTTTTCTAAACACCAAATCAGCATATTATAATGATTTCTGAAGGATCATGTGACACTGAAGAAGACTGGAGTAATGATGCTGAAAATTCAGCATTGCAACACAGAAATAAAATGAATTTTTAAATAAATTCAAACAAAAAAACAGTTATTTTAAAATATTACGTTTACTGTATTTGTAATCAAGAAATGCTAGGTCGGATGAGCACAAGAAAACTCTTTCTAAAACTTTGAGATGTCTTACTGACCACAAACTTTTGAACGATGATGTATATAAAATATCAAACCAAATGCATTTGTTTTTAACAAAATTAAGCAAAACACACTTTTTTAAAGAGACAAATTCCCACAGAGAAGTTTGTTCTTTAATAAAACAATAGGCCTACATGTGGCTGTACGAATGTCACTATGTTTATTGGTAATGTGATGAAGTACAGCTGTGGTTATTCTGTTAGAACACCTGTGTCAACTTGAGGAAAACAAACTTCCACTAAATAGGACTTTGGAAGGGGTTAGTTAAAAGTAAATGCAAAATTTCTGAGAAAATCTGTTTACGGATGCCACATGGTTTGATATTTTACATCCTGATATGCAGACATTTTAAGTGTGTCCTAAAAGTGTGCAAATACTAATACAATATCAAACCTAAATTGTAACTCTTCTCCCATCACCAGCACCTCACTGCATGTGTACACTGTGATTTCAGTCAACACAAAATGTTCCTGCAAACCTGGTACACAAAAAGCAATTACCATCGGCACAGAAAACATTTAATTACAGACAAACATTAAGCTAAAACAAGTAATTCAATTTACTGAGAGATGGCAACAATTTTATAATAAATTAGTTTAAATGAATAATTAATTTCAAGTTCAATAACAGCAGAAAGCATTTTGCAATTAGTATGTGAAAATCTCCTAAACCCATAGAGGAAGCATTTCTCTTCTGAACAGCTTCTCAGCATTAGGGAAGCATTTTGTGAGTGGAAACCAGTCGATCAGACATAACATAAGATGTTCTGTGCATATTATGCCTTGAAAATGAAACCTGTACAACCTGTAACCTTTTCCACAACGAAGAAACATGTCGGAAACAATCCAAGTAAACTGGGGTGTTCTCATATTGGCAAAAAGTTGCACAAAAAAAAAACACTATAAGGCAGTAGATTAACTTCTGAAATATTGTTCAATACATTTCAATACAGTCAGTGTTTTAGGAATATGCAAATCTACAACACTCTTTTTGCGCTATCATCTTAAGACCTCTCTCTTCATAACAAGCCCATGTGCTTCATTCACGGACTTGTTGCAATCGGGAACTCGTGACCTTTCTGTTTAAGCATCTGTGACATGGGAAATTTGATTGCAGCGCTTTTACATCTCTTTGTTCAGGATTTTGTAGAATTGCACAGGTAATGTCATCATGGCTGCTTGGAAATACAAAATGCAGGGAGTCTTGGATTTGAAGCCTCATTTCAATGCCATTCCGGTTTGAAAAATTGTTAGAGGTGGTCAGAATAATTTTTATAATTACTCCACACGTTTTTTGAGTTTTTAGACTTTTAAGCTTCGTCTTCTTCATCAATATTAAAATGCAGAGTGATTGAAAAAATGATCACTGCAGCATTTTACGTGGGAATCACATTGATTATGGCAACATTTAAAATTACGTTTTCAATTTTAGTGGGTTGATTTTTTTTAGGGACATACACTTAAATATGAGCATGAATATATTATTAATACAGCAAAATTAAATCTAGCTAATTAGTTATTAATTAGTATTAGATTGTTTTTAAATATTCAGTGTTATCAAAAGTGCTTCATATTCTAAAGTCTTGTTTTATATTAGAACAAAAAATTATAATTATACAAAACTAGGAGACACATTTGTGACTCTGGACCACAAAACCAGTCATAAGTCACAAGGGTATATTTGTAGCAATAGCCAACAATACGCTGTATGGGTCAAAATGATAAATTTTTATTTTATGCCAAAAATCATTTGGATATTAAGTAAAGATCATGTTCCATGAAGATATTCTGTAAATTTCCTAATGTAAATATATCAAAACTTAACTTTTGATTAGTAATATGCAATGCTAAGGACTTCATTTGGACAGCTTTAAAGGCGATTTTCTCAATATTTTGATTTTTTTGCACCCTCAGATTCCAGACTTTCAAATAGTTGTATCTCAGCCAAATATTGTCCTATCATAACAAACCATACATCAATGGAAAGCTTATTTATCATATAATTTATCAGCTTTCAGATAATGTATAAATCTAAAAAAGAAATTACCCTTATTGTTTTGTGGTCCAGGGTCACATTTGTTGAAACAGTAAAATAAATTGACTTTTTTTTTTTTTAAATACCCTAAAGTGTGTCAAACCTGCAGAAAACACCTGAATGACAGATGCCATGAGCACAAATCCAGCTGTCATTCAAATTCATAACAAGCATAAACAGCAAATGTGTCCATTAATTCCCGCTCTGTTTAACTTGCTACTCTGGCCTTGATTTAACGAGGGTAATAAATATTTTCAAACACTTTTCGCAGCAGATAAGCCACCTGAGGCCCCTTATAAACATCCTGAGAAGTGCGTAAACTACATTTCTGCATTATTCCCACTGTGCAGAGTAAAGCTTAGACGACAGAACAACATCAAATGAAAAAGAAAAATATTACTTACAATCAAAAGACTTTCAAACTGCAAACGCAGCCCGCAAAAGTGCTCGATTTCGCAAACTGTTTACTGCCCTGTGCTCCACGAGCTCTGCACACCCCTTTAAACCAACGTGTAGCCCAACTACAGTAAAACACTTAAAATACAGATGTTTAAATGTATATCATGCAAAGAACACTTGATAAGAAGACAGCGAAACTCACTCAGCTCCAGAGAAGTTGTCCGCGAGAAAAATCTGTTGCGAGTTTTTACTTTCTCAACAGTTCGTTCATCCGGACCAACAGACTTGCGTGTTGTGGGTCTCTCGATATTCTCCCCTTTTAAAACGATGCAAAAACGTGGTCCGATCAAACTCAAAAATCACCCGAACATCTTTTCGGGAAAACTGCTGAACGCGTTGCAGTGTTTTTAGGTATAACGCGCAGAAAAGTGGTGACAGGGATTTGTTCAGAGGGAGTGGGGGGCACAGCGCGGATCCTGAAGGGTCTCACGTTGACTGCGTAGCACTTCCAGTCTTCAGATTCACATATTTACTGGTCTCGCGCAGTGGCACTGGCTCGCGCCCCCTGTCGACAGATATTCCAGTCCTGGCTCGAGCTGCGAAATACAGCTGAGCGCGCGCAACACCCAAAACACTCATGCTGCATAGAATCGAGTGAGTTTAATCAGAATAGATCACTATTCACTAGATCACTAGAGTTTCTTTTTGTTGTTTTTCAGCACTGGTCACTCTTGGTCATATTTGGCCAGTTTGGGAGAGCCAGCGTTTTTGAGGGCGACTCTTTTGGTTGCTTACTTGGGAGAGAGCGCACTTCTTAGGCCTACTCTTTTCAACCAGTTTTTAAAAGACAGCCAGCTCAGGGCACTCTTTTTGGTTAGGGAGAGAGTCGCTCTTTTTGGTTGGTTATTTACAGTTTTTTTTCAACTGCTTACACACAAAATCTTTACTTGTCACATAATTTCTGAAACCTGACACTCAAACACCATGAACCACACACCAAATCTGCAAAACCATACTCTAATTCTCGGCCTTTGACTCCGTTTTCAATTTCATAAGACACTTTTTGCAAAACACAACACACAATTCTCTATGTAACACACAAAGATCTAACAGGAATTAATATTATGGCAAAGGTGTTTGCAAATGTTTGCTTTTGAGATGTGTTTGTGATATTTTGAATGCAGTGCTTCATTTTGCAAGAGATGTGAGGCATTTTGCATTTTGTGTGTGCAGTTCTTGGATTTGGGTTTAAAGTTTGGGAAAAAAGAGGCAAAGTTTTGAAAATGTGTGAAGCAGTTGCAGTTGAAACTGTAATTGGACAATTTCCCCCTCAGTTTGTCCACTTTTGTTTAGTTTGGTTTGACGACAGCACTGGTCACGGTCACTAATGTTGGAAAGATCACAATGGCGACACTTTTCTGTCATATTGGTCAGGTTTTTGAGCAAGACAGGGCTGTTTTGTCTTTTTTTTTTCAAACTTACCCACACTTTTTTTTGTACATCTTTGTAAAAAAAAAAAAAAATTGACCAAATCGGCTGCAAATATGAAGACAATGATGTGGTCTTTTCGAATTTGGCCAACAAGTAGGCTACATATTGTGACCCTGGAGCACAAAACCAGTCATAAGTAGCATGGGTATATTTGTAGCAACAGCAACAATACATTAAATGATCGATTTTTCTTTTTGCCAAAAATCATTAGGATATTAAGTAAAGATCATGTTTCATGAAGATATTTTGTAAGTTTCCTACCGTAAACATACCAAATCTTAATTTTGATTAGTAATATGCAATGTTAAGGACTTAATTTGGATTTTTTTGCACCCTCAGATTCCAGATTTTCAAATAGTGTATCCCCCCCCCTCTTTCGTTTTTTATCTCGGCCAAATATTGTCCTATCCTAACAAACCATACATCAACGGAAAGCTATTTATTCAGCTTTCAGATGATCTCAATTTAAAAAAAATGTAACTTATGACTGGTTTTGTAGTCCAGGGTCACATATACAGTACTGAAGAAAGTGCATTGGACATGTAGTCTTTAAACATTTCAATTTCAATCGCTTTACTTTATACTGTGACATAAATCTTAGATTTTATCTCTGTGTTAATGAACTGCAGATCAATGGAGCTGGTTAGGATGAATTTCTTTGTCTAGATTATCAGGACAACAAAACAGCTGCCAGTAAGAGAGTAATGACAGTAATTGTAGAACAGTGATATTTGTGTAGGGCTGAGAATATTTTCTTTTCTTCGTCTTTAACTTGCAGTGAAAGAATGGAATCCAAACCACTGTAAATGTTTGTCTGGACAGCTTGATAAAATGACCTCCTCTTTACTTTAGATCAGAGTTTATCATGTGTCTTCTGTCATGTGACCTGCCTTATCATTATTTATTGGACTTGGCTCTAATGGAGTAGTTTGGCGTCTGTTTTTTTTAGACCTTGAGAAACCTACATACTCGAATCACATTAGACATTCTCAGTAATGCTTCCTTGTCAAGCTTAATTTTGTTTCATCATTCATGATCTCAGATGTGAAAGGGTATAATCCAACTCAAGGTCTGCATGTTTTTACTGAAGCTTGCCTGTCTGCTTACTATGAATTGAATTAATGCAAGGATTGTGCTTTTAATACATGAGAGGCTATCAGTTCTCATACCTACAGGTGTCTTAAAAATATATTAAAAAGTCAAGTTTTTTTTTTATATCAACCTTTCTAAGAAACCATAACATGTGAGGTGTGATAGCCCTGTAGTGAATTTTGATCAGATTTTAGAAGAGTGGTCCATTGAAAGGGGCCCATTTTTCGCTCCCTATAGTGCCTCAGTGAATGAGAGTGGAAAAAAAACAGCAACTTCACATTAAACGAATGTGGCATTTGAACAAAGCTCTTGGACGAGATGCTGAGTGTCCAACTTCTCTTTCACCAAACTTAAAGCGTTGCAACTTGCCCTTATATTTTATCTCAATAATGTGCATCACATGCTTGGCCAACATCTTTGTTGTTGTTAATTGATTTTGGGTCAGGGTCAAGCCCACATTCTCGAACTTCTGAATACAATATGTACACATTTTTGATACACACTGCAACTCTGCCAGTGCTGTGGTAATCATGTTTTGGAGCTGATTTTTCTTTCCGATTTGAAGAGTGTTTAGCTAGATGCATGTAGTTATAAAAAGTATAAAGGCTGGAAAATGAACAGCTGGGAGGAAAATAGCCTTCGGATGGACCTTGAAAAGTGGTATAAAACAGAAATACTTGTAAAATCCTTCTTTTTCACATGAAACATGGCCTTTTCTGGCTCCAAATGAAGCGTAATTCACTTAGTTGGTGTCACACCAAGCTAATGTGTATTTCAGTGTCAGTAGCTAAGCCTCAATTGGATTAGAAGGGCTGTTGTGCAGCCTGTCGGCTGGTTGGACACAGCACTGGTTTTAAGTTCCCTGAGGCGTTAAGATAACATCATTTGTATAAGTTGTTGCGGAATTGAAATGGCAGTAAGGTGTAAAGAGAAAAGGGAAACATCAGATTATTGGACAGGAATAGAGACAGACTGTAACCTCCATCCACATTAAGCAGATCGGCTGTTATGTTTTTTTTAAGTGTCTGAAAAATGCCTCAGATGCTCTTTTTTTTTGGAGTTAATGCTGTTCTAAGAAATTTTAGGCGGGATGTAAACTTGATTGGCCAATCAACAGTTAAAACAGAACTGAAATCCAGAACAGATTCTCGGAGGAGTGGCGTTTGAAGACTGATTTTTATGTGAATCTTTCCACATGTTACATAGCCTAGTCACAGTACATAATTCATTTAACCAGTATGCCATTCACAAATCAAGTCATTTGAATTATTCACTCAACCTATTCCTTCAAAAACGATGAAACAGTGTGTCTGAAATCACATACTATCTGAGTAGGTAGGCTACTTCTTTTGGATAAGTAATTACTGCAATAGTTTAAAAAAGTATGTTCTACTACACTATAGTATGAATATAGGCCTATGTGTAATATGAATGAAATCCAGAAGTACTACATTCATCATGTTGTTGACCTACCAGCGTTAATGGCCTCCCTGCCATTCACAAATCCTCTCCCATGGCCTCATGGGATAGTAAAGTCAAAACGTCCTTCAGATGTGCACTTCAGAATCTCACCAGCAGAGTTTTATGATACTCAAATTCTGATACTACTCCTTTTCATTAACCGTGTCTTACACGGATAGCGACATTGTCGTGTCGCAGTGCGGGCAACAGTCTGTCTACACTGGACGCGACAAAGCGACCGTTGAAAATCGTTTGAAATTTGTGTCAGTACATCATAAATAGAACGCATCAGCAGTTTACTGTCGGGAATTGTCGCGTCGTGCCACATCCAGTCTAGACAGCATAGGGTCTATTGTATTTTGTCGTGCCGCTCGCTTCCGGTGTAGACACGGTTACTGTTTTTGGCCCAAGGGAAGTATGCAGTTTCAGATGCAGCCATGCTGTTGTTTGGAGATAACATCTTAATAACTTTACTAACATCAGATTTGAACACAGAATCGGGATGATTTAATGAACACTAGTGTAAATGTTTATCAGGCTGTTGAACTCAAAAGATATGTTTTTACCCACCTGCTGACAGTCTCAGTGGGTGAATAAAAACAAAGCAATTAGCATCCCAGTCCTTGTCACTGTTTTAATATAGTATGCAAATGAAATGTTTTCCTCATATGTTCTTGCGCATGGATGCTCCTAATGGAGGTTAACATCGAAGAATACAAATAAGACATTTAATTCTAATTGGCAGTGAAAAATGGGTGCATATGAGGGGAAGGGAGGGAACATGGAGCCATGTGTGAAATATTGCTATTAATCCAACAAAAAGAAACTACACTGTGTCAGTAATTCATGAATTAAAAATGTAAAAGGTGGAAAAGTTATGATACAAAAATACTCCTGTGACCAGAACTGCAGGCCTGTTGCTTAATTCTGTTATCCTGTTTGAGGAGAATGGTAACCGTAATAACGCTAGTGGATATCACAGGTATTATCCGAAGAGAAAATAGGATTAATTATTGTCGCAGATAGAAAACAACAACATTATAAGCTTTTACACAAAAAATAGCCATTTGGAGAGGAAAAAACATGATACATTATCAGAAAAGAGATGCTACTCTGTAGACTCTGACCCATTGTGCCATGATGGAAAAATCTGAGTAAACAACTCACATACTAACATAAGAACTGATATGTTAGTCACGTTGTTCATGACCCACCTCTTTATCTCTGTAGCTCTGTTTCTGAGATGAGCCGGGTCTATGCCACAGGTATTCATGCAGCTGAAGTGTTTGGCAGAGCTGAATCACATTAAAGCCACCTATACTGAATGTTTTCTTTGTCTTTACACCCACTGGTCAGTATGTGGTCCAGGATTCCACTTTATGAAAAGTCCAAAACAGATTACATCCATTGCCAAAATAAAAGTCATTGCGCAATTATGTCCACTTTGCTACTTGCAACATGTTCAAATGAGATTGTTTTGATTGAACGTATTTGATTATTTGTCCTGCACAACTTGGATGGAATATAGTTGTCTCTGGTGGTCTATTTCTGATCCAGAGGACATAATGCAAAAGCAAACTGTTTTCGCAAAAGTAAATCATTCTGTCTGGTCAAGAATAAATAAAATTATCTGAAATATGTAGGAAATGAAATACAAAATGGGCATCTATCTATCTACACTACTCACAAAAAGTTAGGGATATTTGACTTTCGGGTGAAATTTATGGAAAATGTAAAAAGTTCATGCTACAGTGATATTACAGTATATCATGAAAGTAGGGCATTTAAGTAGAAGCATGCAATGGTAACTTCTTCATCTCAAACTATTTCTTGAAACAAAAGCTAACAACAGTGGTGGGTATACCACAACAAAAAAATCTCAGTCATGCATCCTTGAGCATCAATTACAGCTTGACAACAACGTCTCATGCTGTTCACAAGTCGACTTATATTCTGCTGAGGCATGGCATTCCACTCTTCTTGAAGGGCTGCCCTCAGGTCATTGAGGTTCTGGGGTGCAGGCTTACTACCCTCTACACGACGACTCAGCTGATCCCATAGGTTTTCTACAGGATTCAGGTCTGGAGAAAGTGCAGGCCATTCCATTTGAGGTACCCCAGCCTCCACCAGCCATTCCCTGATGATGCGACCTCGATGAGCTGGGGCACTGTCGTCCATGAAGATGAAATCAGGCCTGTTTTACTCATGCAGAGGCACAATGACTGGATTAATGATGTTATTCAGGTAGCATTGGCTTGTCACAGTACCATTCACAAGGTGTAGGGTAGTTCTGTATTGACTAGACACACCTGCCCAGACTGTAATGGCCAGGGAGACTTGCATGGGCCAGGGCGCATTTGCGTGGACGAGGAACCAGTGCTGTTTTGAGAAGTCGATCACATGAGCAGAAATGATGGCAACCAATGCTGTTGGGGACATCAAGGAGAAAGCTATGCATCAGCCACTGTTGTCACCAGATGAGCCTTTGGAGGTTGGTGGTGTTACAGTCTGGGCAGATGTGTCTAGTCAATACAGAACTGCACTACACCTTGTGAATGGTACTGTGACAGTGGAATGCCATGCCTCAGCAGACAATAAGTCAACTTGTGAACAGCATGAGACGTTGTTGTCAAGCTGTAATTGATGCTCAAGGACGCATAACTGAGACAGACATTTTTTTTTGTGGTATACCCACCACTGTTGTTAGCTTTTGTTCCAATAAATTGTTTGAGATGAAGAAATTACCATTGCATGCTTCTACTTAAATGCTCTACTTTCATGATATAATATCACTGTAGCATGAACTTTTGACATTTTCCATAAATTTCACCCGAAAGTCGAATATCCCTAACTTTTTGTGAGTAGTCTATCTATCTATCCAGCCATCCATCTATCTACAGAACTACATTTATTTACTTACAATTAAACTAGGCAGCAATTATGATGCATGCAATCTTAAAATAATCCATGGAAATCAGCAGGCAATTTATTCAAAAAGGATTTCAGGCCTGTCATTTTTATGGGTGCAGACAATGCACGGTCTGTCTCACTACATGAAATCATGGCATGAGTGAGTTAGAGAGGGACTCGTGGAGGAAAACTGTTTGCAAGAGCTTCTGGGGAGATGAAAGAGAAAATTTTAATACGGAAAGGTCAACACTTTCTCCATTATGTCAAATTTCATTACAGAGCAGACAGCCATCTCTACCATTCAGGTTAGACTTAATGCATCCAAATTGCAGCAATTACGATTTCATTTTAAAACATTATTTTTTTCCCCAAGATGATGATTATTGCTATACATAATCATTTTATGAGTAAGAAAAGAGATGGCAAGAGAAACAATTCTGTTCTTACTTTAGGGAAATACAAAAAGGACTAAACATAATTTAATACATCTTCTTCCACCCGGAATGGATTTTTGACCAAAAAATAAAAATTAGTACATGCACTCAAAAATGAGTCACTTGTCACATAAAACCCACCTGTCTAAACTATCAAGCGCTCAACCTTTAAAATATGTTGGAAAGACAAAAAATACAATGACTCCTGTCTCATTTCTTTAAGGCACTTCAAGGCAACCTTTATCCTCCTATTGATTCCCATTTTTCACTATTTCAAGTGACTCGGTTTGACAGTTTAAGCATGCTCAGTGGCAGTGTGGCCTTTAGTAAGGCTGAACTTCAGGATTAGTCTTAATTACTCAGTTTAGCATATTAGCTCTGTAAAATGCCGAAAGCATATGCTGACTTTCACTTTAATTAAACAGAGGAAGAGAACAGGGCCGCAGGGAGTCGCCGACAAAGAGAGGACAGAGACAAAGCAATGCCTAAATATTTCTGGAACACTGGCCACTGGATGACCTCCACCCTGAATAAAACTTGGCAGCAGGTTATACAAGGTCAATGTTCTTATTGTTGCAAACAAATCATCTTAATAAAGCTGAGGATGCTGCCTCTTTGTGGACAAAAGAGGAAAAACACCCTTCTGGAGTTAGAAGTGCTAGAAGAATGATTCACACTGAATAATAAACTATAAATAATAATGGTTTTCTTTCCCCAAAAATGCTAGTTAATGTAAATCCTTTGGACTGAAACTTACTGACTTTGCTCACACAGAGTATAACAATTTCCCAAAAATGTGTTTGAAAAAAAAATTATACAAAAAAATTATACTTGTAGTGTTAATATAATATTGAAACCAAAATATTGAAATATGGGAACACCAAATTAGGTAAAGGATTTTCAGCACAGCACAGGGTTAAAGTAATTGAACTATCATTATTTCACGGATATATATTTTACATGCATTACTCACCTAAGATAGTTTCATAAAGAAAGGAAACTGTTATGCTGTGCAACATATTTATACAAGTTTCAGTCTTTGAATTTAGTTGGCTGAGAGACATTTCAAGTGTAAATATGCACATATTTAGTCCAGCAGCACTTGGACTATGACGAGTGAGTCAATGAAACATTAATAATGCAACCAATTCACTTAAAAACACTGATGCGTTTATAGTTGTTTGCAGATGGTTGGGTCTGCTTTGGAATTGTTGTTTGAAAAGAAGAGGGAAGTAACAGGCAAAATTGTAATATTAACTTCTTCTTTATTGAACTGCATTGTATAACAATCATAACATGTTATTCTGATTCTGAATATCACCTGCCCACTGTCAAATTTCAGACATGTTGATATTCAGTACAAAATCACTCTTGCTTGTGTAATATTACCTTAAGAGCAATAATTTCCCTTTAAAAAAAAGAAAAAAAAGAAGCTGTTTCAATTGAAGGAAAATATTTAGTGCAAAAAAGTGCAATGTAAAAACAGTTCACTGAATTATGTAAATTAATTTCATGGCATGACTGTGGTCACCTCCAAAAGCACAACTATTACAATGGTGTGACTTGAATGTTGTATATTTTAGATAGTAAGATGATTAAAAGGCCTCTTTTATAATGCATCCAGCAGATTTCAGATTCCTTATTGGTTATAGCTTGACTCCAGAGTGCCTCAGCAGCCAATCAATACCATCCAGCAGTCCTGTCAGTGTTTCCGCAGATGTGTCCTGAACCTAAAGCATGACAAAACATATACTGAAGCCTTATTGCATATCCTTCTACACTTCAGTCAGAAATTCTTTGGTTATGTTTCCAGATGTCTTACCATCCAAGGGTTGGTCAGTGAGCCGAGCTGTAGCTGATGGGCAACGGTCACACAAGGTATCCTGCGTCTGTCTGCTGTCTCTCTAGACACACAGGAGAGCACCAGGATAGGGTGAGACAAAGCACCCACCGCAGGGTCTAAAATAACCCTGATCTGGGCACTTTCCTCCTCCCACCCTCTGTCTGTTCCTCCAATATAGAAAAGAGAGATATTATTATATATTTATGTACAAAACAAATTTCAAGCATATAGGCATAAGCCTTTAAATCCAAAGTGTGCTCAGGACAATCATACCTCTTTCTGTCTCAGCATTGACCACAAAGATGAATCCATTCACAGCTTGACAAACTTGATTAAACATGGGGTTGATGCTTAAGGGTATGTTGGATTCACTATCCTCCTCATAGACAAAGAGTTTACTGCGCAGATTGAGGTGCTCCAGACGTGCTCTCTCTCGCGCTGACCTAAAAATCCAGAGACACAGACTCCCATTCATACATTCAAACTGTATTATGTGACACATTAACACATAAAATCCCATTGAAAATGATTTAAAGTCTCATGTACATGTGCTACAAATCAATGCACAAGCAACATACACTACTACCTTTCAAAAGTTTGGGGTGAGTAAGAAAATAATATTTTTTCAGCAAGCGAGGCCATTATATAATGTTCAAAAGTAATATAAGACTTTACAATGTAAAAAAAATCTGTTCTTTTGAACTTTTTATTCATCAAATAATTATAAATGTATCACAGTTTCCACAAAAATATGAGCAGCACGGCTGTTTTCAACATTAATAATAACAGGAAACATGTATTAAGCACAGAATCAGCATAATAAAAAGATTTCTGAAGGATACTGTGACACTGAAGACTGGAGTAATGACTATCAAAGGAATAAATTACATTTGAAAAAGAATACTGAAAAGACCTGTTTTTTCCACTCAATAATAGTTCACACTATTACTGCTTTTATTGTATTTTCAAATAAAGTCGTTTTTGGGAGATGAAAGACAATAAATGCTTGTTTCCATCACGAGATAAAAAGCTAAAAAATACAATTGTGTTTTTTAATCTCACAATTCAGACTTTTTCTTGCAGTTTATATCTTATTTGAGAGGATACTTTACATTTAATTAGTCATTTCGCAATGCTTTTATCCAACAAGACTTCCAATTGAGGACAACGGAGCAATCAAAACAACAAATGAGCACCTAGATGCAAGTGTTTTTTTCTATGACAAGGTCTTGTTAGCCTAACGCAGAAACACGTAGCAAGGGTGTAATACAGTAATATATATAGAATAGGCTCATAAAAGAAACAAGATAGAATAGAAAAAGAATAGGGAATGCTAGTTTTAGAGGGTCTCTTTTTTAACCAAAAATAAAACAGGAAAAAGCGTTCTGAATTAATTGCAGAGGTTTGATAGAACTGGCTGGAAGACCTGCCAAGAGAGCATTGCAATAGTCCAGCCTGGATAAAACAAGAGCTTGAACAATGAGTTGTGTAGCATGTTCCGAAAGAAAGGGCCTGATCTTCCTAATGTTGTGTAAGCAATCTGTTAAACTCATAAAAGATATACAATCTATCGGCGAGTTATAAATTCATAATTGCATGATATAAGAAAAAAAAGTCAGAATTGGAAGATAAAATGTTGCAATTAGCTTTTACATTTTTTTAATTATTAAATTATTTGCAAGATGTAAAAAAATATATAAAAAATTATTTATGTCTTGCAATTCTCACTTTTTTCCTCATAATTGTGAGACAAAAAGTCACAATTACCTTCTATATTTTCAATCCCTTGGCAGATACGGGCTTCCATAAGACACTGCTTCCAAAAACATTAATCTACAAAAAAAACTCAACCCCAAACATTTAAACAGTGTACATGGTATAAAGATGTCTAAATAACAATATAAAATCTCTCCCTCACGTTTGTCGAATATAAAGTTGCAATATTGAATCTGTGCTGATCTTTGTACTTAAAACTGATTCCAGATCCAATGCCTGAAAAAGTACAAAAAAAAATCCCATCAAGGTCAAGTGCAGAAAATGCAACCACAGAACACAACATCCATGTATTCAGTCTAATAACTGACTAGAATTAACTATAAGTAATGGCACAGCTGCACCATCAATCTGACGCTGAGGTAGTCCTGCGACAGGCAGCACATGCGGGGAACACATGATCGTATTCATGAGGGAAATCTCTAACTGCTCAAGCCCGGGGCCGAACATGGCAAACTGTGGCTCTGAAACCGGTACAAGAGACTGGAAGAAGGAAGTCACAGATTCGAAGGCTCTGGGTTGGTGTTGCCATTGGTTTCGACAGGCCGGACAAACACGTAGATACCTGTGGGTGCCATGAGAATATTACAGTAAATATTAAGGGTTTTTAAATACAGGCTAACAACCTTCATAGATATTAGTTATAAAGCACTTGTATTATTTTTCATTAAATAAAGTGTAATATAAATAATAATAAAATAAAAATTTTATATATATAAATCTACCAGTGCAACATAAGAGCACCAAGAGCTGATTATTTCTGATACTGAAGTGTCATGTGGCGCAGCGTTACGTACTTACTCTGCCATATAATCCAGCTGCATCTCAGAGTCATCCAGCACAGCTGAGCCAGTGAGCTTGACCTGAGGCACTGATAAATGGTCAACTGACTGCCAGAGCGGCATATCACGCAACAGGAAGTACTTCCACAGGACAGGGTCTCGAACCATTGACCGCCAGTACGTACTGGTGCCTCCCAGTCTGCAGAGGTCTTGCGGAGACAGGAAGGTCATAATGAGAAACTGCATGTCAACCTGTGTGTTTGGGTAAGAAAGACAAAAAAATGTGTTTTGGAGAACCGTTCAAATGTTTGGGGTAACAGTAAAACAGTAATATTGCGAAAGATTATTGCAGATTTAAAAAACTGTTTTCGATTTTAAAATAATCTACAATGTAATTTATTTCTGTGATGCAAAAAGCTGAATTTTTAGCAGCCATTACTCCAGTCTTCAGTGTCAGATGATACTTCAGAAATCATTTTATGTTCGTTCTAATGTTCTTCGTTCTTTCTTCTGTGATATTTTCAGATTCTTGCGATGAAAGAAGTTAAAAAGAACACTGTTTATTTAAAATAGATATTTTTGTAAACCTGATAACAATTACCTAGACTTTGATTAATGTAATGCATCCTTGCTGTAAAATTATTAATTTCTTAAAAAAACCTTACCGATTCCAATATTTTGAGCAGTAGTGTAAATAACACTAACACTAATTATTTAGAGACATTATCTGGTATTAGCATCTATACAGCTGCAGTTTAGTCGACATATGTAGGATATTGTATTTGTGTATGTACTGTATATGCAGGCTATGCTTGGCACCATACTGCTCTAATTACTGCAGAATAGTATGTATACTGTGCACAGTAAAATGAGTGGTAAACAATAAGGCTTATCCCTCTATTCAATGCACTTGTGTGATAAATGAACTGGAAGTAATAACAGCTGTGGATTTATTTTTCTCATCTCATTATTTGATCAGACAAGCAAAAATAAATAAATAAAGTAAAATTTAATATAATTACACATTGATAACTGGACCCCATTCAAATTAAATAAGCAAGATGATATAAATGTAGTAATGTATACCGTTAATATGATGCCTTTCAGTATGCAGTATACAGTATATCTGTGCAGTAGTTAGTACGTGCTAAGCTAGCATTCCATTCGCAACAGCCATAATATGTAGGTTTAATAAATCATCAGTTAAAATAAAAAATATGAAATGTAAAAAAATCGCCTTACCGGCACGTTATCCAGAGAGGGGCCCGTGACGACATTACCTGGCCCCTGATCATCACTTTGCTCATTTCCTTGTCGTCTTGTATCAAAAAACCTCTCTCTAATACTCCTGAGACTTTGCACGACTATAGATCGGCTCAGCATACTTACACTTATTTGACAGCTATTTCTTAGAAAGAGCAAAGATGTTAATACATTTGCTTTACTTCATTACATGACATGTCAGTCAACTATTACTCCCGATTTCAGTTGTGAAGTAGCCTATCCGTGTGAATTTTCCCGGAACTGTCAAAGTTTCACGTCTCTCGTGTTTTCATAGGCATGCAGCGTCACGCACCGTACTGCATTGTGGGATCTGTAGTTTTGGAAATCGACACAGCCAAACTACAATAAAATAAAGGATAGTCTATCACGTTCAGTATTTGGGAGGACATATGGAGGACTAGGAGAGACACATAAAAATAAAATGAAGGAACAAGTTATCAATTTAATAATTCAAACATAAAAATGTAATAATAGCACTTTTAAATGGACAAATTAACTATTATATATATATATACAGTTGCATCTCAATAAATTAGAATGTCATGAAAAAGTTCATTTATTTCAGTAATTCAACTCAAATTGTGAAACTCGTGTATTAAATAAATTTAGTGCACACAGACTGAAGTAGTTTAATCTTTGGTTCTTTTAATTGTGATGATTGGCTCACATTTAACAAAAACCCACCAATTCACTATCTCAACCAAAGTAAATCTCCTAACCATAAAAAAAGTGCATTGTTGTGACATTTTTGTGATTGTTGCCTCGGTAAGTATGTTCTTTCTGGTACATGTACTCAATACTGGTAGGGGCTCCTTTTGCCTTTAATTACGCCTCAATTCGGCATGGCATGGATGGGCCATTGTGGCAACAAACCACTGCTGAGTGTTATGGAAGCCCAGGTGTTTCTTTGACAGTGGCCTTCAGCTCATCTTCATTTTTTTGGTCTCTTGTTTCTCATTTTTCCTCTTGACAATACCCCATAAATTTTTCTATGGGGTTCAGGTCTGGTGAGTTTTGCTGGCCAGTCAAGCACACCAACACGATGTTCATTTAACCAACTTTTGGTGCTTTTGTGGGCAGGTGCCAAATCCTGCTGAAAATGAAATCAGCATCTTCAAAAACTGGTCAGCAGAAGGAAGCATGAAGTGCTCAATTTTCTTGGTAAATGGGTGCAGTGACGTTTGTTTTCAAAAACACAATGGACCAACACCAGCAAACGTCAAGACACCCCAAATCATCACTGACTTCGGAAACTCGACACTGGACTTCAAGCAACTGGGCGATGAGCTCGCCACCCTTCCTCCAACTCTAAGACCTTGTTTCCAAATAAATCAAAACTGCTCTCATCTGACACGAGACTTTGGACCACTGGCCCGGTGTCAAGGTCTCGTCTCCTGACCCATAGACCTCGACCAGTCCAATTCCTTTGAAGTTCCTCAATCTTGAATCGTTTGCTGACATCCTCATAAGCCTGGGCGTTCTCGCTTTTTTGTTGTGCATCCTCACTTTCTCTCACACTTTTTCCTTTCCCTCACTTTCTGTTAACATGCTTTGATACGCAACCTGGAACCCGCCAGCTTCGTTGGCATGAATAGTTTTGATGGCCTTACCCCTCCTTGTGGAAAAAGGGTGTCAATGATTGTCTTCTGGACAATTGTCGGATCAGCAGTCTTCCCCATGATTATGATTGTGTAGCCTAGTGAACCAAAAATGAGAGACCATTTTGAAGGCTCGGGAAATCTTTGCAGGTGTTTTGAGTTTATTAGCATGTCACCATATTCTAATTTGTTGAGATGTGAATTGGTGGGTTTTTGTTAAATTTGAGCCAAAATCATCACAATTAAAATGATCAAAGACTTAAACTACTTCAGTCTTTTGTGCACTGAATTTATTTAATACACGGTTTCACAATTTGAGTTGAATTACTGAAAAAATGAACTTGTCAAGACATTTAAATTTATTGAGATGCACCTGTATGATATATATCTATATTATATACTTATACTATATTTGATACAATTTGCAAAGTTTCGCCTTCTAGAGTTAGAACACGGATTGAATACACGGTTCTAAATATATTGTGGCCATTACCCCAAACCTGATGACTGAAATGTAGGTCGTAAAGTTGGAGGTTTTTACTATCTCTTAATAGTTGAGCATAAGAATATAAATACAGAACCTGAAATTTCGCGAAACCTTTTGATAATTACTGGGGACATATGAAGCAATCAGCATCTTGTATCTGTAACAATTCTTGTTGTACAACGCTCTCATAAATGGAAACCAAAATAATCACCACATTCACATTTTCAACTTTCTTAACCCAAAATTTATTCAATAACGACTCCAAAACAAAATGAACTTCATTTGCAAAAAAAATTACCAAAAGTTAGATTTTAAAATGTATACTCATCAAATATCCAATTCCCATTCTTCACATTACATCTGGTCATGAAGGATAAGATGCACTTTTAATAAGTTAGCAGAAGAGGGGTCTATACAAAGAGATGTTTATTACACAAGAAAGGTCCTACTTAAAAATGTTCCATCTTACCTATTGCAACATATACCTGCATTTTCCCTCCTTTTTTACCATTTCTTTTAACATATATAAATTAATTAAAAGACATAAAGAAAAATTCAAATAAATAAAAATGCGATGTTTCTCACTGTAATTTTTTTCATTAACAATAGTATTTTTTATTTTTACGTTCAGACTATATTCCACATTCTCAGCGAAACACACATCCAGAAACCAGTCTGGACCGGACGATAATGCCTTTTTGTTTTTCAGTATTTTCTTTTTACTCTTTTTTTGTTTGTTTTGTTTTTTTCCTTTTTTTTTGCTACATCTGAACATGACCCATATGTGTAACCTCTCCTAAAAGCTCTCTCCAGGTTTACTGTAAAATATTAAGGATCTCCTTGGCATTCTCTGTGTTCCAGCCCTGACCCTGAAGTGGCCCCTCGCATGCCAGCACGTACTTATGGAGGATTTGTGTGCCAATATCTCGGAAATGAAGCCTGTCCTCTTTGCGCTCTGTGGTGTCCATGCTGCAGTCCTCATATTTCACTGCCCAGAAACACATCTCACCAATGTACATCATTGTAAGCAAGTGAGTATCAGAAAAGATACCTAATGGGGAAAAAGGGAAAAAAAAAACGTCGTTTTGATAGGATACAATTAGAGTATTTTTATACATATTATATAATATATCTATATATACCACATACATACACACACACACGTGAGCACATGACCTAAAACGTCACCCTATCCGCAGCTTCAAATAATAGCCACCCGCCCGCACCTTTATGTTTCTCTATGTCTCTACCCGCACCCGATCGTCACATTCAGGTTTCGTACGGTTCTGGAAACCTTGAAAGTTAGAACGCTTTTAAAACCGGGATTTTAAACCAGCATTTCCAGGCCGGAAGTTTTGGGAAAATATAAAACCAAAGTTTTGGGAGTCGGAGAATCTAGTTCACAGGTTCTGTATAATATACTTGTGTTTAATCAGGTCCCTGATTTGATGCGGGATGTGCGCATATATACCATTCTCGTCTGCAGCTTGTCTGACTTTAAATAGGGAATGCTGCAAACCTTTATCATATAGCGGGTAGTTTAGATGAGTAACTAATGCGCTGCACAACCATCAGATCACATCAGTCATGTGTGAAACATGTGTGATCATCTGTCCTGGTCCTCTCTCTTTTGACCTTCTCGTCATCTGTCAAAATCACATTGTATTTTGGATTCGGTAAAATGTCTTGGCTAAAAAAGAAAAAGTTATCATCCTCAGTCATCTTGCCCATTAACCCCATTCACAACTATATTTCTGGAACTTCAATTGTCACCTTCCGACAAATTGACTGACCCAATCTTATCTGACTTCATAAAACTTTGCTATCGTTCATTTATTATTATACAGCAATGTTAATCATAAACCTTGAGTTAAAAGCAGTGCTTGTAAACCACTAGCAATCCTCAAAATATTGGTTTATTGGTAATGCAGTACGGGGGTGATAGTGCTTGGCGGTATACCGGTTCATACCGAATACCGGTGTGTTTATTTTTGTTATGATATTAATTTTGAAAAAACTTTTCAGACCCTTTTAGTGGCTTTTTTCATAGAATATTCATACTGACAAACCTAGCGACTTTTTGGGATAAATCTTAGCTATGGTTCAGTTAGAAGATTTCACCGGTGCTGTCCCGCGAACGCGAGGTCTAACTTAACCGGAGAAGTGTCGCCTCTCTCGGCGCCTGTTCTGTGCAGTGAGCGGCAGAGAAGCACATTCAGTTGGCCGCACCGCAGCCGACTCAATAAATGAGTACAAAACAGCGTTTCCTATCACCTGTCGCTTACTGATTGTTTGGAAGTATATATATGAGCGTAGTTCGTCTGTTAATAGCACATGCACATTTTTGTTTGTTATTCAGACGCAGGCAGTGCGCTGTATGAGACAAAGTAATATAGCCAAAACAACGCATAGATGTAATTAAAAGGGGTCGTGTTCGTCACTAGCCCTTTCGCACCGCTGTAGTTCCAGGAACTAACGAACGGTCTAAGTACTAGGACATTTGCGCGAACTATTTCCCCGTACATTAAGAGTTTTGTATTCACACCGATAGTATCCTACTGAGAGTGTGTAAGCCGGTCGACAGCGTCGTCATTTGTGCACGGTGTTCAACAACTGTAACAAAGAAGAACAACGTTAACAACATGAGGATGGAGGACGCTGTGATCGGAGCTGTGTTTTTGTTGTGTCTCTCGGGTTTCACAGTGGACATGGAAAGTCGATGTATATGTAAAGCGATTGAAAGAACGGAATGGAGGACTAAGATTCTCCAACGACAACTGGCAGTGCTACGTTTGCTACAAGTGCCTGCACTTCAGTGTCTGTCCATCTATCGCTGTTCTCCATGCTTGCTAAATAAGTTGACATGCTTACAATATGTTTACACGGCATTTTAAATCATAGCGGGTGAGGGCGTTTTCATACACGTTAGGCCAATCAATGTCTACTTACATCACAATTAGTACCAGTTGTGCTGGTTAGACCCTTCTCCGGAGTAGGAGCTAATTTGGTTCTTGAAAAAGGCAGTCCGGTACTAAAATCGCTCCCAGTTCCGGCGGTGCGAACACGCCGAAAAGTGGGTAGTTCCACGATTAGTTCTGGTACTATGAAAGGTTCCCGTGGTGCGAAAGGCCCTACTTTTTAGTGTGGTATTTTTTGGCAATATTCACTCATCATGACAGTAAAATAGGGCATTCTAAGTCAATATACTGCAGTATTTCCTCTCTCAATCTGTAGAAAATATGGTTAACACCCGGTCATGCATGAAAAAAAAAAAAATACCATCATGTACCGTGAAACCAGTATAATTTTGAAAAATACCGTGATATACATTTTTGATCATACCACCCAGCACTAGGGGTGGAGTTTGCAGGCTGCACATCTTTCCAATGGAAAATCACTATCCTCCGTAAATTACTAAATATTTGAAGATACTGATAACCCACTGGCTGTGCTGTTTCGAGATGTTATAAATGTTGTAAATCTTATTGTGCTTTGAAAATCCGTCCCTGCAGAGACACAATGCCTGATGTGTTACACACAGAGACACAATCTGAAGTCACAATGACTTGCATGTCTGCAGTTTTCAGCTCCCAAATTCCAAACAAAACTTAGAAACGCCACAGAAATCAACCATTCGTCTTTCGCTTTTAGAACAGAAAGTACATTTGCAAAGATGTACCTTCTGCCAGAAAATTGGCGGTTGCAGAGTCATGAAAAACCACACCATCGTTCAGCTTGACTGAGTTCCTCACTTGCAACATTCTCATAAGGTAACGCACACCTTCTTGAAGACACTGTGAAGACACGGAGCATTGCAACACTTACTCAAGTCATGGCCACTAAAACTGGCACTGTGGAGTGAGAGGTTGGTGAAAGAACCTTAAGGAATGTGGCTTTGTTCTTCTTGATCCATTGCTTGCGTTGGTGTAGTGTGTGGCAGTACATATATAATAATGCCCCACGCCTCCAGTACAGGCACTCCAGCAGCTCCAGCCCCAGCACAGACTGCACCTGATCAGAACCACAGCATCACACTACAGTTACTCACAGTACAGCTTTCTAATCTTATTCAGTCCATGCCAATTCAACTAGATTAAAGTATAGACCTGAAGGTTTTAATTTAATGTATGCTGTGTGCGCTTAAAGTAAAGAATATTTATTCTGAACATCCACATGTAAAGTCATGATGCATAAAAAGTTGCACTTATGTTGCACACAAACAAACAAAATGATGCTACGGTAAAACAAAATTGCTGCATAAATTGCCACATTTCCAAATTGCACAGGTGGTCTGTAACCAAAAATATTAAGCAGCGGGAGTGAATGCCTTATTTAGAATCAACAGCAAATAATTAAACTAATTGTTAAGTAAATATCTTCTACAGATACAGAAATACAACACCTCTTGTGCAGGTACCAGTCGCCCAGCTAACACCTCTGGCTCGGTCAAGTCCTGTAGCAACTGCTGGATTTTGAAAGGGGAAGTGTCCTCAGGAAACTCCTGATCTACAAGCCTGTTTTCCTCATAGAATGTAATGTCCAAGACAACCTGTAGAAAAGTAGGTAAAACAATAGGTCATATGAGCAATTACTTCTAAAACAAGATATCTGCATATTCTTTTACTCAATTAAACAGGTTGGGAACACATTCACCTGCAAAACATGGTAAATGGATATAAAAAAAGACATGTTTTATTCAATATATACATAGTGAAATTGGCTTATGTACTAATATATAATTACATATGAATTAGGTATCGATCAATATTGGATTTTTCTGATAATAATAAGATAAGAAAAGCCACTAAACATATGATTGTGCTGATAATAATAAAATGCACGTATAGAATGTGTTAAATAATGTTGTTAGTCTCTACTTTCTGTAAGAGGGTGAAATTAAATGCCACATATAGTTTGTGTAACCAAAATAGCAATAATATCCAGAAAAAAAAACCACATAATGTGGAACTTTTAATTATAAACAAGCATGAAAACACTGTGGCTCTTATTTTAATACTTCCAGTTGCTCATTTAAAAAATATGAGAAAATATACACTCTTGTAACCATTTACAACATTACATTAAGTCATTTAGCAGACGCTTTTATCCAAAGCGACTTACAAATGAGGACAATAGAAGCAATCTAAACTAACAAAAGAGCAACAATATGTAAGTGCAAATGACAAGTCATCGGTAGCTTAACGCGTACACTAGCCAGTTTTATATATATATAAAAAAAGCTAAATAAATTTTTTTTTCTGATGCAAGCGTCAAAACAATGCCCTACTATATTGCAACGCACCAAAGCAGTCAATCCAAGGCAAGAATAACTTAGCGGTTGCCACCGTTTAGTAAACTGTGAACTAGAGGTCTGATCGTCTGCATTCCTGCGGGGATTCGGGATTAAATTCCCAAATAAAATGCTGTAGCGGTCGGTAACTCTGGTGTAACTTGAACGGGAGTCTAACAATATCCCATTCCCGACGTCCATTCAGAACAGCATATCTGCGCTTTATTCTTATTGACCACCGGTACAGCCTGCACTCGGACTGTTATGCATGCGCTGCACGCATGCTTTCTGCGTCACGCGTTTTATTTGCGTGGTCTGTGTGCATAACGATGCTCAGAGCAGGCTGTGCCGGTGGTAAATATACGGCCCTCAGAAAGAACAGGCAGGTTTTCGATGACTGACAGAGCAGAATAAGGATGGAGCAATGTGTGGATGCGTGCTGTCCTTGAGGACCGTTCAACTGGGTTTTGTTTATATTTTGCTTAGCCTATAATTTTAAATGACAAATGTCATTTATTCATTTTTCTCTGCAACACTTTTCCTACAGTGTTAACAGAAAAATTTCAAACGAATTTAGTATTTTGACAAGAAGAATCAAAATAGCTAATAGGCTATTTTTGTACAAACTACATTTCGATTATTTTTTCTCTCTGCGACACTTTTTCCCTATCGTGTTAATGTTAAACGAACTGTATCCTGACAAGACGAATAAAAATAAGAAATACAGTTTTTGTACATTTTTATTTTCTCTGACACTTTTTTTCCTACTGCTTGCATATATTAAACAATTTGTGTCTTAAAGAATCATATAACATTCCAGTCAGTCCATAAAGACAAGACGCATAAAATACCAGCTCCATGTTTGTGCAACTACCTTTGATTTGTTAGCCTGCTATCTTTCTTCATTAGGGAATTAAATTTGAGATTCTGGAAAGATATCGAAATTTAGGCGTTAAAAGTCGGGAAAAAAATTCTAAGCGGACAGCAGTTGAACACATAGAATTTATAGCGGGAGCAGTGGGTGCGGATATACCTTGTGGGAGCGGGACTAAAAAAATACTGTGACTGTGAACTAGCTTTGGCTCTTCCTGCTGACTTGAATGGTGATGCTTCCCATTTGTCAGTTGATGGCCTTTCATTTTTTACCGCAGCAATGTGCCGCTGCTTTCGATGGTCACTGAAGTTTCATGTATTTTCCCGTGTCACTTGAAATGTTTCCGTTTTGAATCGTTGTTACCAAAGGCGAAACACATGAGGAAAAAATATTCTGTCATAAATCGCATACCATTCATTGCTGAACTTTCTACCGTCTGTTACTGGAAATGAAAGTAAATTACTGGTTAATATGTCTCGATCTCAATCACGTTTACACATGCTTTTGGTCCGTGAATTAGATCTTGCTCGGGTCGTGCACTGTCTGTGGAGGTTTAGCCAGGACCGCTTCCAGAATTAAATCAACATATTTTATGTTCCGTCCATTGCCAATCACTGCTATTTCAAGAGTGAATCCCGCATAAATATGCGGATGTCATTCCCGAAACTTTGCAGGATGTAGCTGTGCGCAAAGCGTGCTCCCTTTATCACTAAAAAGCGTCACTCATCTTCATTGAGATCTTACAAAGTTACGTTATAATCAATGAAGCTCTCTAAACTGCACAATGAATCTCTTATTTACATCGCGTCTGCACTAGGTCTGCACGATATATCGTTTCAGAATTGACATCACGATGCACGCATCCGCGATAGTCACATCTCAGAATGTGCGATGTTTAGTATAGGCTACTGATCGTTATATTTATACTGATTGTTTTCTTTGCTCACACACAGACATGGTGTCTACACCGGACGTGACAGCTTTACAAAGATTTTAAATACATTTAGTAGCAGAGGTACTGCACGATATTTTTAGTGCTGGAAATCCATTTATCCTTTCCTGAAACTTCTATCATCATGGAGAGCATAGGTCATGGTTACTTAGCATTGGCAGACTCCACGAAAGCGCAAGCTCCCGAGTGCTTTGGAAAGAAGGAGAAAGCGGTGCGACTGGCGTTTTCCCACGCGTTTTTAGGCGTGGCATGTGAACGGCCCCAAAGTCTGTCTACACTGGACGTGACAAAGCGACCGTTGCATATCATTTGAACTTTGTTTCGTAGTCATAGATTGCGCATCAGTTACTGGCGGGTATTGTCGTGACCGCAACGCAATCAGTGTATACACTCACTGTATGGGTTCTATTGTATTTTGTTGCGCCGCTCGCGTCCGGTGTAGACACGGTGAGAGCCACGCAGATGCACGTGAACATTGATTTCTGTTCACTTCTGCGTCTATTTGTGCCTGAAATACTGTGTTCTGCAAGTATCCTTGTAAACGCAGTTGCTTATGGCTTAGGTGAAGGGAAACAATTGAGAAAGAAAATGGTTGTGTAACAGTATATTGGTTCACAGCATTTTAATGTTCCTGTTGCTTTCTGTGTAATGAACGTTAATCAAACAATAAAACACAAAGAAAAATCACTTTTGTTGCTTTAACACAGATTTATTAGATTTACTTTAATACAGTGAAGACTATGCTGTGTTTTATTTTACATTTGATTATTTCATTTCTGTACCTGAATACCTGTTCCAGACTTACCTGAAAAATATAAAGCACTGCTTATTTCATTTGTATCTTTGTTCTGTTATATTTATCTATGCTTGTAATTTGTTTATTTCCTATGCTGATTTACTCGCCTACAAAATCACCCCAATCATTATTTTTTTTTCCAAATAAACTATTCAAGTCATGTGGTGATTTTTTTTTTTTCATATCGCAATATGAATTTTTTCCAATATCGTGCAGCCCTAGCCTGCACTTAGTCATGAGATGATTCACAGCGCGAGCGTGCAAACTGCACTTAAAAACTGGCGGCACTTTCAGCGTGAGTGAAATGCTGACAAAACGTGTCTGATTGGCCTTGCTTCAAGAAATCAACAGAATGCTGTGATTGGTTACATTGCTCACGGTGCAAAAACCCGTTGAGGTTATTTTAGCGCGCTCAAGGAGCATTGCAATAGCCACCTGGAACAAACAAGCTTTAACAAGGATTTGTGTTTCATATTTCTGAAGAAAGGGCCTGATCTTCTGTGTTGACAAAGCATCCGCAGGATGGGCAGTTTAGAGCAATGCGGTCTAACGAAATTCGCGATCATCATCATAACTCCAGGTTTCAGCTGTTTTTGAGGAGTTATGGTTGAGCGAGCCTAACTGGTGGTGAAATTTTGATCAGTGATGGGTTTTTTGGGGAACCAACAAGTAGTTCTGTTTGAGCCAGGTTGAGTTGAAGGTGATGGTCCGTCATCCAACCGAAATTGGTCTGTTAACTGCCTGATATGTTACAGCTATCGTTTAATTTTCTCAAATATTTGAAACTATTTTGAAAATAAAATGTCTCATTCCTTTCTACTTTCATTCAATTCAAATAAAAACAATTTCATTTTTCTGTGTGAACTATTTCTTTAACGTATGTAACATACTGTTACTGTTGTAACACACATTACAAATCAATAATAATGAGCAATCACTTGGCATAAATGTGTAGTGTTCATTTTGCACAGCTCTGAAACTGTGAGCCAGTAGAATGTGCAGCAGTGCAATATTTTGGCTTTTAATGTGCAGTGCTATCATTCATTTAATTCAAAGTTTTTTCAAAGTTTATTAATTGCAGTAGGCCATATTGGTTTTTCTGCCTCAAATTTAAGACCTCCTAAAATTATATTTAAGACTTCAGTCTTTGTGAAACTGAATTCAGACATAAGGGATAGTTCACCCAAAAATTGTTATTTTGTCATTAATTACTAGCCCTCATGTCGTTTCAAACCCGTAAGACCTTCGTTCATCTTCGGAAACACAAATTAAGTATTTTTGATGGAATCTGAGAGCTGTCTGACCCTGCATAGACAGCAACGCAACTAAAATGTTCCCAAGTCCAGAAACGTAGCAAGGAGATCTGTAAAATAATCCATGTGACATCAGTGTTTCAACCGCAAGTATACGAAGCTAAAAGAATACTTTTTGTGCGCAAAAAACAACACAAAACCGAGGGAAATAGCGACTCTTATTCACAATTCTCTCCTCCGCATCACCCGTAGCGCCAGTTTGGAGAATATCCGCTGGACGAATCATTGAATAAAGTCGTTTTTTTTTTTTTGCGCACAAAGTATTCTCGTAGCTTAGTATAATTGCAGTTGAACTCCTGATGTCACATGGATTATTTTACAGATCTCCTTGCTATGGAGGGTCAGACAGCTGTCAGATTCCATCAAAAATATCTTAATTTGTGTTGCGAAGATGAACGAAGGTCTTACGGGTTTGAAACGACATGAGGGTGAGTAATTAATGACAGAATTTTCATTTTTGGGTGAACTAACCCTTTAAGACACTTTTAAGGATGTATGGGACCCTGTAAAATAAAAAAAATAAAAAAGACTACGAGTTTTTTTCTTGAATTAACATGAAGGCTAATCTAAAGGCTAAAAGATGATATTCGATTACTAATTTAACAATATTTTCATATTAACTGTTTTATTCACATATCAAACATGTTAATATATAGTTACACTATGCTTAAGGGAATGTTGCAGGGTGAGACCCGTGTTGTATGAAGTACCTGTGTATAATCCTGCAGCAGTTTAGGGAGGCTGCTGCTCTCTCCTCCATGTCTATAATAGCTTTTCAACTTGTCTAG
Organism: Sinocyclocheilus anophthalmus; assembly: GCA_018155175.1. NCBI lineage: Eukaryota > Metazoa > Chordata > Actinopteri > Cypriniformes > Cyprinidae > Sinocyclocheilus > Sinocyclocheilus anophthalmus. Next base: position 274,384 of record JADLZN010002458.1, on the reverse strand, counting down.
TATGGAAGATGCATTCTGTAAGTAGTCATCATCTAGGAAGGGGGGGGAAAAAAGCCCAATATGTTAATACTTAACATCTAATAGAGGACATACAACATGAGATTTTATAGTTGGTCTAAAAAAAAAAAACAGCGGTGGTTATATATCGTTCTTATTTATCAATTTTAATGCATGTAAATCTGTAACCTTTATATTAACGCGACCTTTTGTCTGGCTGAAGTAGGCAAAATACTTATTGAATAATTCTGCTTAAAGAGTTTGACAGTACGTTAAATGCCTATTTATCGCTCATATTATTTAAAGTGAGATCGTAATGTCACATTGCAGAATAACTATAACTACATATGTTATGTTTTATATTATTTGCGCGTCGTTCTGTATCACTGCATGACCACATGCGACTTCACTCAGTTTACGCAAACTGTATCTAACTAGCTAGCCAAAAGAATTGCCAAATTACAGAACGTAATAAACGTGCTTTACCGTTTACATTAGCTTGGGGTTTAGTATAAGTACTATGGTGTTCGTATAAAAGAGCTAGTCAAAGGTTTGTCGTATAAACGAGGTGATAGCTGGGCAGGAAAATGTTTGTTGTGATTCGCAGGAATGCTAACGCAGAGCGGCTAAGCTAACTAGCCAACGATGACAACACCGGGCTGATTCAGCCAATGAACATGCGTGATCTATAATAAAAGAGAGTCTGGTTTTGCGCAACTGACGACATGATTCCCGGTTACCTGGTTTCTCCGTCCGAAGAGTGGCACACTTGTTATCTAACTCAAAAATCCTCCTCTCCAGCTCGACGCTTCGTCTGTAGTCGTCGGCCATGACTGCAAAGCGACAGTCCCGTCACGTGACGAGCGCGCGATTACTCACGTGCAGAGGATTACATGGATGTTTTGTTCTTTCGTTTCATTCATAAACTTCACGCCTGGCACGTATATCAATGCAAGAGCTTACTTTTTCCACTCTTATCCAAATTATCCCCATAATACCTGGTGTTTGATTACAGTGGGTTTAAATATTGGCAGAAGTGATGAATGGGAGTCCGATTCATTTTCCGCGAATCGATTCTTTCAAACAGTTCTTTTTAAAGAATCATTTCAAAGAAAGATTCATCAGTTATTTTATGTTATGACGTAATTATGCCATCACGTGGTGTCATATGGGCTTGTGCCTATTTTATTTTCTTCTGTTCCTTTTTATGTAATTTACTTCTTTATGAAATTTGCATGCTGTTATTATTTGTATTAGCATTTTATTTGTTTATTTATAGCTGTTGTTATTCTGATATATTAAAACTATATTTGTTTGAATACAAAAAAAACTTAAAAAAGTAGGATCACTTTATATGATAGTGAGCACATATTACACATATTAAATATAATAATAAAAAAAATAGCCAATCAATTACATACATTTTAATATTATGTAAATAATAATAATAAAAAATTTTAGGTTCTAAATGTTTTTATGAGCTGGATCAAGGCTTCAACAAACGGGGGCGCATGAATTGCTTATTTACATTTAACCCTCTCACTACCATCTAGTGATTTCTATAATTATTATACTATAATCTAATAATATAATATAATATAATATAAGATACTATAATATAATATGGATCACTGAGACGTCTCGGACATGTACTATGCTGCGTTGTTCAATCTGGAACCCCTCTGAAAGATTCAGTAGGATTCGTGAACGAATCGTTCAGACTGGTAAGGTGAACAACCATCCGATTCATGAGAATGAATTCAGAAGAATGAGTCGGAAGTCGCTAGATGGTGGTGAGAGGGTTAAATGCAAATAAGCCAATCGAGCCCCCGACACTCCTTCGCTTACTTCATCCCCGCCTGTCTGAGATCAACGAGGGCATACTGTCAACCATCATTCACTACACACAAAATTAGGCCTGTAATTTGCAGACATGGCGACTCTTAAAGCGCTATCTAGAGTGGAGAGTGTGATCATCAGGAACGTGACAGCGACGATCAAGACGAACATCTCGCGATTCTCCGTTGGCAAGGTCAGTGTTTACAAACAGAAGACAGTGCATCCGAAATTTTGCATGATGTTGAACGTGTCGGTGCTTCTGTTTTTGACCCACTTTCCAATGCATGGCGAAGATGGAGGTGCAGATCGTATTAGAAGGCTATAAGTAATCATATATATACATGATGTGTGTGCATTAGTTTAAAAGAATGATGTTTTGCAACGGTTATATATTCACCTGAAGTGAAAGCTTGTGTAATTGCTAATCTCAGAGACTAGTAAAACTAGCCATTTTGTGCTGCATTGTGTTTTCTCAGCAAACCATTTAAAGAGCATCTGCATACTTTTGACCTTGATTTTCAGAGTCACAACCAAATCGTTCATGTTTGTTTTCATGTATTTGTTTTATTGTTGACCTGGAAACAAATGGTCACTAAGCAATTCTGTCATAAACTATAAACTACCACAGATTTGATCAATAACTTCCATAAAAATGCTAGTTTTTAAAATTAGGATAACCAACTTGACAGCATTGCCAACACTATTTCTTGGTTAACAGTAACCTAACTCTGCTCTCTCCTACTCACACGCCTCCCCTTTTGTTCCACCCTCCAGTTTTGGCTTATTATATCTCACAACATGTGAACTAGACTGCTATAATAACGAGCTCTTCTCAGAACAAGGAGAGGAATTCTCGCTGACCGCTAAGCCTAGGTTTTGAAGTCCTATAGTTATGACACAGTCCCATGCTAGTGTCATGTGGCTGTGAGGATCATCAGGTTGTTCTGTATGCAGTCAGAGCAGATACCTTTGAATGACTGTTTCAAGGAATAACAGTGGTGATGATCATACATGGTTTCTTTGTTGAGTGAGATATTATGGTCTTTGGAAAACTACTATAACTCAGTATTTTTGTATGTTATTATTTGGTAATACTTCTTAAGGCTGACATATATACAAAACAGAAGCAGTTGAACTATTTATTGAGTGATAAGTGTTCAGCTGTTTCCTCTCCTCGTCCTTTGGTGGAGCTTTTGTGAGGTCAAACACGCTCTGTTGTGTCAACAAATAAAGATATAAATGAAATGGACGTCTTGGCTGGACTCCCGGGGTTTGTTTAGCACGTGCATGTCAGCATGGGAAAGTGGTCAAACTGTTGTAGCTGACCCAGGAAATGGATCTTATGACGTTTATTTCAATTCACTTTTCTATGCATGATTTAAGATTCCACTGCCTCATGAGAGGCACAGCACTCGTGAATGGTAAAGTCAACCATTGATCTATGTAGTATATGTATTCCACTAGGCTGTATTCCTCAAATCGCTACTTGTATGGAATTGCGTAAACACTTGATTTTTTTCAATGGAAAATTAGGTAGAAGATTGACAGGAAGCTTAAAGGATTTCTAGTGTTGTATAGATTCATTGACTGTGAATTCAAGTGTGTAAATCTCTTTCATTACTGCTTTAAAGTTGTTGCCTTTAGTGTTTGTTTTTAATATGTTCAGCCTACTTCATTCACCCTGCTAAATGTCTGTTGTTAGCAGACGTGTGGCTGTTACTTTTCCACTTCAAGTCAACGGTCCGGACAATTTTATTCAGACCCCCTAGACGCCGTCAAAGATATTCCTAATGGAGCAACTATTCTTGTGGGAGGTAAGGGTTATGATGTATCATTACCTCATCCTTTATCAGTAACTGTCTGCTTATTACTTAGACTACAATTCACAAGTGTTGGGGTCAGTAATATTTTGTTAAATGTTTTGAAGTAATGTAAGAAGTCTCTTATGCAAGAGTTTATTATTATGTGTTTATTCTATCAAAAATAATTCAGCAGGTAGTCCATTACTCCACACTCTAAAAAATGCTGGGTTAAATTCAACCCAGTGCTGGGTAAAATAGGGACAAACCCAACAATTGGGCTGTTTTGAACCAGCGGTTGGGTTACTACCCAGAATGTTAGGTTAAACATTTAACCAAACCGCTGGGCCAAAACAACCCCTTGCTGGTTATGTCCCTATTTTTAACCCGTCACTGGTTTTAAACTTTAACCCAGCATTTTATTAGAGTGCAGTCCTTCGTTCACATGAGCCTATAGCATCTCTCACGATATGGCGGTAAGGGGTGCGGTATTTCAGAAACATTTCTGTCTCGGTTTAACTCTGACCTACTACAAAGCATATCTCTTCAGCGTATATTGAAGGTATTTATGTTGCCTGAATAAACTTTGTCACTTTGATTAATTTAAGGTGTCCTTGGGCGCAAAGGACAGTATTTTAATTTATTGTAAAAAAGTCACAGAGTTTTTGAATGACTATTATTATAATTATTAGTATGATCATCAGGATGTAGATGAGAGACCTGATGACAACAGCCGTGAAGAAATAGCTGACACAACCATGTGTTAAAGCGTTAAGATCGGTGACTCTCATTCCGAGGTTTTGGGCCTGTGCGTATTCCAGCAAGCCGGATCAACAGTTGCGGAGACAGGAGTTAAGAGCCGACTGCAGTCAGCAATAACGCAGGGGAAGCCCGGGGGGTAATGGAAACAACAACGGAAACCGGGGCCAAAAACGGGGGTGTGTCACGGGCGAAGGTCACACCAACTGGGTGCGACGCCTCGATCCGGAGGAACACGACCTTCCGGGACTGCCTGCCCAGAGCAAACAACAGAAACAGCTATCATTGACGTATGAAAACCAAGGCCAAACGTAAACCAACAGAAAGGAGGCGGGTCCTGCTGAGTGGAGATGTAAAACCATTTGGAGCCTTGTCTGCGAAAAGGCAAAATACCGAAACATAAGATAACATCTGAGGGCATGAGTACAACCCATACCAGTGTGGGGAAAGTTACTTTTAAAAGTAATGCATTACAAGATTGCGTTACGCCATAAAAAAGTAACTAATTACGTTACTTACTTTACATTTATCATTTAGCAGACGCTTTTATCCAAAGCTACTTACAATTGGGGGATACATAAAGCGATTCTTCTTACAGAGGCAAACATACACAAGAAGTGTTTGTAATACCAAGTTCTTAGACATTGTTCAAATAATTACAAGCTAGAAAGAGAAGGAATAAAAAAAGAGAGAATTTTTTTTTTTTTTATTTATGATAATCAAGTACGTCGAAGAGATGAGTTTTCAGCTGTCCTTTGAAAATTGTCAGGGATTCAGCATTCCGGATTGGGGTGGGAAGATCATTCCACCAGCCTGGAACGGTGAATGAGAATGTTCTGGACAGTGATTTTGAGCCTCTCTGTGATGGGACCACGAGGAGTCGCTCACTAGCGGATCTCAGACTTCTGAAGGGGATGTAAATTCGTAGTAGTGAGTGGAAGTAGGCGTGTGCTGAGCCTGTGGCTGTTCTATATGCAGGCATCAATGTCTTGAACTTGATGCGAGCCGCAACCGGTAGCCTGTGCAGGGAGATAAAGAGAGGTGTGATGTGGGCTCTCTTGGGCTCATTGAAGACTAGTTGTGCTGCTGGTTCTGAATCCTTTGTAGAGGTTTGATTGTGCTTGATGGGAGTCCAGCCAGAAGAGCATTGCAGTAGTCCAGCCTAGAAATGGCCTGGACAAGAAGTTGTGCAGTATGCTCCGTTAGAAAGGGCCTGATCTGTCTGATGTTGTGCAACACAAACTTGCAAGATCTAGCCGTTTTTGCAATGTGGTTTTTGAAGGTCAGCTGGTCATCAAAGATCACACCAAGATTTCTGACCGAAGTTGATGGGTTAATTGTAGAAGAACCTAGCTGGATGGAAAAATCATACTTAGTTACTTTTTATGGAATGTAATGTGTTACGTTACTTTTGCATTATTTTTTAAATCTGGACAGGTCTTGCTTGTTTGTTTTTAAAATAAAACAAGTTCTATTTTTGGCAAATATAATAGCCTTTCACACCAAAAGTGAAATGAACAACCCTCAGGCTGAAGGAAAGACATTTTACGTCCTTACCGTAGAATAACAGAAGTATAGAAATTCGGTCACACACGTCAGCAATAAAAAAAAGACACAAGTGTTTGTCAGAGTAAGTGTGTTGGTCTATAATTGGTTATAGGAGGGTTTGGAAGCTGTACATCAGGGAACGGTGAAGGATCAAAGCACAAACAATGTGGATTGAAACATACATAGAAGGACATAGTTTGTGTGTGGTGGGTTCCTAACTAAGTTGTAACATAGTACTCCATGAGTTCTGTAGGGCAATATTCACAAGACATGTGCGCAATGTACTCATGGTTGTCATATCACGGTCTGAGATCTGATCCGTGTTTTTTTTTTTTCTACGCGGTCGATGACGACGCCAATGAATATAAGGAAATGCGACTACTTTTATGCCTTTGTTCAGAACTCAGTAACGACCCTGCTTGACGATTCCTCTCAACATGGGTACAGGAGAGCTTTCAATCAATAAACTGGAAAAAAAAAGTAACTTGCGTTACATATTTAAAAAAGTAACTCAGATATTCTCTCGTAAATTAAAAAGTAATGCGTTACTTTACTAGTTTCTGTCTAAGCAGTACCCTTAATCTGAGGACGCTCAGTCGCGTGTTACTTGTTACTGTGCTTAAACCCACACAGCCAACCAGAATAGTCATACTACCTAGGTTTCTAGATGTCGCTACAAGAATTTCTCCCTTAAACGACGTTGATAATGTGTGCACAACTAACCACAAATAGAAAGAGATTACCAGTATGAAGCATCACACCACCTTTTTCTCAGACAGGATAAACAAGTCTAATCCGTCAAGTAGGCCTAGGCATACTGGTAAATACAAAACAGTGAACACAGGGAAATGAATGATCAAAATTCCTTCTTAGAAGGAGTAAATGTTTTTTTTTTAATGGCTAGTTATACAGTCTATTTACTATCTTATTGGATATTGGCGTTTGGTTTATTGCTGCTATGTTGCAGCTGCTGTGAACATGTGACTTGACACTATGTATAGGCCTCTCTGTTCTGGCATTTTCCCAGGTTGGTTGTCTATGAATATATTATTGCGTAATTTCTGAAAATGGGCCAGGTATGTTATTTTGGGTCTTTTTTTTAATTTCTATCGTGACTAGAGAGTGAGGACAGTGTGGGTTAGTGCTGAAGATGGTTGAAGAAAGCGATAAAGTCCATTCTAATCATCCTAGTCAGGCTTAAATAAGACTATATATATGATGAATACACACAAAAAAACTTTTTCCTACACCATTTATTGTTTTCAGCTCCTTTATAACAAAATATAAACTTCCCAAAATCATAAAAGCACCCTTTTAGTTCAATACATCTGGCTTTTTTCCAGAGTTCCCTCAAGGGAAGTTTTGACCTGTTTTAAATAGAAAGTTCTCGACTGATTCCCTTCTTGAAGTTTATTTCCTCCCCGTCTGACTGTTTGAGTCCTGCTGTTCTTGACTGCATTGTTTGTTGTCGTAGACCTTGTTCTGCGAGTTCTGAATCTCTGTGGTGAAAATCTTTCGGTCTACCACAGAGAGACTTCTCAGTGAGACTGTAATGTGAAACCAGCGTCACAGCAGTGCTTGGCATTAGCGTGCGTAGCTCGCACAGAAGGACGCCATTTCCTATGCAACTTCTTTCCATCAACAACCCCTGCTGATACTTTTAACGTGTTGCTCATTACTTAGAAATGGAGTGCTGACTTGTTTGGAAGTAGTTATATTGGCCACTGTGTATTATCTGGTTACAGACTGGTGTTATTCTAAGTTGAAAGAGCTGCCGCAACTTTGTAGCAGTGTTAAAGGGATAATTATACAACAGTTAGTTCCGCGTCTTGAATTTAATTGACTGAGAAGTATTCCAAGAGTGCTGATTTTAAGATCCTACAGCACTGGGACTTTTCAGTGTTTGACTGTAAGTCGGTATAATGGTGGAGTGGATGTTTCAGTAACTTTTTTGGCATGTTAAAGTGACTATTTTTATGACAGAGTCATTGAATGATTCATTCAAATGATTTATTTAAAAACACAGATTCATTCAGGAAAAAGCAGTGAATGAAAACAAGTGAGCAAATTTGGACGCTGAGTGCGCCATCTGCAGGCGAGTTCTGGGAATTCAGGGCGCTACCCTCAGTGAATGTGAATTAGCACTAGCAGCTAGTTGTTGAGTGTACATCAGTTATTAATGTGGTACATTATGGGACCGAATGACTCGATATTGTCAAACATTGGTTTCGGACAACAACACAACAAACGGCTGTCCCCTCAAATAATGCACTATATGTGGGTATAGGGGGTGATTTTATGCACAGCCTGTCTTTTTGAGTGAATCATTAATTTAAACAGTTGCTCAAAATAACAGATTTATTCAAGAATAAAACAACACCACTAAGATGCACTATCCTGATTTTGCTTTAACGTCATTTTGAACTTTTTACACTGGCAGAGCAAGAATAAGTAACTTTTGGCAATATTGTCTAAAATGTAAGTGGCTCAATATTAACTTGCACTAGGTAAGTTATTGTGCTTTTTATAAAATACAGAAATTACCTCAGTAAATTCTACGCACATATGACCTAGATAGCGGCTTCTTTTTTCCTTTCTCTTAAAACTAGTTTAAGCACTAAAAAGCCTTTGTCATTTCTCTGGCAGGAGAAAAAGTGAAGAAGACACATTAGAAGAGAGTTAATGAGAACATGGCATGACACAGTATGCGTCTAATTGCAACCTTTCTCGGTCCAGTGAATGAGTCGTGACATGAAGAGTCTGTGCTCCCCGTTGATTGAATGAACCTAAAAATAAAATATGCATGCACTTATAAAACGTCTGTATTAACTTTCATCAAACATTTCCCCTTCATGTTTCACCAGAACACCTTTGGTATTAACAGGGTAAAAATGTCCAGATCTGCTCTACTGCACTGACTACCTTTAAAAAAGTATTGCCAACATTTTTTTTTTGTTATTTATGAACGCTCGGTGGCGGGAGTTTCAAAGATGTCGCTCGAGTAGATGTCATGGGGGCCATTAATTATAAATGAAAAATGGAGCAAGTATCAGAATGTTTGTGTGAGGTTACACTGCTAAGATTCTGGTAACTTGGGGGGGCGACACAGTGGCGCACCGGAACACACTCCTCCCCTGGAGCGTGAAGGTCGGTCAACAGATCTTTAAATACCTTGGTCATGTTCAGTTTCCAATTGGCTATGTGTTCTGATAAACAGGGTGATACCAGTGCGGACCTTAATGTCTCTCCGTATCTCTGCGTGTCTTTGAACTACTTAATTAATAGTGACCTGATTATTTTACATGAATAAGCATTGGGACACTGGATTTAGACCTGTTTAGGCAATAAGTGCTACTTTTCCAACAGTATTTCCCTAAACTGCGCTGACCCTGTATTCATTCTGGAAATGTGTATTCATGCATGTTGCATTATACAGTATCCATCAAGGGCTGATTGTCTGCCACCTATCTACTCACCCATGAAAGATTTCAACCAAGACCGGATTCACAAGTCCTTTCAAATGTAATTCAACCTCTATTGATTTCCTAAGGTATCCCCTGAATTATTAATTCAAAACACTTACAGGTCAAATGACATGTACAGAATGTGTATACAAATAATTATAACAAAACTGCGCTGGCGTTGCCAACGATAATCCGCTTAAAATCGCACTTTGTTCACACAAAAATTAACGCAAGCACACTGTCACATTGACAATAATATGAAACGTAATTGAGCACAGACTCAGCATATTAGAATGATTTCTGAAAGATCATGTGACACTGAAGACTGGAGTAATGATTCTGTTGAAAATTCAGCTTCGCATCATAGGAAGGAATAAATTACATTTGAAATTATATTACAATAGAAAACAGATATTTGAAATTATAATACATATTTCACAATGTTACTGTTTTCACTGAGTTTTTGAGCACATAAATGTAGCCTCTGTGAGCATAAGAGACCTAAAACATTTAAGACAATGACATTGTGATGTTGCGACCGCACACATTCTCTTAACTAGATCTATGATGTCAAAGGTAGCAGACAAGGAAAAATATCTAGTCCATTTCGGATTATTTATTATATATGTTTACTTTTGAATAGTCCTCAATGGAGAATGATAATTTTTACAGTCATGTTGTGCTCTTAAGGCAAATACTAGAAGGTGAAAACAGAAATTAGTTATGTATTGGTTTGAAATATATTGCATAAGGACATATTAAGGTGTATTTTTTGATTTTCTTTATGGTTTACACAGAGTGGATGACTTTGGCCTGGGCCTGCTCCTTCGGACCAAACAGATCAAGCGTATGATCTCGTCATATGTGGGGGAGAATGTGGAGTTTGAGAGGCAGTATCTCAGTGGTGAGCTGGAGGTGGAATTAACCCCACAGGTGAGACCATCCTTTACCCAAACCTTCAGAATAAACGGTTTCCCTTGGTTCTCAATGGCCAAGTATATGTATGCTAAAGATTTTATAGTACCATTCTTCCAAAAACATCCAATCAGGTGGATTTTGTTTACTCATTGTGCTGTGTTGATGGCAGGGCACGCTAGCAGAGCGGATCAGGGCCGGAGGCGCAGGTGTGCCTGCCTTCTTCACTGCCACAGGCTATGGCACACTCATCCAAGAGGGAGGCTCGCCTATCAAATACAAGAAGGACGGCACCATTGCTATCGCAAGTGAACCCAGAGAGGTCAGAGCTGCTGCTTATATCTTCCAGTCTTACTGAGTAATACAATAATACAGCTGATGTCTCTGCAGATGAACCCGCGTCGTGATCATTGCGAAAAAGTATTGGCGGGAATACTCCATAATGGTCGGCGCCGAAAGGCTCACTACTCTATACCTACTGGATAAAGATCACATTCCCACTGGCGTACTTTGCCTGGGCAAAGCCTGAAAGCGGTCTCCATCAGCATCCTTGGTGAACGGTGGTCTTTCATGGGGCCTTGTGTTTCGCCCGATTCAATAGACCTAGACTCGTTGGTTTTTCCTTAAAGGTTATAGTTCACCCAAAAATGAAAATTTGATGTTTATCTGCTTACCCTCAGGGCATCCAAGATGTAGGTGACTTTGTTTCTTCGGTAGAACATAAACGAAGATTTTTAACACAAACCGTTGTTGCAGTCTGTCAGTCATATAAATGGAGGTGAATGGTAATCATGGCTTTGAGAGTAAAAAAAACATACACAAACAAAACCAAATTAAACCCTGTGGCTCGTGACGATACATTGATATGTAAAAACACGAAACGATCAGTCTGTGCAAGAAATTTAACAGTATTTATATCGTTTTTTACCTTTGATTTTCACCGCAATGTCCGAACTGTACTGAGCGTGTTCTCAACAGCTGGTGCCTAACGCGTCTTCTTCTCTTGCTTAACGGCGGATCGCAGACTTATAAGTGCATTACCGCCACCTATTTCTCAAATGGACCATTGACACTCCTAGTTGAGATTGTAGATAGTGTCAATGGTCCATTTTGAGAGATAGGTGCTTTCTTCACAAACCGATCGGTTCATGTCTTTACACATCAATGTATCGTCACTAGCCGCAGTGTTTAATTTGGTTTTGTTTGTGTATGTTTTAGCCTGTTGGGTGCTCTTTTGACTCTCAAAGCCGTGATTCCCATTCACTTCCTTTATATTTACATTTCGTCATTTAGCATATGCTTTTATCCAAAGCGACTTACAAATGAGGACAATAAAGCAGTCAAAACTAACAAAAGAGCAACAATCTATAAGTGCAAATGACAAGTCTCGGTAAGCCTAACGCAGTACACATAGCAAGGTATAATATATATATATACAGTGGGTACGGAAAGTAATTCAAACCCCCTTAAATTTTTCACTCTTTGTTAATTTGCAGCCATTTGCTAAAATCATTTAAGTTTTTTTTTCCTCATTAATGTACACACAGCCACCCATATTGACAGAAAAACACAGCATTGTTGACATTTTTGTAGATTTATTAAAAAAGAAAACTGAAATATCACATGGTCCTCAGTATTCATACCCTTTGCTGTACACTCATATATTTAACTCAGGTGCTGTCGATTTCTTCTGATCATCCTTGAGATGGTTCTACACATTTATTTGAGTCCAGCTGTGTTTGATTATTGGACTTGATTAGGAAAGCCACACTCCTGTCTATGTAAGACCTTACAGCTCCCAGTGCATGTCAGAGCAAATGAGAATCATGAGTCAAGGAACTGCCTGAAGAGCTCAGGACAGAATTGTGCAAGTCACAGAGATCTGGCCAGGTTTACAAAAACATTTCTGCTGCATTTAAGGTTCCTAAGAGCACAGTTGCCTCCATAATCTTTAAATGGAAGACTTTTGGGACGACCAGAACCCTTCCTAGTGTTGGCCGTCCGGCCAAACTGAGCTATCGTGGGGGGTTGAGCCTTGGTGAGAGAGGTAAAGAAGTACCCAAAGATCACTGTGGCTGAGCTTTAGAGATGCAGTCGGGAGATGGGAGAAGTTGTAGAAAGTCAACCATCACTGCAGCCCTCCACCATTCGGGGCTTTATGGCAGAGTGGCCCGACGGAGGCCTCTCCTCAGTGCAAGACACATGAAAGCCCGCAATGGGGTTTGCTAAAAAACACCACCTGAAGGCCTCCAAGATGGTGAGAAATAAGATTCGCTGGTCTGATGAGACCAAGATATAACTTTTGGCCTTAATTCTAAGGCGTATGTGTGGAGAAAACCAGGCACTTGCTCATCACCTGTCCAAACAGTCCCAACAGTGAAGCATGGTGGTGGCAGCATCATGCTGTGGGGTGTGTTTTTCAGCTGCAGGGACATGACGACTGGTTGCAATCGAGGGAAAGTTGAATGCGGCCAAGTACAGGGATATATTGGACGAAAACCTTCTCCAGAGTGCTCTCAGAGTGGACCTCAGACTGGGCCGAAGGTTTAACCTTCCAACAAGACAATGACCCTAAGCACACAGCTAAAATAACGAAGGGAGTGGCTTCACAACAACTCTGTGACTGTTCTTGAATGGCCCAGCCAAGCCCTGACTTAAACCCAATTGAGCATTTCTGGAGAGACCTAAAAATGGCTGTCCTTCAACGTTTACCATCCAACCTGACAGAGTTGGAGAGGATCTGCAAGGAGGAATGGCCGAGGATCCCCAAATCCAGGTGTGAAAAATTGTTGCATCTTTCCCAAAAAGACTAATGGCTGTATTAGATCAAAGGGTGCTTCTACTAAATACTGAGCAAAGGGTCTGAACCTTAGGACCATGTGATATTTCAGTTTTTCTTTTTTAATAAATCTACAAAAATTTCAACAATGCTGTGTTGTTCTGTCAATATGGGGTGCTGTGTGTACCTTAATGAGAAAAAAAATAACTTTAATGATTTTAGCAATTGCTGGCCATATACCCAAGAGTGAAAAATTTAAGGGGGTCTGAATACTTTCGTACCCACTGTATACACACTACTTTATATATTTATTATACACACACACACCCACACACAAAGAAAAACAAGTAGATAGAATAGAAAAAAAATAGAAAGCTAGTGTTTGTTTGGTTTTGTTTTTTTATATAAAAATAAAATAAAAAGAATGATAAATATAGATAACTTAATTAAAATAGAATAAACAGCTGTTATAGTAGGGTCAAGAAGGTGGAACAGATGTGTTTTCAGCTCGTTTCTTGAATATGGTTAGGACTCGCTGCGCTCCTGATTTGGGCAGGTCATTCCACAGGATGGAACAGTTAATGAAAAAGGTCGGTGAAAAGTGATTTTGTGGTCTCCTTTGGGATGCCATGATATTTCAATCGGTCACTTGCAGAAACGCAAGCCTTCTAGGTGCACATAAGTCTGAATAATGAATTTAGTAAAGGGGTGCAGCAACCAGTGGCGTTACTGTAGGTCAACTTACTGCCTTTAACTTTAATTGCGCGAGCCCATCGCGGTCCAGCCATTCAAATTGATGAACAGAGGTGTGACATGCATTATATGACATTATATGACTGACAGACTGCAACGGTTTGAGTTAAAAATTCTGCGTTTGTTGTTCTAAACTGAAAACAAGTCCCATCATCTTTGATGCACCTGGAGGTACAAGCAATAAACATCAAATTATTTCATTTTTGGGTGAACTATCCCTTTAACTGTACAGTGTCACATGTTCACTGGTGTCTGGTAGGTTTGTTTTGCCTCCCAACCTGAAAAAAGTATTTTCTCTCACCTTTACTGCTTATCACAATCCCACAGACTGTTTCACTGAAGGGAAGGCCACATTAGACACTTCTGTAAAAAGGAGACATAAACAGTACCTTATTTTAGATTAAACTTTAAACACAGTAGACAAGGCAAACTATTAAAGTGACTGTAATTTCAAACCCAGTCATTTTATTCAGTATACAACCCACAGAGAATATTGTTCTAAAAATAGTACTAAAATACATAAGAAAATATACAATAGTGACATTTTTTTAAATGTTCTTTTTAAATGCAGTACTATTCAGAGGACGTCTGCTTAACAGAGCTGCATTTGTTTGATCAATAATAAGTAAATCAGTAATATTTTGGAATCCTGTTACAATGCAAAATAACTTTTCTATTTTAAGATGTAATTTTATTCCTATGGCAAGCTTAATTTTCAGCAGCCATTACTCGAGTCTTCAGTGTCATGATCCTTCAGAAATGATTCTGATAATGTGCTGATTTAGTGCTCAAGAAACATTTCTTACTATGTACTACCTAGTGTTTAAAAAGAGTTAAGCTGCTTACTATTTTGGGTGGAAATCATAATGTCAGCATTTTCCATGATTCTTCTTAATGATTAGAAAGTTCAATGAACAGCATTATTTGGAAGTTTTTATATGTTAAAGCGTTTTACTGACTGTCCATTTGATCATTGCCTATTGTTGCAAGATTCTGTATTTTTTAAAAAGTATTAATTATATAATATATATTAAAATTAAAAGTCAAGTTATTCATCTGCTTTAAAAAAAATCTTGCTGCCGCCCCAACCTTTGAATGGCAGTGCGTGTAAAAATGCTACCCCAAATTGTTATAAAATGTTAAAATAAAAAAATATATAACAAAAGACATGTTGCCATGTTAAAATGATAGAATTAGTGTTATAAAAGTTGCTGTGTGTGGTAAAATCGTGTTATATTGCATTTGAAAACATTAACATTTCCAATGTTACATAATTTTGTAAAGCATTTTGTTTTACCACAAGGGTGCACAATTCCATAAAAAATGAATGTACTTTTTGTTCTGCTCTTGTTAAATTTGTTTTTAGCATGAGGACACCACTATGGATGATGACTTGATAATAGTTGTTTTGGACAATAGTCAAACTGATTTTTATAGCTTGTCATTCTGGCCTATTTCACTATATTTCAGCATCAGTGCCTTGTAAATAGAGGAGAGAACATTCCAGTCTTTCATACATAACATTTCACCTCAGCTCTGGATGTTTGAAGTTGGTTTTACAGACTTTAATACTGAGCATGTACTTTTTTTTATATCAGGAAAACAGCACGAAACTTCAACCAGCCCATGTGCAAGGCAGCCAAGATCACAATTGTGGAGGTAGGTGGATACCACATGACTACATAACACATGCTCTTCTTTTAGATTCTGTTTGGTGCATTATTACAAGTTTAAAAGCATGTACATATATCATATTATCCATCCTATGAATTCAGTTGCCCGGAACATATATCTCTCTGCCTGCGTTTCATTTCATCATTGTTTTTCACATAAACAAAATAAATTGTCGGTTTCATCTAGATCTTTGAAGCCCCCCCCCCCCCCCCCACCCCCCCCCCCCTTCACTCCTTTTTCCGTTCCTTTCTACCGAGAGCGCTTTTCAAACACTTGTCTGCATATCAAATATGCTTTTATCTAAGCCTTTGTCCAAAACACGCAGCTACAAACAAAAGACTTATCAAAAGGCATTTTTAGTCGCCATGAACGAACTCCATTAATTAATATGGTTCCAGCGACCCGTTCTTTCTCTTGCAGCCCTGGTTGGAAATGGTTTACAATGTGAAACAATAACTGAATTCAAAACCTTTGAGTAGATAATTCTGTAACTAGTCTTCACCCTTCACAATCTGTCTACCAATCAATCTATTACTAGTAGTGTCATCAGGAAGGAAGACTTTTCTCACTCATATTGTTTTAATTGTCTTTTGCAGCAATCGTGTCGGATGCTATCAGCACATTAGAGCTTTTATATTTCTGCTTTTCAATCTTTATTGTGGCAATGCAGCAATATGAGCAGTTATTAGTGGCCAGTATCATCTGACAATACAGTTATTGCAGTCCCACTGAAGATAAGCTTATCAGTTCACTGAACACACAGTAATGGTTAAAGGCCTTTTTCAGTGTTTGCGCATCTGGTGATGAAAGCTGTCCTGCTAGGAGAATGAATCAGTCGGCTGAGTGGTGAGCAACAATGTGCCTCTGTTTGACTGGTTAAGATGTCGTTTGTGGCAGCAACCCTTCAGCTTTCGCAGCAGGGACTCAGAATAAAGATTGACTCATGCCACGCGCTGCCTTCACTGTTGTCTGGGGATGAGAAAAGAAAACAGTCATCTGGTTTACTACAGGTGTCTGTCTCAAATGTTTTAAAAGATTAAGTCCAGGATTCAATACTTATCCATTGTGCTTATACACTTCAGTTTGGGGCTCTAATTGACTTTTTATTCATGTAAAGGATGCATTAAATTGAGCAATGATTTCCAAGAAAGGCATTTTCTTTTTGGAAAAAAAAAAAAAAAAAAAAGAAGGTCTATTACTCAATACATGCTAAGAAAGTCTTAAGCATATTCACGGTTTCCAGGAAAATATTAAGCGGCACAACTTTGATAATAAGAAATGTTTCTTGAGCAGCAAATCAGCATATTAAAATGATTTCTGAAGGATCATTACCACTGAGACCCTGCAGAATTCAGCTTTGCCATCACAGGAATAAATTAAAATGGAAAACAGTAATTTGAAATTGTAATGTTTTCTTTACAACTCTTACTGTTTTTACAGTATTTTGATCGAATAAATGCAGCCTCGGTGAACATAAGTGACTTCTTTTAAAAACATAAAAAAAATATTATGCTAACATTTGAACTGTAGTGCAAAAACAGGAATGGGAGCAAACAGCAGAGGGATGACGCACATAATTTTCTGATTCCAATAATCAAAAATCACAAAATTCAGGGTATTTCCTATACCCATGTTTGAGCAATACTTTTAGAAATGTAGGATGTGTAGGATCTTTTATAAATGTGCAGAGACATCTGTCAGTTACATTGCATTTTGTTCACACCATTAACTGCAAATTCAGACCAAAAATGACAATTATTTGTTCTAGGGCTATCAATTTAATGTTAAATTTCAATTAATTATTAAAACAATGGTCTAATTAATACAGAAGAGATTAACTGTTTCTAACATCACATGACATTTACACATAAATTTTTACTACTATTGTGTTGTATTATTATAGATCCCTATTATTATTCCACATTATTATACATACTACTTTTTTTATCCTTGTTGGATTAGTAATATCTATTCACTTTATCCAACCTTAAATGATATCAATAAGAAATCTATACTAAGTATACCGTTGAGCAAGCTGCACTAAGATGCATGTAGTTCAGTTAGTTAATTGCATATCACGTTACTCATGAGTTAGTCTAATCATAGATCGTCATAAAATTAAGTTATAAATCTAATTGATTTACAGGCCTAGTAAAAACTTTAGACCAAATGCATATAGTGGAGATTTTGTGCAAAAGGTTTTTGAGAGCATAGTGCTTGTGACCCAGTTTTGTGGATATGCAAGTACATCTCTTTTCCCAGACAGAACCATCCTGTTATGTGAAGATGATGATGTGAATCGTCCTTACAGTGCTTGATCAGCTTATTATGGTCTCTTCTGCTTGATTGGCACCAGCGTAAGCTCTGTCCCATGTTTTACTTCAAAGAGACTGCCATTTCCTTCTGCCCTTCACCTGTCGAGTTTGCATATATTATCTGGCTGCGGAGTACGTTATATTTTAAAGCTTCAGCATTTCTTTGACTTTCTGCCATCAGATTTTTCACTCTAAAATAGCTGAGGCCATATTTAGCTGCGTGGAAGGGAGACAGTGTTTTATGATCATCCAGTTATAATCTGCCAAAAGCAGCAGCCATGTTGAATTATTTCCTCTCAATTGGTTGGCTGATGAGGCTTGCCAATGGCTCAGTGTTTCGAGAGAAGCGTTCCTGTTGCCTGTCAGAGCCAGGCGCTGGAAATACTGATGCCACTGGAGGAAAGTGCCACCTTATTTCCTCTCGTTATGAAACAGACAGCACGTCACAGCGTCCTAATTAACAGGATATCTGATAGCTGCGCATCCATAAAGCTGCTATTTTCCTAATGAATTAAAAAGAAATGAGCATTAGCATTAACCAAAGGAAATGCCGATTGTCAAAAAAACAATAATAAAGCAGGCGAAATCGATTCGGCCAGTCTGTTGCCAGGCGACAGAATCCTGCACGGCAGATCCATGGCATATTCCAGTTATCCTGTTATCGCAGGTACAGTGAGGCCCAGAGCATTGTGGGATGCAAGGGCAGTTGGTTCGGAACCATGGAAAGTAACAGTTCAAACAAGGCCGTATTTGCTAGTCGCATCGGTTATAAAGGAACCAATCTGGGGTTGTTTTTTTTCAAATTTTGTTAAAACGACAGGTTGCATGAAATGGGTTTTCCAGGATGAGGCTAATTGGTTATTGATGAAATTCGTCATCAAAGGTATTATCTCTCCTCCTCCCTCTGTCCAGTTTCAAAAAGGCTGATTATTCTTTTGGTTTGTTGCACATAAATTACCAGTGCGACAGCTGGGGCGTTGTGAGGAGATCAGGGATATTGCAAAATGTGAAGCCAGTAGATTGTAGTGTTGATTTTTCAATCCTGTTTCAATCAAATAACCTCCTAGTAGAATATTTGTGTTTCTTTATGTAAAGATTTCTTTATTATTCTGCAAATTCTTAGTTTTGCCCCCTATCACGTCTTAATCGCATTGCAGCTGCATAGGACACAGAAAGGTCATTATAAATAGAAATGTATTTAAAGAATGATTTAATTCATTTCAAAATGATTCATTCTATCTTTATGGATACACGATATATTATTTTTTTATGCAATTACAGTTAGCTTTCATTTTAGATTTAAAGGTTAAAAAGGGCACAAAGGCATCAAAAGGATTATACAGTCTTGGAGTAAATGTACAAAACTTGTCACTGGGGAAGTACCTAAAAAGTACTTAATGTTACCGTAAAAGTACATTATTAGTTACTAAAGTGTACATATTAATACCTATAAGAAACAAAAGTGTAGCTTTTGAAAAGTTACCGTCCCAGTGACAATTTTTGTACCTTTTTTTTTTTATCTGAGAGTTTAAAAGTATAAAAACAGCATCAGTGTCTGACTTGTGAACAGTTTGTTCTTTTAATTTGAATCTTTTCAATGGATAAACTGTTCTGGTTCACAAAATGATTCGTCCACAAATCTGAGATTCTGTTCAATTGCTGAGTTCACTGATTCACTAACTCTGTGATCTGGATCAGGAGATGATTGTCTGTGAAATTTCTTTGCTTCTCACACATATGCTATAAATACTAATTGCTGCTGCTTTAATGTTGCCTTGTGATGCCTTTTTGAATACTGTAAAGAAACAAAAGACAATCTGAAATTACTGGTCAAAAACTGGGAGCATTTTTAATGTTAAATTACATGAAATCTCACATTAATTGTATTACAGTTTTTTTCACCATATAAAGTTAGAGAACAGGTTTTTACTATATAAATTTGATAGTCTTTTACCATTAAAATTATGAAATTATTTTGTAGTAAAGCATCAGTTATTGTTCGCTGTAATGTGAAATAGGTTGATTAAGCATAATCTAAATTTTCTCCTTATTTAAACACATTTAAATCCTCTCCTTTCGTGTTATCATATGGGGCTGAATAAATTGACAATTTAAAAGAGCATGTGCAGAGACCGTATGATAATTAGCTATTTGTATTATAGATTGCCTTGTTCGTTTATTTGAAAGGCTTCATTCCGTTTTATCAAGGCCCTTGGCATAGATTCATTTTATGAAATGGTGCTACATATCGATAAATACCATTTTAAAAACTTACCTCTTTCTGTAGACAGGGCGTCCGCGGGTCCTTAAAAAGTCTTAAAAGGTCTTAAATAACGTTTTCCTAATATAAGGCCTTAAAAAGTCTTAAAATGTCTTAAATTCGGATTCGATGGGTCTTAATTATTTTTGGTCTCATTACCGCTAAAATATCTTCAGTCTGTGACGGACCTAATGACTTTACAATCATTGGACAGACCGACCCGCGGTAAATTGCTGCGTCATCAGAGAGAACTGCAGTAAATGATCAGAATACAGAATACAAGCTCGCGCTGAGGCTCACTCCGTTTGTCTCTTTTGTCTCGAGACTTCAGAACAAATGAGCGTGACCGCACACATAAACTCGGAAGAAACACACTGAGGTAAACATTCACAATGTTTAGTTTATCCATAACATGATATAGTTAAATAACACCATGACAAGTGAGCTATTTTACTCAATATTCTCACGACGCAAAAAAAACAAACATTCAAAACACCTACAGAGTGTACGCATTACGTGAAGTCTAGTGCGCGTGCGCATTTACAGTGCGCTCTGTCTGATCACTGCATGATTCAGTCTATTAAAATACATTCAGAATGATCACAAATTCAAGACATGGGGGCAGAAAATGTGTATATTTATACTCAAGTTCACACGGAAGATTGCCTTTTTTTCTCCAAAAATTACCATATGCAAATGTGATATTGATTTTTTTTTACAACAGTTAAGCATAAGTTATTCAAGAGACTTACGTTTTAGACAGCATATTGCCTGTTTTTGCTCTATTTCGCCAACAAAAATAATTCCAGACAAAGCCACAGTGCTGTTTTGCGTCTCTGAGCAACATGACGGTGTTTTGTTCCTGAATGAATCAACTGTTTAAATGATTCGGTTCAGTCCGGTTCAGTCGCAATGACTCACTTAAATTATAACTTACTGCCACCTACTGTAATTTCACATTTAAAGTATCTTTTCATTATTTTTTTAATAATTTCAAATAGCAGTATTTAACGTTTTGTGTTTAAAATATCAAAACATTATCTATGCATTTGTAACTGCAGGTTAAATCCTTCAATGTCGGGTATTAACCAGTGTGTAAAAGCTCAAAGTGCCCCTTCAGATGCGCTTATTCTGGATTACAAGAAAATGATTTATTTTGATACGTGATTTCATTTGCTTTGTACAGCCCACATGTCTTATTCTTTCACTGATTAAATTTACGAATTTGACATCAAAAGATCATACACGTATAGAAAAAGGCTTTATAACGGTTAAAAATGCCATAACAGGTAAATCTGTTTGGAACTTATCTGACGCACCCACACAGAATATGAAGAATATCAAAAAATTTTAGGAGTCAGCTGTCCACGAAAGTCTTTAAGATACCAGCATGATAACACACTCAATTAGTTGAATGAATGACTCAATACTCACTTATTAAGTGACTTACCGTCACTTACTGCTAGTTCAGTTGAGAAGTTTGTTGAGAAGTATGCATTTTCCCCCTCAACATTTTTTATTTGTATATTCATAAATGCATTTAAATCATTAATCTCATAACATTATTTATTGCAGTTGTAATTATTGTTATTTGCAGTGTAAATTATTTAATCTGACTGGTAGCAGCCCTATAAGTGTATATTGAATTTATTGGTAAATTGTAATAATTTGACATGTAAGACGATGCATACATCTAAAAAGGTTAAAAAAAAAATAGGCCTTTGTAAAGGTAAATAAAAAAAATACTCAGATTTAAGTATGTAAAAGCTGATAAAACACTGATAAAAATATTGCTTCAGAATAAATTGTTTACTCCACCAAAAATCTCGGTGATGCAGTGCTTTTGTGGGGATATTTTGTATGGTATATTGTCTGCTGACATGAAAAGTTCACTGTATATCGTAATAATAAATACCATTTATTACAGCATTGATATTTTGTTTTCTTTTTAATTTATACACATTAAATATTACATAAACATTACAGGTTTAGGTCTTAAATTTCATATAAGGTGGTATTAAAAAGGTCTTAAAAAGTCTTAAATTTAACTTGTTCGAGTCTGCAGAAACCCTGTTTAGAGGTCCCCTTCTCTTTAGTTGGTGCATATTCCCCTCAAGGGCCACTTGAGGGAAGTGGAAATTGTATTTAGCCTCAGGTTGGCGGCCCCTCAAGGTGCATGCTGCTGATAGGCCAGGACTCTTCTAACATACTCATACTGAGCTGAAACCTGCTTCAAAAACATCTGGCGAGGAGCAAGAAGAGAAGTAGATAAATAGACAACACTGTACAAAAATGCTACTACAAAATATATCCTCAGTATTTTTAAACATACCTGGTTTTGTGTTTTTCGGAAAATGTCACATGTTGTTAGCTTAGTGCTGTTAGCTTCATGCTTTCATTGGATTTTGGATTTGTCTCATCATGCTCAGTGCCACAATGCCTAATTATTTTTGAAGAATACGGTTTATTTTTGCACTGTCTGTTGCCTGTGCTTGGCATCTGCTATGAAGTGAGACATGCAAAAAAAAAACACTGAATCATGTTTAGCTCACTGCCTGATTCTAAGCGATATGTAGAATATATCCACTGCATGTTTCTGATCGAGACACCAACTGTTTCATAACAACATGTCCATCAGGTTCTGTAGATTTAACCAGCTTTGACAAGGATCTCAGTCCAAAAGAAGAACAAACCCTTCAAAAAAGTTTTCTCTG
Organism: Sinocyclocheilus anophthalmus; assembly: GCA_018155175.1. Taxonomy (NCBI): domain Eukaryota; kingdom Metazoa; phylum Chordata; class Actinopteri; order Cypriniformes; family Cyprinidae; genus Sinocyclocheilus; species Sinocyclocheilus anophthalmus. Next base: position 251,568 of record JADLZN010002458.1, on the reverse strand, counting down.
TATCCCTCTGGGATTTCGGATCCCTGTTTTCCTTCTTTCTAGATGACATCAAGGTTATTTTCATTCCCATTGAAGACCAAATGCCACTTCAGAGGAAGATATGTCAATATCTGAGTTTATTCCTGGGGGCTGTTTGTGTATACATATAGATAATAAGTGACATATAGTATCACGTGATATCTGTATATGATATGTAATATATAGCTCAAAAAACTGTCAAAAGCATATAATATTATTTCATAGTATTTTATTATAAACAAAATATTAACTAATATTATAACACAAATTAACTAATTGATAAAGCATAGTGTATAATTTCGCACAAATTTAAGTTAATAGCATTGTAAAGCTAGTTACAGTCTAACTTTTCCATATAAATTAAAATATTACATAAAAATAATACAAATGCACCAATATAACGTAGATTGTCCTTTATCGCAGCATTTTTTTTATAATAATATAGATATATTACGATGGCGCCGACGCTGATGGCTGCTTCCGTGGCGTGCTCCGCAGTTGTTTTATGTTTTTGTTAGTTTGTCCTGTCTTTAGTTATATCCCTGCAGTCAGTTTCACCAGAGACTAATTGCTGGACATTCGGCGGTACACACCACCCGATATTTCACCAGTTTTTGTTTATTCTGATGTTTTGCTGGACATTGTTTTCGGGGGAGCTGTGGCGCTGATCAAGCTCTTCAGGACGCGCAGACAGGGGAAGCAAGCCAGCACGCACGTGAAGTTCAGACAGCGCGGATTTTGAACGCCGTTGCCTAGCATCCATCTGGAGAACCTCCGCTCTCTACCCAACAAAACAGACAAACTCCTTCTGCTCTCCCGGGCAAAAAAAGGATTTTTCAAACTCTGTTGCTCTGTGTTTCATGGAAACCTGGCTGAAAGATGCCATTCTGGACAGCGCGTTGAGTCTCCCCGGCTTTCAGTTGTTTAGAGCGGATCGCGACGCAGAATCAACGGTGAAATCACGCGGCAGCGGGACATGTTTTTACATCAACGAAAGGTGGTGTACAGATGTAACTGTGTTAAGAAGATGTGCTGTTCAGATCTAGAAGTGCTTTTCATTAACTGTAAGCCTTTCTATTCGCTGTGGGAGTTTTGTTCGTTCATTCTCGTAAGTGTGTACATTCCTCCGCAAGCACACGTGAGCACCTGCTTTACAGAAACTCGCTGATCTGATCGCAGACATAGAACAACAAAACCTGGACTCTGTTTTAATCATTCTCTGGGACTTTAATAAAGCAAATCTCTCCCGTGAACAGCCATAATACAGACAGCACATCACATGTCCCACCAGAGACAGTAATATATTGGATCACTGTTACACCACAATAAAGAATGCATATCACTCTGTCCCACGGGCAGCTTTGGGGCTCTCTGGTCACTGTTTGGTTCATCTTATACCGACATATAGGCAGAAACTGAAATCAGCTAAACTGTATTAAGGACTGTAAAAAGATGGACTAATGAAGCAGAGCAGGATTTACAAGCTTGTTTTGACTTCACTGATTGGAGTGTTTTTGAATCTGCTGCCACCAATCTGGACGAGCTCACAGAGACTGTAACATCTTATATCAGTTTCTGTGAAGACTTGTGCATTCCTACCAGGACTCATTTAACCTACAACAACGACAAACCATGGTTCGCTGCAAAACTCAGACAGCTCCGTCAGTCCAAAGAAGATGCTTACAGGAAGGGGATAATGTCTTGTATAAACAGGCTAAATACACACTGGAAAAGGAGATCAGAGTGGCAAAGAGGAATTATTCTGAAAAAATAAAGATTAAATTCTCTTCCAGTGACTCGGCATCAGTGTGGAAAGGTCTGAAAGACATCACCAACTACAAGACACATCCCCCAGCACTGCGGAGAATCAACACCTGGCAGACGATCTGAACGAGTTCTAGATCTCCACACAACCATTCACACCTCCAACAACCCCCCTCTCCCCCACACCTGCAATTCAGATCAGCGAAGACGAGGTGCGCCAGGTCTTCCGGAAGCAGAAAAGGAGAAAAGCACCAGGCCCAGACTGTGTTACACCAGTATGTCTGAAATCCTGTGTTGACCAGCTGGCCCCCATCTTCACACTGATCTTCAACAGATCACTGGAGCTGTGCGAAGTCCCTTCATGCTTCAAACGCTCCACCATCATCCCCGTCCCAAAGAAACCCAAAATTACTGGACTTAATGACTACAGACCTGTGGCTCTAACTTCTGTGGTCATGAAGTCTTTTGAAAACTGGTGCTGGCCCACCTGAAGGATATCACCGGACCCTTGCTGGATCCTCTTCAATTTGCCTACAGAGCAAACAGGTCTGTTGACGATGCAGTAAACATGGGACTGCATTATGTTCTGCAACATCTAGACAGACCAGGGACTTATGTGAGGATCCTGTTCGTGGACTTCAGCTCGGCCTTTAACACTATCATCCCAAACCTCCTCCTGCCCAAACTATCTCAGCTCTCCGTGCCCACCTCCGTCTGTCAGTGGATCAACAGCTTCCTGACAGACAGACAGCAGCTAGTGAGGCTGGGAAAATACACATCCAGCACCCGTACAATCACTGGAGCTCCTCAGGGTTGTGTTCTCCCTCCACTGCTCTTCTCCCTGTACACCACCGACTGCACCTCTACAGACCCCTCTGTCAAGCTCCTGAAGTTTGCATATGACACCACACTCATCGGCCTCATTCAAGGACGGTGACGAGTCTGCTTACAGACAGTAGGTCGAGCAGCTGGCTGGTCTGTTGCATTCTCAACAACTTGGAGCTCAACACGCTCACAACTGTGGAGATGACCGTGGACTTCAGGTGAAACCCCCCTGCTCTCCCCCCACTCAACATCATAGACAGCACTGTGACTGCAGTGGATTCATTCAGATTCCTGGGAACCATCATCTCTCAGGACCTGAAGTGGGAAAATCACATTGACTCCATTGTGAAAAAAGGCCCAGCAGAGGTTGTACTTCCTCAGCTGGCCACAGAGCTTCTGAACCAGTCTACTCCGCCATATTGATTCTGTCTTCTGCACTTCCAATAACTGTCTGGTTCAGCTCAGCTACCAAATCTGACCTCATAAGACTACAGAGGGTAGTCCGGACTGTACTCATCCAGAGTGAGCAAAAGAGCTGGTAACATCACTCTGGACCCCTCACATCCAGCACACTACCTCTTTGAACTGTTGCCATCTGGTCGACTCTACAGAGCTCTGAGCACCAGAACGACCAGACACAGGAATAGTTTCTTTCCTCAGGCAATCCATCTTATGAACACTTGACAATAACCGTGGAACACACACTATTTATTCATTATTTATACACTTATTTATCTAACACTCATACTTAGTCTACACCTCAAATTTGCACAAAATATACAGTACCTGTACATACAAAAAAAAACTGTCTATTGTAATATACCTGTACATACAATTGTCGGTTTGTATATTTTTATTCCTTATTTACTCGTTCTATTTTTATTTTTATTATCTGTGTTTTTTGTTCTGTCATAGTCATTCTGTTACACTGTGGAAGCTTATGTCACAAAAACAAATTCCTCGTATGAGTAAACATACCTGGCAATAAAAACTCATTCTGACTCTGATTCTGATAATATATAACAGTTGCGTCTGGGGGAAATCGGATACACACTATTTTTCTGTTAATATTAAATACTTTATTATTTAAAATATAGTGCTCATAAACCATGCAGTAATTTTTATAATATAGGTAATTATAAAATAAGGCAATATAATATAAATTCTTCAATGTAAAGCAGTATATATACTTTCTTGTTACATTATAAATTAAAAATACTTTACTATATATAATATAAATGCAATACATAGTCCTTTACTACTGCAGTTATATTTGGATCTAATACGATATATATATAATCTAATAAACAATTCACCTCTGTAATTGTCACTTTAAAGGAATAGTTCACCAAAAAATAAAAATGGTCATTTATTAAAACAAATTTTTTTTCAGTAATAACAGCATAAAGTTTTGGCCTGACATGAGGTTGAGCATTTTCATTTTGGGTGTACTGTTCCTTTAACCAGTATACTATCTGTTTGTATCTTAGCATATATGGTAGATGCATGCATGAAGGGTTAATGAGGCAGCAAACTCTGCAGAGAGAGTGTTGCTAACTCCTACAGATTTCATTTTGTGCTCCGCATTAAACCCTTAGACCGTCTGGAAGCCTGAGCCCTTCAGTCACTCTCTGCCGTGCGCAGCCCGTCTAATGATAAAAGGCCAAACTCCACCAGCGGTAACCATGACAACAGCAACACCGCTCAATCTAGGCTCATCTTTTTGCCCTATCTAACAGCACTGTGTGCAGAGGACACATTTATAATGTGCACCGATTTCAAGAAATGTCTCTCTATGTACGATGCACAAGTGTGCAAGAAATGTCTCCCTATGTACGAAGCACAAGTGTGCAGAATCTGAAAAGTAAAGTCAGACATGTGAGGTCTGTAGGATCCTTAGGAAGCCTGGCCTTTGTTCTCTGTTTGTGCACATCTGCAGGGCTTAAACATGCTTCTGGTGCATCGATTTGCTTCTCGGCGAAGTGCGTTTTCTCCCCCGAGCCTTTATCTGAGCTTCAGATTTTTGTTCAGTATATTAAGAGCTTATTTTTGGTCCTTAAAGGAGTGCTAAGCCGCTCTGTGAGCTCTCAGCGGCGCTGACTGTGAAACCGCGTGTGCGGCTTTGTGCTGGTATCACACACATCACCAGAACAGGTACAACATCAACATTCATCACGGGAGGATGCGGATGAAAACACGTTTCTGCAACATGAGACATACTTGGAAAAATGTGCATCAAATTTACACTGTATAATTACTGATCATAAAGTTCATCCAAAAATGTAAATGTCTTTTTAAATCCTGTATAATTTTCTCTGTTCCATGAAACATAAACAGAGTTTTTTAGCAGGATGTTTCACACTCGATTTGCAAATATTAAAGCTGCACAAATTAAATATTAATTACTAATTTTGGAGTATGACTAATAAATAATCACTGTAGGTTTGTTATTAGTAATGGTAAACACTATCTCTTGTTTTTCGTAACTGGTTACAAGTGCCACATTTGAATATGCAAATATTAAAATTGCACAAATTAGATATTAATTATTAGTATGGAGTATTAATAATTAGGCGCCAGGTTTGTTATTAGTAATGGTAAACACTATTGATTCTTGTGTTTCTTGTAACTATTTACAAGTAAATTAGGGATAGTTGACCCAAAAATTTAAATTCTGTCATTAATTACTCACCCTCATGTTGTTCCAAACTCCTAAGACCTTCGTTCATTTTCGGAACACAATTTAAGATATTTTTTGATGAAATCTGAGAGCTTTCTGTCCCTGCATAGACAGCAACACAACAGGCCGTTTCCAGAGGCCCCCAAGGTATCATACCCATCGTTAAAATAGTCCATGTAACATCAGCGGTTCAGTCGTCATTTTATGCAGCTACAAGAATACTTTTTGTGCACAAAGAAAACAAAAATAATTGGAACAATTCAGTCTCCGCCACGTGTTCATGGGTAGCACGAATTTGTGTTGAACAAAGGTCTTGCCGGTTTGAAACGACATGAGGGTGAGTAATTAATGACTGAGTTTTCGTGGGTGAACTATCCCTTTAATAATGGTAAATATTCTTGTTTTTTTTGTAACTAGTTAGAAGTGCCAACTTAGAGTATTCAAATAATAAAATTCACAAATATTGGTAGCTAGTATGGCGTGTTAATAATTAATCACTTTGTTATTAATAATGGTCATTTTTGGCCATGTTAATTGTATGTAAAAGAGCTATGTGCACATTCTGCCAAACATCTCTGTAAAAACTGACTTTTATGAAAACTGTCACTTTAGCCTGATATATAAAGGAGTTTTAGAAACTTGAGTTCAAGATTAGTGGTTACGGAAAGTTTGTGATTTTTTTTTTTAACTTGAGTAGCTGTCAGCACTTCATTCCCTGCTTCTCATATCCTCTATTCTCCAAAGAGAGATAGGTTAAAAATTTTTCCATTTGCAGGGCAAGCCCTCCTCAATCAGGCTGCTTGTATGGGACCGGTTTATTGTTCCCTGTAGGCTCCTCAAAGCTGCCCATATCAATGCTGTGTGAAGTCTTTGTAAAGATAAAATCAACATCTCTGAATTCAGAATAAAAGCTTTTTTTTTCATCTAGTGTAAGGTGTCTCCACCATCTACAGGGGCAGTTTGACCTATAGAGTATGGTACATTTTTCAGCTGTAATGGATCGCAGACAGAGAGCTGATGATGATACAGGGCACTGAAGAATTGTTTGACACTGAACTGTCATCTAGCTTGGCGTCCATTTAAATCGTAGGTTTTCAACCCCACCCAAGATGTTTTTTTTAAGAGTCTTTAAAAAATTGGGTTGTAAGGATCATTTAAAGAGATAGTTCACCAAAAAATGACTCACCCTCATGTCGTTCCAAACCCGTAAGACCTTCGTTCATCTTCGGAACACAAATTAAGATATTTTTGATGATCTGGAAAAGCGCTGTCTGGACGCCTAGCATAGACAGCAGCGCACCACCATTGTGGAAAGAGTATCATGATGCATGCACTTCCACTTATTGTAAACAACGCATGCGCATGGCGCTGCTGCTTACGTTAACATGCACACGTGTCGTTTACATGAAGCAGAAGCGCATGCGTCGTGATACTCTTTCCACAATGGCGGCGCGCCACAGCTGATGTGATTTGGAGGAGAAGAATTGTTGAATAAAGTCATTATTTTCATTTTCTTTGTGCACAAAAATATTCTCGTAGCTTCGTAAAATTACGGTTGAACCCCTGATGTCGCATTGACATTTTTTACTGACGTCCTTGCCTATGTTCCTGGACTTGGGAACCTTTCCGTTGGTGTTTGCTGTCTATGGAGGTTTGGAAAGTTCTTGGATTTCATAAAAAATATCTTAAAGGGGTGGTTCTTTCTAGGCATGATTGTTTATGGGGTGCAGTCTAACATTTCTTCATGCTTTTTCGTTTTTTTTATTTTTAAAAAGCTGGTTTTTTTGTTGTTTGTTTTTTTTTTGTTTTACATAATTTTACCTTTATCCAACTGCCTCTGTCCCCTACTTCTCCTGAGCAACGCGCAGATCAATTTCTGCCTTTTTAGTGAACCCCGTCCTCAGAAAATAGAATGGGCCTCTGATTGGGTTTGCTTAGGCCCAGTGTGAGTTGTATTGGCTACACCCGCCTCTAGGTTGCGCTTCTAAAACGCCCGCCCCCTCTCTCAGCGGCAAATGTGCTCCCTTTGTATTTGTAAACAAAGGCGTCATTATATCGTTTATCAGTTTGAGGCCCGATTAGAAGAAGCAAAGGCAAATATTATTGAAGATGAGCATAGCAGAAAACCCTGGCAAGCACAGCTTTTACATGGGGGTAGGACGTAAGTTTTTTTTTTTTTTGGGTTGTCCCTCAATACGTTTAGATACGCCTGTTTATTTTGTAAATGCTACGCCTTATGTTAGTCTTTTAAATACAGTTTTTAATCCCTGATTAAAGCTTTAAATACAATACGGCACCTGCATGCGCGTCCATGATTTTAATGCTTTCTCAGAGTTAATTTGAAAATAAGTGTATATTGTAAACAGTTCATGCCGGGGCTGACTCTGAATGAGAGCGGGAGATGGCAAGCAGGGGGACGCGAGGAACAGTATCGAGAACCGCTGCTTTTGAACATTGAATTTGAAACCTGTGAATCCATTAGAATCGTTAGAATACATTATCGTGATTTATATATGAATAGATGTTTTCGTGCACCCCTAGTTTTTTTCCTCTTCCCTCTGTCTCTAAAGCAGCGCAAGGCATATCCGCGCCCCCTTTTGCTGCTTTTCCTGCCGTTTTCGCCGAGGGCGGGAGTAACGGGGTTTGTAGCCCCACGAGCCCGTTTTGTAGGCATTAAACTGCCCAGAATTTAAAAGATGAATTATCCTCTGTTTTGGCCATGAACTTTTCAGCTTCGGGTACTTTGCATGTATTGGTTTTATGCCTCACAGCAACATTACAAGTTCCTAACTAACGTAAAAAAGGAAATCGCAATCAACCACACCCCTTTAAATTGGAGTTCCGAATATATTAAGTTGACAGAGTTTTTGTTTCATTTTTGGGTGAAACTTATCCCTTTTTAAGGAAAGTGTGTGTTGTGGTGTGTGTGTTGTGTCTTATTTTATAGCCTATAATATTTATGTACTAAATTCCAAGACTCAGGGAAGAAGGCAGGAACTAGCAAATGTAACTTCAATAACAACATAAACATAAACAACATAACGAAAGAAAGAGGCAGCTGGCCTCACCGCAGCTGTCCACATTTATTTTCCTGTATTTGTCAAGCATCATTTTTAGCATCATCTTACGCCCAGTCTTCAGTGTCACATGGATCCTTTAGAAATCTTCTAGTAGGCGGAATTTTGGTGCTTAAGAAACATTGGTTTGAAAATTGACATCTTTTCTGAAGTCTTTACTGTCACTTGTGATCAATTTAATGCATCCTTGCTGATTAAAAGAAAAAAGAAAAAATCTTACTGACCCCAAACTTTTGTATCTCAGTATGTTAGATATCTACAACTGATAGTCCATCAGTAATAGGCTAAATATCTGCGTTCTGTTATTGCACAAAAGTTATAGTCCTCACAAAAAAGGAACCGTACGGATTATGCAAAATAACCAAAATATTATTCATTGTAGGTGATCTGAAGTCCGACAGTGCTTTTAAAAAGGGATGAATGTAGAGAAGCAAATTATCTGACAGTTTGCCATGCTGACAGTACTGATAGACTCTTAGCGCGCTAAGTGCTACATACTGTCAACATCCTAAAACTGTCCCTGAGAGGTTATGGCACCCGCTTTAACCACTACACACAACATTTAAAGCTACTTAAAACAATCTTGACCGTACTAATCAACAGACAGTCAGCAATTCTGCCCATCTGTAGTTCCTTTCTTATTGCAAAGAAACATGAGATCTTAATCTCATTGTCATCATCAGCTGGTCTATGTTCTATCTTCAGGTGGAGGAGATTGTAGACGTGGGCATGTTTGCAGCAGAAGACATCCACATCCCCAGCATCTACGTCCACAGGATTGTAAAGGGAGATAGCTTTGAGAAGCGGATCGAGGTGAGGTGACTTGACTCGTCTGGCTTGTTTCTATCAGTTTTCCTTTATCCATCTATCCTCTGTCATCTTTTTTTTTCTTCTTATTGCCGCCCCTCTGTCTGACCTTTTGCAGAGGCGTACAGTAAAGAAAGGCCAGGCTGAAAATCCCAAACCCAAGAAAGACTCTGATATTGTGAGAGAGAGGATTATTCGTAGAGCTGCGCTGGAGTTTGAGGACGGGATGTATGGTATGTACAGTGTTTCAGACCATGTCACTTACATTTGATCGATTTAATTTCACACTGAACACTGAAAATGAAAATTCTGTCATTATTTCTTTACCCTCATGTCGTTCCAAAACTGTATGCTGGTTTTGTGAACATAAAAAGGTGAATTTTGAAGAATCTGTCTTTGCCATGCAATTACAGTGAATGGGAATTGAAGCTTTCAGAGCATAATAGAAGTGAATCACACAACTTGTGTGCTATATTTCAAGTATATGAAAGCTATATTGAAATTGTGACGTTTTCCTTTAATTTTAAACAGTTATTATAAGCAACAATGGTTTTAATGTTTGCTAAGAATGTCATTTCCTGTGTGTCTCTCATGATAATCTGTTAAAGGGATAGTTCACCTAAAATGAAAATTTGAGGTTTATCTGCTTACCCCCAGCATCCAAATTAGGTGCTTTGTTTCTTCAGGTAAACACAAACGAGATTTTTTAAACCAAACCGTTGCGTCTGTTCAGTTTTCTTATAATGCAGTGATGGAATCACAGCTTTGGAGTAACAAAAAAAACATACTCCAAACAAACCAATTTTTTTTCTTTTTTAAATCCTGCGGCCTCGTGACCTACCCATTGAATGTGTAAAGACACGAAACGTCGGTCCTGTTGCAAGAACTGGAACATTATTTATATTAGGAGTGTCAATGGTTCCCATTTTGGAGATAAGGTTGGCGGTAATATGCCACTTATCATCCTGCCGTTTCCGCCGTACAGCGAGAAAGAGAAAGACGCTCCGCGCGCGGCTTGCAGACCGCGCATCAGAGGACAGTTTTCCAGACATTGCACTTGCCCCTAAGTAGTAAAAAATTATATACATACTGTTCAGTTTCTTGCACAGACCGATCGTTTTCGTGTATTTACACATCAATGTATCGTCACGAGCCGCAGTGTTTAATTTGGTTTTGTTTGTGTATGTTTTTTTTTTTTTTACTCTCAAAGCCATGAACCCATTGACTGCCATTATAAGACTGACAGACTGCAACGGAGTTAAAAATCTTAGTTTGTGTTAAAATTTAAAGGAAAACGTCACCAAATTTCAATATAGCTTTCATATACTTGAAATATAGCACAATGTTAAGCAGATAAACATCAAATTTTCATTTTTGGTGAACTATCCTTTGTCGGCCGGTTTTGATACCTTTTTAGCTACCTGGGCATCGGAATCCCCATGCTGCCACAGTATTTCTTAAACCATGATATTACGTCCCACCTGCAGAGGTGAAAATGGCATTCTGGGCTGTAAGCTATCTTTTCACAGATTTGGGTTTGAATTTGCTAAATACGGTATAAATTCAGTTATATAAGAAATCCTGTCCGCCTGTTTTTTATATTTTATTGTTCTTCTTGCATTCTTTTTTTTTTTAATGAGACATAAAATCGTTCTAAAAAAGATTTAGAGAGTTGTTTTACAAAAAAAATTTTTTTAAATGTTGACCATGCTAAATTATTCAAAACTACACTACCATTCAAATCTTTTGAATCCTTTATTTCCATCAAGGACACATAAAAGTCATTGTAAGTCCATTTATCATGTGACAAAAGATTTTAAATCTAATCTTTTGATGTCAATCTTTCCACAAAACATTAAGCAACACGGATTTTTTAAACATTGATTCTATAGACAATTTTTTGAGCACCAAATCAGCATATTGGAATAAGTTCTGAAGGATCATGTGACACTAAAGACTGGAGTAATGGCTGCTAAAATCAACTTTGCTTTCATAAGAATAAATTACATTTAGAAATGTAATTAAAAATCGACTTACAACAGAAATTAGATTTTTTTAAATGTAATATATATTCCAAAATATAATTTGTTTTTTACTGTATTTTTTGAATCAAATAAATGGCAGGTCCTTTTGGTAGCATTGAGACTTTACATAAAAAAATAAACCAACTCCAATTTTTGAAGTTGAACGGTAGTGTACATTACAATATATGTACAATAATGTATCTTTAGTTTGTATGTTTTGTATTGTATTATTGTTTAATGTCAAATATTACCACTATTAGATATACAGCAGGTATCATGTATCAAAGGAACAATAATGAATTTAGACACAAAAACAATGTTCTTCATCTACATGAAGCAACAGTTGAATCCTTGGCTCCATTTAACTTTAATTGTTGTTATACGTCATATTTATTTTTGTCTTAATATGAGTGATTTTGCGCTCCTCATAAAAGCATTCATAAGTACGTTTTTTTTGTGCTTTTGGAATAATTCAGGGCCCTTACCCAACAGAGGAAGAAGTTGATCCAGATCTCATCAACGCTGGTAATAATTATCCCTGATTTTCATACTAGTAGACAGTCATACAGCATTAGCATTGCATAAATTGCCTTTTAATAACCTAATTTGTCCATTCAGAGCACTTTCCATTTCACCCTCACCCTTTCAGGTAAAGAAACTGTTACAGTTCTTCCTGGAGCCGCTTATTTCTCTAGCGACGATTCCTTTGCCATGATCAGAGGGTAAGGACGAATCACATTTAAGTCTAACCTTATTCAATCATAAATAATGACTTTTTAATATATATTCAGTGTGTTATAACCATTCCCACAAAATATTTTTCACAAGTTGACTTTCAGTAGATTGTTCCTCAGACAGGCTGAGTACTTTTAAAGAGGCCAGCTGTGGGTGGAAGAGCTCACTTAGACATTCCGGTAATAAATGTGACTTTTCATGTCGAATGAAGCGCTGTGGCTGTTTTGTGGCGTAAGGACTTGATTTGGAGCGGGTAAAGGGTTGTTTGCTGGGTGTTAATGGTGAAAGTTAGGGATGGAGCAGAGGCAGAATATGCAATGAGTCGGCCGTGATGCTGCCTGTGCCTCAGGCCACGTTGGCTGACATTTTCAGCTCTGTCAAAACAGGTGGCTACTTTAATTGGATGCTTCTTGTACTGCTCAGTAGCGTGAGACGGCGGAATGAAGGTGCTTTGTCTCTGCCGGGACCGTTCTGGCCTTCACGGAGAGATCGTGCGGTGCTGTCGATAAAGCAATTGACTCTTGCTGGTCTTAAGTGTGTGAGTGTGTAATTGTGCATCCTGTGTGTGTGAATATCAATTTCCTGATGACACCATTTTATGTGGTGTTTTTCCCAGTGTACTTTATGAGGGCCCAAAAGCTACTGGAGTCTAAGCCCACTAGGGGAAAATATGTATATATAATATTTATATAAAACGATATTTTTTTATATATGCATATAAACACATTTCTTTCTTATTCAGTACTGGGGTCGTTTTTGATTTCCCTTCCAAGTTGTATGTTTGTAGTGCAGTCTGTTTTAAATTGTGCCTTTAATAACTGGTTTATTTGCATTAGCTTGTAGTTAGGCATTAGTGCCATGTCGTTTAGAAAACTCCCCGTTGATGTTTTTATAGCCCTATCGTTTTTTCCACAGGCAGCTGACGCCTTCTTCCCACAAGCTTCAACCTTTCTTTTTCTCTTTTCCGCCATCTGCCGAATCCAGCCCGATCCCATATATTATATCCTAATACATATTAATCCTAATTTCATTGCAGAAAAATACAATGACAATAAAGGCGTTCAATTCAATATTTAGGCCTTAATTGTCTGGTGCAATAGGGAGCCCAGTGAATGGTCATGGGGTCTTTGCTGTACCCGGAGTCATGACAGCACATACATTAAGAATAGAGCCCTTCCACCCACTTACAGTCTGTCTCTAGATTCATGAATAAGACCATCTGAAAATCCAGTGGTTTAGTGGCGCACTATTTCAACCCAATAGGCTCAACTTTTTGGCACACAGGACCTTACTACTTAAAAGGTTTTTTTAGTCCCCTATGTCTGTAGGAAAGTTGGTTTGAAAATTGCAGTTTTTGCTTTAAGGGAAACTATACCCAATCTGAAAAATTCTGTCCCCCCATTAAATTACTCACCCTCGTGTTGTTCCAAACCCGGAAGACCTTCATTCATCCTCAGAACACAAAATAGGATATCTTGGATGAAATCCGATAACTTCCCCCCTGACCCCTGGATATACGCCAGCAACTACCACGTTCAAGGCCCACGAAAGGTAGTAAGGACATTGTTATAAATAGTCCATGTGACATTAGTGGTTCATCCTTAATTTTATGAAGCTACGAGAATCCTTTTTATGAGCAAAGAAAACAAAAATAATGACTTCAACCATTTCTTCTCTTCAGTGTCAGTCTCAACACGCATTGTGCATTCCTCTGCTTGTAAACAAGGTGCAACGCATCCAGGTTCTACGTCAGAACGCCGGCTTTCCTGTGTGGTACTTCTCGTAAACTCGCATCGAAGTGATCACTGACACGAAGAGAAACAATGTTTAATGAAGGCGTTCTTTTAGTTTTTTCTTTGTCACAAAATGTTATTCTTGTAAGCTTCGTAACATTATAGTTTGAACTGCTGATTGTCCCACATGGAACTATTTTAACACTGTTCCCCTTTATTTAGGGCTGGTCAGAACAAAATTCCGAATTTCGAATATTCGTCGAATTTAAAATAAAAAACGTTGTATTTCAATTTTTTAGGTGTTCCGTCAGACAGCCTTCTTCAGTGGCGCACGAAATGCGACGCGATGTAAGTGTTTATTGCATTTTAATGCTTTTTGTTGCCTATCCAGTTGACCCACCTAGATGCGGCGCTGCTGCGTTGTTTCAGAGGTCAAATATTGCAGAAAAAGAGAAACAATCAATCTTGTTGTTACGTCAAACCGAAAACCAGCCTTTCAAATATTTTATCGCAATTTTCCTAGAGTGCAGCTATCACGTGCACTCAAGCGTCTTTTGCACAAGAGAGCTCATGTTTAGAAGCCTAAATGTACAATGAATGTAAGTTTGACAACTTTTAAAAAAAAACAATGTCCTTCGAACTTTTTTGGCGGTTTTCCCCATCCCTACGACGCCATCGCAAGTTTTTTTTTTAAAATGAAGAACGTCCTTTTTTTGGATTGTTGGTTATTTTCGTGTCCTTTGTTTAAACTATACATACATGCATGGTGCGGTTTTTTTCCCTAATTGGTTTAGCAACTTTATTAATTATATATAATTTATAAACATTATTTTGAAAATGTTCACACACTTTTTTTTCAAATATAGTCCGTGTTATTTTTAATGCTTGTTTTGAAGAAACGTTCAATATATATGTTTTGATGCGGCGCGCCTCTTGGGGCCTCAAGATGAAGAGAAGCCAACAGCTTTTTGTTTCCCCCCCCTACCTAAAATTATGCCTTTTAAATTTGCATATACAATTTGAATATTGTATAATATTTTAAGTAAAAGATTATGAATTTAGTTTTTCAGGCCATTTTGACAGCCCTATCCCTTACTTCCTTTCTGGGTCTTGAACGTGGCAGTTGCGTTGCTGTCTATGGAGGATCAGAAAGCTTTCATCAAAAATATCTTAATTTTTGTTCCAAAGATAAACGAAGGTCTTACGAGTGAGGTAATTAATGACAGAATGTAATAATCAGGTGAACTATCCCTTTTTAAATCCAAGAAAAATTCTAATATTATTGAATACTTTCGCAAGGCAGATATTAATTATATGATTGTGGCAACCCCTCACATTTGCGATTAAAAATCACTCGCATATGCGACTAAAAAAAAAAAAAAACACACCTTTTACTCCTGGGCGACTAGCCACTTGGCTATCATTCTCAGATTTTCCTCCGCCAGTGGTGTGAGTTGGAGGGCTAAGCACAAGTTAGCACGAATAGTTTTGCACTCCAGCCCTCGACTGGCGCTTCAGAGTTTCGTTCTCTGTCAAGCGATCTGTGATATTTTTTCATCTCAATGGATGCGCAGCGCACCTTTATTTGACGTACTGTAAACTCTAGTGTGAAGGTGCACGATTCGCCGTCGCTTTGTCTCACACACACGCAGAGAGAGAGAGAATTGATGCGCTACATGTAAATGATATACTTTGTTGTACTTTCCTGTAAGAATAACGGAGTTCCTTTGGAATTCTTTAGCTTTTAAGAACTGCTGGTTTTTCCGGTAGTGGGCGGAACTAATGCGCCAACGAATGCAAATCTCATTGGCTGGCGCTCACCTATTAACGTCACTGTTTTGATTTCAGCAAATCAGTTCAAGCAAACGCACACAACCTAATTAATATTCATGAATCCAGTAGCTCAGAATCATATTGTTCTTCTCATTAGTGAATTCCTATCATTATTACTTGTTCAGTATTTTGTTAGGGTTTTTTTTTTTTTTTTTTTTTTTTTCCTTTTTTTTTTAATTTTTAACAGAAACACTAATGACCACAAAAAATCACCAACCACCAGTCCAGTTTTAAAATAAATGACAATTGCATTCAACATGTTTAATCAAGTTTTGCAATTCTAATTTCTAAAGTTCCCTGTCCTTAAATAATAAACAGTTATTTATATATTATAATTATTATATCTATATATCTATTTACCGTGGGTACGTAGTATTCAGAACCCCCTTAAATTTTTTTCACTACTACAGTCTTTGTTAATATAGTGCCAGCCATTGCTAAAATAATTTAGTTAATTTTTTTTCCCTCATTAAGGTTACACCCAGCACCACCTTATTGACAGAAAAAACCAAAGAATTGTTGCTTTTTTTGCCAGATTTATTAAAAGAAAACTGAAATATCACATGTCCCTAAGTATTCAGACCCTTTGCTCAGTATTTAGTTGAAGCACCCTTTTGATCTAATACAGCTATGAGTCTTTTGGGAAAGATGCAACAAGTTTTTTCACACCTGGATTTGGGGATCCTTTGCCATTCCTCCTTGCAGATCCTCTCCCGTTCTGTCAGGTTGGATGGTAAACGTTGGTGGACAGCCCTCTTTAGGTCTCTCCAGAGATGCTCAATAGGGTTTAAGTCAGGGCTCTGGCTGGGACACTCAAGAACAGTCACAGAGTTGTTGTGAAACCACTCCTTCGTTATTTTAGCTGTGTGCTGCTTAGTCATTGTCTTGTTTGTGAAGTAACCTTCGTCCCAGTCTGAGGTCTTTTGAGCACTCTGGAGAAGGTTTGGCGTCCGAGGATTCGCTATCCTGTACTGGCCCGCATTTCATCTTTTCCCTTTCCCTCGATTGCAACCGTCCGTCCGTCCCCCTGCAGCTGAAAAACACCCCCCACAGCATGATGCTGCCACCACCATGCTGCACTGTTGGGACTGTATTAGACAGGTAATGAGCAGTGCCTGGTTTAATCCACACATACCGCTTAGAATTAAGGCCAAAAAATTATATCTTGGTCTCATCAGACCAGAGAATCTTATTTCTCACCATTCTTGGAGTCCTTCAGGTGTTTTTTTTAGCTAACTCCATGCGGGCTTTCGTGTGTCTTGCGCTGAGGAGAGGCTTCCGTCAGGCCACTCTGGCCCCGACTGGTGGAGGGCTGCAGTGATGGTTGACTTTCTAAAACTTTCTCCCATGGAGCCAGCCACAAGTGAATCACTTTGGGTTTTTCCTTCTTTACTCTCCTCACACAAGCTCTCTCCCCCGATAGCTCGTTTGGCGCGGACGGGCCAGCTCAAAAAAAAAAAAATGAAAAGGAAGGGTTCTGGTCGTCCCAAACGTCTTCTTTTTAAGGATTATGGAGGCCACTGTGCTCTAGGAACCTTAANTGTCACGAATCCTTTCATAAGCAAAGTGTAGACAGGGTGTTCATTCATTGTGCAGTGTAGAGAGCTTCGTTGATTATAAATGTGAGATCGTGATGAGCTAAGATGAGTGACAGCTTTTAATGATTTTTAAGGGAGTTTGTAAATGTGATACTGATTTAAAACAACAGTTAAATAGACAATAAGTTAATATTAAGTGACTTGCATTGTCTGACTATAACACTATCGTCTGATTTTGCTCTATTCTGTCGTCGAAAATAGTTTGAAACAAAGTCACAGCAGAGCCGCTGCGCATCTCCATTCAAACACAGCGGAGTTTCGTTTATGAATGAACTGCGTTTTTAAACAAATCTAGTGAGTCAGTGATTCATGATTACCCATTCATAAATACAGTCACTTGCTTCATTCCTGAATGAATCAGCTATTCAAACAAATCAATTGAATGAATGATTCAGTGATAAAACATATCAGGACTTGTCGCGCACGTCTGACTGGCGGGATATATTTCACATTTGTAAAATATATCTTTGCAGTTCTTTAAATCATTTAATATGTCGATATTCAACATGTTTTTAAAACTTATCATTAAATTCATAATAACATGAAAAAAGTTATGATTTAAATTGCATCTCATTGATGCGCACCTTCTAGATCTTCATTGGGGGGGTTAGTCTGAAAATACACCTACAAGCCACTTTTGTGTTCTTCTGTGCCACCTCTGTACAAATTAATTTTAATACTGATTTCATTTGATTAGTAACTTATTCTTCTTATTGTACTTGTTCTTATTCTATGGTTTTATCTAGAATTTTTAAAAAGCTTATAAAATAATAATTAAAAAAAATTGACATAAAAGATGACATACTTTTAATAAAGATAGAAAAATGCCATTACAAAGGTAAAAACAAAATTCTATTGTAAATCACTTTGAGTCAAATATCACCTCATAATGGGAAGGCTATTTTTTATCAAATTTTGTTGCTCCTAAATTTTTGACTGTGCTCCTAATTTTTTTAAGTTAGGAGCATAAGTGTTCCTAAAAAGAAAAATAAGCGTAGAGCCTTGCATCGCTGCGCTTTTGTCCAGTGTGTGACTTGCGTATTTTAAAAAAAAATTTTGATTAGATAATGATGCAGTGTTCTAAAATAGAAGCAAATAAAATGTGAGCGTACACATACAATATCAATAACATATGTGTGTAATTTTAATGCTATGGCTTTGTGTAGATATTTAAAGATGGCCATCTTTAAGCATGACTGTTGAAATTAAATGATAATACTTTACAGTAAGAGTCCTTTTGTAATATTGATGAAAGCTGTAAAAGTATTGTTCCTAGTGTGTTCATTTCAACATTTACTATTACTAACAGGCTATATTTTTACATTTTCATATTAAAAAACTACTGTAAGATTCGTGTTTAGGTTTTCGTTTACCATTTTAAACCTATCTGTTGATTAATCTGATCGGCCCAGTGGTGGGGGTTCCAACCGATATGCTATCGTTAAAATCCACTAGTCATTCCGTACTCTTTTCGGAAGCTTCCGTCTAATGTGTATATATATATATATATATATATTATAATGTATAGTTACTCAGTCTGGCGAGTAAACTAAAAATTGTACTACCATGTCGATTCCTTGCCGGAGGTGGTCCGTAGAGGGGTTGTAGTGACACCAAACTAGGCATATAAGTCACTTTGTCCCCTCTGACAATCTGCTCTTTACATATTTTTAAACATATTGTATTTCTGGGCAAATAAAGACTTTGTCGAATTTACCATTGCTCAGGGAGTGATTTTTATGGACAATAATCCAGTAAATATAGGAAGCATTTGAATTGTTTATGAGCACAAGATTCCAAATCGCATATATCAAAAAAGGTTTACGTTGCTCAAAATCGCTAATTCACCTCATTGACCAGAAGAAAGCTTCTCTTTGTTTTTGAAAGTAGTGCTGCCACTAACGACTATTTTTATTTCGATTAATCTGTCGACTAATTTGTCGCTTGATCGATTAATCTAAACAATTAATTTCCCGCAAAAAATCAACAATTGTACTTAAGAATATTTATAACCAAATAAATCCAAATTTCTATAAATCTCTTTTTTAAAGTCATAAGTAAGTGCAACCTAGGGTGCAAGAAGACGTGTCCCATCATCATAGTCCTAAATCACTGAACTCAAAGTTCGTTATTATAGCTGAAAATGACAACATAAAAAATTCCACCGTGTTCAAAAAAAACACTTTTTATTAAAGGAGTATTTACCAGAAATGTTATTTTGCTGTTTTACATTGCTGTGCGATCTATGTAATCCTTGTTTAACATTGACCAATCACCATTTCATTCAAGTGTCCACTTAATCTTTAACATTTGGCCATTTCTTTAGGACAGAAATGCTATAGCCACTGTAATAAAAAAATATGTGGACATCAAAACGTGTAAACTCAGAGTGAGTTTTGTCTGCTTTTATTTTGAAACCGCGATGTATTCTCCTGTGTTTGCTAGATTTATAAATGATTTAGCTTACAAATCTGATGAAATGGAGCACGTTGCGTTCCCAGATGAACGTTATAATAAGCCCAAACTCACAACAACATGCAGAGATGGAGTTTAAGACGCTCCACATGTAAATGAAAACAGTTCCTGTGGAACTACTGTGAACAGAGCAGCAGTGTGACGCACGTACTTAACCTACACGCATGTAAATAATTAAAGCGCATATACTGTATTAGAACTGCATCGCATATAATTATTTTATTAAATCGTATAGCGTTTGTGAACTCACAATTATGCTTAATTATGTCTAATAATGTGTTTTATGGATTATCGTCCGTGAAATGCGCCACTTCCGGTATTTTGCCGGTTAGTCGACGCGAGCAAAATGAAGTCGAGGATTTAAAAAAATCGAATAGTCGAATAAAATCGACAAATGGCGACAGCCCTATTTGAAAGTGACTTCTGTCTGAGCTGTGCTTCATACATTGCTATACTTTTAACAACAGGCAATTTTGCCATTGTTGGATTGATTCATTTTTTTTTTGTTTCCTCTAGGGGTCATATCAACTTGACCATGTTAGGAGCCATGCAGGTATCCAAGAATGGAGATCTGGCCAACTGGATGATTCCGGCAAGTTCACAGCTTCATTTCCTTATTTATACATACGTCAGTACAACTGACTTTGAACAATAATAGTGAAGCTGAAACCAGATTTGTGTAAAATTTCACTTGCTTCAATCCAGCCATTTGTGTCTCGCACACAAAACATGTTGTTGTTTTGCAGATACTGTATGTTTTTAATTGCTTATAGTTGTGTCCTTCTTAAGTATTTTAAGGCACGTGTAGAAGGTAAAACCTTATCCATAGTTTCATCATGCACACATTCTGCTGAATCAAACTGAACTTCAAGACCATCATAGCCCAACTCCAATTCTTTCCCTTCTTTCCATCTGCATCCATTCTTCAGTCTCCCACTGAAATTAACTCGAGAGCTTTCCTTTTGTTTTATGGAAATCACTGAGCAGCTAATGACAAAACTCCCAGCATGAAATCAGAAATGATTTATTTAGAAGATGATGTTCTCTGAGGAGCACAAATACAGATGTATGGTCTCATTCTACGCCTGTTACCGTCCCCTTTCAAGCAGAAAAAAGAAGTCGTCACTCAGGTAGCGCTTGTACAAACCCATGAAGAGTTTAATTCATAATGTAACATGGAAGTGCAAACGTGCATAACAATTTTGGTCTGTATTAGCTAGACCACAAGCTAATCCAGAGTTTCAGGGTCCAAATGTGACTTTAGACAAGTCTAATCTGTATTTTTTTGGGTCACGATCCATGATTTGAGCACAGTTTGGAAAAAAACAAAAAAATTAATTTTGACAGCAAATTTTGGTTTAGTTTTAGTCATAGTCTTTTGACTAAAATGCCATTTAGTTTTAGTCATATTTTAGTCATCTAAATTGTTTTTAGTTTTAGTCGACTAAATCTACAGTAAATTTAGACGGCTAAAATTGAATGGGTTTAGTTACAGTGCATTTATTAAGCATTTCTCTAAAATTTCCAAACTCATTATATAGGTTTGATATTAAGGTTTTATCATGATAGACACAGATTTAACTGCGGTGACACAACATGCCTTTATTTTTTTAATTTAAATAAAACCACTTCTCATAAAGAGCAAGAATATGGTCTTCTTTTTAATGAAATATCAATGGTTATTTAGGCTACTTATGCATTCTTTATAGCAACTTGTTTACCATATTCGTCATTCTTTCAAGCATACATATTTATTTCTATAAATAAATTTAGATTAATCTTTAGGGCTACTAAAGTTTTTTCAGTCAAGAGCAGTGTGTGATTTTCTGTCTTTCTTTTGTTGCTTGATTAACATCAATGACAATAGCAACTAAATTAGGCTGCTAAATTTACCTTTAAAACCGAATGCACGGATGCAATGAATGCAATGTACTGATACACATTCTCCCTACCGTTTACGTTCACTTAAGATGTAATCAACTGTGTTTATGTGAATACTCGTCAAAAAGGACAATTCGACATCATTTTGTGTGTAATTCTCCATTCATGAGACGCGAAAGAGTACTCGCACGCTGTGAAATGTGCTTTCTGTGTGTGTATGCTTCAGTATCTGCGCTCAGAAAACCGGACCGAATGACTTCTTCCTCTTGACGTCTCCAGATTTTTCCTAGTCTGCTCTCTTCCTACTCCGCACATGGCCGGTCGTAGTCGGCGGGTGGGGTGGGGTTGTGTGGGGGGGTGGGAGGGACGATGGGGTGGTATTTCGACGTGCAGCAAGTGTATGTTAGCTTATATCCCGCCGGTTCATATGTACGCATCTAACCTCCGAACCATGCAGCAGATTCGTTCTGAACAAATCTCTTCCCAAATCGTCCCTCCCTAACATTTGTCTCGTTTTTATTCGTTGACGAAAATGTCAATAGATTTACATAATAGATTTTGTCATTCAAAAAGAGTTTTAGTTCGTTATCGTCGGCGAAAAAAATGTAGTTGACGAAAATTATGATGAAAATTATTCGTCAATGAAATTAACACTGGTTGAGAACTACTACAGTTAAAAACCACAACGTAAATCTCAACAGTTGAAATGTACAATAGCCAGTGAGCTAACATGGACTCCAGTTAATTAGACCCACATTGTTCAGTGTAATTCTTTCTTACAGTCATCCAAGTATTGTCTGCGCATCAGTTAGCCTGCTATTGTCCTAAATCCAAAGTCATTGCTTCCCTCTAGGTTCACAAAAGGGCTTCCAAGGCTTAATGAGAGTCAATGTTGGCTGTGGTTTTTTGGAGCCGTTTTTCTGCTGGCTGGCGCCTATGGCGCCTGGTCCTGCTGTCAGTTGAGGGACTGTTGATACACAGGTGCCCTGCATGCAGACACCACTGCAGGGTTATTTATAGTTCTCCAGGGCCCTCGCCCTGTCACTGACTGATGCCTCCCAGCCTCCTGGCCCTCTGCGTGTCTCGCTTATCGAGTTTGGTTGAAGGTTATTCTCGCAACGGCACACATGGACATAGTGCACCTGCTTTCAGGCCCCCCCCCCCCCCCCCCCCCCCGCCTGCCTCGTTTTTGTGTTCTTTTTTCCCCCAAATCTCCTCACTTGCACTTTGGTAAGGGTAAAATGTGAATCATACAGAGCTTAACGCTCATTAAAGATTTGCTACTTAATTTGTCTAAATGCCGAAGATATTGATTAGTGGCTGATAACATTTAAAAAAATGAAGGCATTTGCAAGCTTTAATCCAAAGCGACAGCAACTACTAGCATTCAGGTATACACTTTTAATCACTTTGTGGTGCTACCTGAGAATCCAACACATGACATTGGTTTTGCTAGTGCTTTGCTTTACTATTCGAGTGACCCTGCTTTCCATTTCTACCCTCTTATAATGAACTTCAAATGGTGCCCATCCTAGGAGAAAATATTTATGTTATTTATGAGTGGTTCCCAGTATATAAAATTATTATTATTTATTGCTAATAATTCGAAATGTTTTTTTTTGTTAAAACTGTTGACCAGTTTTTATTTTAATGTATTTTATTTTATTTTATTTTATTTTATTTTATTTTATTTTATTTTGATTTATTTTATTTATTTTATTTTATTTTATTTAAGTTTGGAATTATGTTGCTGAAGGGTATTCCAGTGTTCCTCCAATCTTGCCTGGAGGGCCAATGCGCTGCAGAGTTTTAGCTCCAACCCTGATCAAACTCAGCTACCTGTGATTTTCTAATGATTCCGAAGACATTGATTAGCATGCTCAGATGTGTTTGATTAAGGTTAGAACTAAAATCTGCAGGAAAGTGGATCTCGCGAGCCAGATTTGAGGACCACTGGTGTATTCTACTCAATTATACATTATTTATTTACTAATATAATTTATTTTTTTATTTATTCCATAAAATATGTTGTGATTTATTTTATTTTATATTTTATTTTTTTACTGGACATTTCGGAAATCTCAGGCTTTCTCACTTTTACATACTGGAAAAAGAAAACTGCCAATCCATAACACATTATGTACAAAGGCTTTCAGAATAAGGATGTATTTGTACACAATAGTTATACAAAGTATTTGATCTAAACTTGAATAGCCTTTACCAAAAGGTAATTTTAGATCCATTTATTCTTTTGCACATTTATTTACATATGTCTGACTCTTTTCAGTCAGAAACATAAAGCATTCCACTAGCTTAAACAGTGGCGCATTAGCAACGGCAAGTTCATGGGTCGATTTCTAGGGAAGTGTGCAATGTAAATGTAATGCAAATTTAACCTAAATACAACAGACCTGTAAAGTCCATATTCTCCCATGATGGTATGTTTAGGTCAGTAGCTGTCTGTGGCGCCATCAGGGTACATTATCAAACATAAATAGGGTTGCATGCAGCACTAGAGTGTGCTGTTCTAAGCTGCCTTTAGCCTTTAAACTCTTAATGAATCAGACAAGCCTGGCAGACTAATTACAATAATCCCTCAAATTACTGTGGGCTCCCCGGCCACCTCTCAAGACTAAATGGACAACAGACTGTAATGTAGCCAGAGGGCCTGTAGCTGTAAGACTCATATAAGACCTCTCCTCTTCCATCTGCTCATCGGCTGATAGCAGCTCTCCCTCTCCACAGCATCCCAAATGATGATGAAGACATGCTACATCAAATAGTCTTAGCATCTTCAACAGGGGACTGGTAACAATAAAAAGCGGAAGAGTTGTGTCAGGGTGTGCCAGATTACAGTATGAACTATTATTTATAGGAAACTGGTGTTCAGCTGTTATTATTAATCTTCACTTTTTGGGCCATTAGTCAACAAATCCCCTGTAAACACCACAGGTGTTATGATGGCGACAGGTATGAAGGTTAATATTTAATTTAAAGGTCCCATGGCATGAAAATTTTTATCATTAATATGAGTTCCCCTAGCCTGCCTACGGTCCCCCAGTGGCTAGAAATGACGATAGGTGTAAACCGAGCCCTGGGTATCCTGCTTCGCCTTTGAGAAAATGAAAGCTCAGATGGCCCATTCTGGAATCTTCCCTTTATGTCGTCATACGGGGAAAGGTTAAGTTTGTGCTCGTCAAATTACTGGTATTTGCGCAGTTATTTAACTCCCAAAAAAAGCATGTCTTAAAGCAGACAGTAATTTGCACTGGTCTTGGTAGATTTTTCAGCTTTTTTCAGCATAACATGCACTAGATAGACACGTTTGTCTATTATGCACACATCTTGCACGTCGTTTGCAGCATTTTGTGCACGGCTGAAGTTCTATTGACTTTGCACTCAAGTTTAAAAAAAAGGACCTTGCATTTTTTCCGCTGCCCACGTCCACACGTGCTTTGTGAATGGCGACTCTGACCTTTCATGTTTAATTTTATTTTTGTACTGTTGATTGTTTTCTCATCCAAATTATTTTGAGGATGCGCTTGCGTCCTAGGAGAAAATGCCCCTGAAGCGTTGGTAATGGGGATTTTGAATTAGCATTCATAATGTTCCAGAACAGCTTAATCCAAAAACAAATGTACATCAGTCTTGAGCTCTCAGAAGAGCTGGTTGGCGTTCATTGGTAAAGGAAAGCTTTTGGTGTTTTTTTTATGGTGAAGTGGTGTTATCTCTCTTTTTTTTATGCACAAGAAGAAGGAAAATACAGCCATTCCTCGCTGTATAGTCATGCTGTGTCTTTAATTATAATGTACAACGCTGATGCAAAAAATGGGGGAGATGAAATGAAATAGTCCCACTTGTTTCTACATCCTAACACCCACACACTCTTGTTAAAAAGATGCGATTCATGTGCACAAACCTTGGTTGGGACTCTAACTCTTGACCCTCACTCAGAAATGGCTCTCATACAGCCTTTCAGCAAGCCCAGACACAAAATTATAGTCCACATCAAATTACCCATTACCTGATGCAACTTAAGGACACAGAAGTTGCTCAGTCTCTGCTCACTATTCTGCATGAATCTTGTTCTCTCTTATATGTTTTAGGGCTTTCAATTTAACGTTAACTTAGTACACTTAATTATAAAAAATAAAAATAAAAACACCCAAAATGTATGCATATGTACATATACAATACCGGTCAAAAGTTTTTGAACAATAAGATTTTTAATGTTTTTTTTTTTTATAAGTCTCTTCTGCTCACCAAACCTGCATTTATTTAATACAAAGTACAGCAAAAACAGTAAAATTGTGAATTATTTTTACTATTTAAAATGACTTGTTTTCTATTTGAATATATTTTAAAATGTAATTTATTCCTGTGATTTTAAAGCTGAATTTTTAGCACCATTACCCCAGTCACAGCCTTCAGAAATCATTCTAATATTCTTATTCGCTGCTCAAAAGGCATTTATTATTATTAATTTGTTGAAAACAGCTGAGTAGAATTTTTTTCAGGGTCCTTTGACGAATAGAAAGTTCAGAAGAACAGCATTTATCTGAAATAATAGAAATCTTTTGCAATATTATAAATGTCTTTAATCACTTTTGATCAATTTTAAGCATCCTTGCTACATAAAAGTATTAATTGTATACCCACCCCCCCCAAAACTGTACATGCTAGGTGTAATGTTACAAAAGCTTTTTATTTAAGATAAATTCTGATCTTTGGATCTTTCTATTCATCAAAGAATCCTGAAAAATGCACTCAACTGTTTTTTAAATATTGGTAATAATAATAATAATGTTTTTGCCACAAAGTTACATTTTATTATGTACGTAAAGCCAATGCTTCACGTCATGGCAGCATCATCATCTCAGGTGTGCATTATTTGCTAATAATTCAGTGGCCTGCTGTCAAATATTCCTTACTTATTAATAATATTCATAATATCTTATTGTAAATATAGTAGTATATTTATAATGAACATTTCTTAATGGATCTTGTTGAAGTGCATTCTAGGATTGCATTCTTAATGAAAGATGTCTCGGATGCTGTCTACATTAACTATGTATATATAATTAAATGTTTAATTTTCTATATATTGTTTTAAATACAATTTTCCTTGTGTTATTTTTAATTTGCTTAAAGGGAGAGTTCACCCAAAATTTACCATTCCCTCTTTACTTATTATTTTCCAAGCCTGTACAGTCTTACAGATTTGGAAATGAGTCAATGATGAAATAAATTTCATTTAACTACTTTTTTTGTTTGTTTTAGTTTTTTGCCAAATTTGTGCTTCAAGGTTCCCTGAAACCAGTTTCTTGATATTAATTAGGGAGAAGTGTCAGCGGCTAACACGCTGCACAGAGGAAAGCCACCATGCCAAAATGTTATGTTTCTGGTTAATTGATTAAAAAAAGAACATGGAGTGTAATACCCTAAAGTTCACAGACTTCATAAGATGTGATACAGCGTTATACAATTGTCTGCAGTTGTTCGGCTCTGTTAAACTACAGCCTTTAGTTACACTGTCACTGGCACTTCAATTGTTGTCTAGGAAACGGAATTTCAACGCTAGTCACCGTTGAATTGCCACTCATTTAAATGTCCAGCCGGTTTGTGTAGGAGAGAATGAATTTAGAGGAGCGGATAAGGATGCAAACTGACAAAAGGAACTCGCCTGAAGTGAAGGGCATAATTTCTCATCTTCATCAGCAGGCATGAAAAGCAAGGATAGTGTGATTTACAGGGGAAATATTTGATAAGTTGTCATGGAAACTCTCAGTCTGCTGTCCACTAAAGTTGCACTTTGTTTCTCCATGTTAAATATCCCCTCAACACATATATATACACACACCCACACAGCACTTCCATGTGGCACTTCCCCAACGTGTAAGCACCTCTCCTTCCAGAATGTGCCTCCTTCAAAGCCTGCATAAATGAAGAAGAAAAAAGCCCAGGTGTCTGCACTTGGACCCTATCTTTCCACTTTGCTTCCTGTTATTTATTTGCATGCTTGTCAAGCTCTCTGTGTTAAGAGCCCTTTGCAGTGATGATGAGAGCTTGATGGTTGATTGATTGATTTGCTCTTTGTGGTTTTGAGATAGACTCTTGGACCATTTTCAATCGGTTAATGCATTATTATTCTTCATCTGACAAATGACAGTTCGAGTTTCATGTCCATATACGATAAATGATTTGTGAACCGTTTTTGAAGATGGAAACTCAATGAAAGCTTACATCACCCTTTGGCAATACTTTTGTTTTTTCTATTGTTATTAAGTTGTAGGAAAGCCATATGTAGGGCTGGGAACAGCAACCACCTCAAGATTAATTTCAGTGAATAATGTACAATGTCACAATTGGATTGCTGTTATTATTATTGCTTAAAACTAATTTGGAAATAAAATTAGTTTTTAATTGCTTTAATAAAAAGACAAATATAACAAAAATGTGCCAATTAAAGAAATATTGAATGTTAAAAACCACACACATCTGAAGAAAAGTTTTTTTTGTACTTTATCAACATGTTACACTCTGATGTAAGTGATTTTATCAAGTCATGAAATGACCACACTCTTGAAATCAGTATTATTTTTGTATTATTACAGTATCTATGAATATTTTTAATTAGTTTTTTATTTAATTTTAAGATATTTTTGTTTTATTTTTAACTTTGGAATAATATGTTATTTTTTCATTTTTATTATAATTATTCTTTATTGAGTACTAAAACTACGTTTTCATCTAATTCTTATATTTTATTATATTTCATCTTTATTTCAGTTAATGAAAATTGTTTTTATTAGTTTTAGTTAACAATAGCAACACTGCTTGAAATTCCTATCATTAGTGGTCACAGGAGACTCATTGGAGACGCATGTTACTACTAGCTATAAGTGGCGGTTTGTCTCACCTGACCACTATTAAGATGTATTGTAGTGTGAAATGTAAACTGGGCCTAGCACAATTAAATATACAACTGGGACAATATTGTGCATCCCTAATCGTTATATATTAATACATAATTAGCCATATTATGTCTGTGTGGCCCCTTAATTTAACTAAGATTTCTCCAGCACGTTTAGAGTAAACAGGAATGACTGTATTGAGGACATTATCATAGATAAAGAGACCTTGAAAAATTATATTGTTCATAATATTTATTTTTACAAGATATTCCTCCGTACATGAGTGTGCACAACATGCAGACACCTGTAGTAGAGAAAGAACATCAAGACTTTAGGTATTCCATTCATATTCACTTCTTTTTATTGAGAATGTACTCAAGCATTTCAAGTACGACTGTCTCTGTTGGAGACCGAAGGAGATCATGCTGGTTGAACTCGAGCCCAATACTTTGAAAAACAGCAGAAAACATTTTCTTAAATGAATTCCCACAGCCTATAAAATAGATTTTGGAAATTCCTTTAAAATGACACTACGGGGGATCAAGAAGCATAAACGGTCAAGGCCGTTTCCATTTTTCATAGCGGAACTAAATGATGGCAGAATATCTAGGCATTTACTTAATGTGTTGCTTCAGGGATGGCAGGAAATGTTGTGTTGATGCATTCAAGAGCGAAACAAAATCTATATGGCACACAACAAGCTTATACTCCTCACGGATTTCTTAGCCTCCATGTGCCCAGTTTGTTTGTGCATGTGTCTGTATTTGAGAATGTGTGGGGGGAAAAAAACAATCAAATCAGCATCACTGAAAAGGCCCTTTTGTTAAGTGACTCCAGCCACAGGTAATCTGGTTTATGGTTTCCTAGCAACAATGCCCTTTCAGATCCCCTCCAAAACAAACCTGACTGAGCTCTCCTGTGCTCCTCGAATTGAACTAAAACACATAGACCACTGTAGGATTTAATTTGAATTGCTTAATTCTCAATTGTTTCCTACAACCTGAAATATTGTGTGTTTGTAAAGCAAAAATGTGTTTTGATTTACATGCATGTGTTGCTCATGTCTTGCAACATCTTTATTTGTATGTTTCCCTTCAGGGTAAGATGGTGAAGGGCATGGGTGGGGCTATGGATCTAGTGGCCAGTGCTGGAACTAAAGTTGTTGTTACAATGGAGCACTCAGCTAAGGTAGGTGTAATCATATGTGTTATACTGGCTTGTTAGCAGCTGCTCAATAACACAAATTTTATATAATTTGCATTTCAGACACAACATGGCCATTTGTTTGTTTGTACTTTGCTAATGAAAATAATTCCAAAAGAAGCCAAATGATCAAGTTTTGCATGTCGCAGATAGTTCTGGAATGCAGACAAGCGGAGTGACACATGGTAAAGTGTTCTGTGGTTGAATTGGGCCAGAATGACCCAGAATGATGTCTCGGGATCTTTGAATTAAATAAGAAAATAAATTCTATACCATTTTGATCCAGTACACAAAAAGTTTGGTAACACTTTATTTGAAGGTGTCCTTGTTGCACATGTTGCATGTACTTACTATTATAATAACAATAAATTATGCATAATTACATGCAAATTGTTACGGAGAAAGTGACAGAGGCGTTTGGATCCATCTGCAGAGCTTTATTTCACAATGTGGTTTCAAAACAGGCAAAGGTCGGACACTGGCAAACAGGCATATCATGGGCAAGACAAAAGAGTAGTCTAGTAAACGGGTGTGGTCGATCTCTGGCGAACAATGTCCAAACAGGGTAATCCAAAGGGGTAATCTGAAACACAGGCAATAGTTCAGGCGGGGGTCAAAGAAAAATCCAAAGAAAGGCAAGATATCCGAAAACACAACTAGACTAAACAGGCGAGACTTGACAGGACTAAAATACCAGGAATGGCTCCGTAGTAGCTATCGCTAAGCAGAGATAAATGCTAACAATACTCGGCCCGGAAGAGCATGTGAATGGGTGTTATATAGTCTGTGTGATTGGTGACAGGTAATCAGTGAAATGAAACATGGGAAATGTAGTCTGGGGTGACATGTAACAGTCTGTGTAGTATGAGAGTCCATGTGGTGGATAGTGATCTCTGGTGGTGAACAAACGGAAGTCCATAGACCGGATTCGTGACAAAAGTAACACTAACCATATAGTAAATACATGTAGTTCATTAATATTACTCAGTACTTAAATGTATAATTAAACTGTAACAAGGACCTTAAAATAACGTGTAACCAAAAATGTAAAAAAGTTAGTAGCAAATAAAAAAAATAAATTAACTGTCTATTCATCAAAGAGATAATTATTAGAAGTTGCTTGGCTTATTAAAAGTGAACTTTAGAACCAAGGACCACTCGTGTCATATTTGTATATTTATCCATGTCATCCACGACTTTTCCTAAGTCACTAGAACCACAACTCAGTTTGAAAACTTTCCCCACTCCTGAAATCCCAATTCATACCCTGGTTTTTTAAAATGTCAGCACTTTTTGGGAAGCTACTTTAAAAAGTAATATAAGTGATGTTTCTTTCTCTTGAGACGCTGGCAAATCAGCTCTCAAAGATATGGTATATGAACAGAATAAGTTGCGTTGAGCATTATGTTATGAAGGTATTTCTTCGGTGTTTCTTGTAATTCCTCCAAGTAGTTTTGTTTTAAATGTAGAAGCAAGTGATGATTGCATCAATCAGTTTTAATGAACAGATTCTTATTGAGTCACATTGCATGGCACGTATTCCCTGCGAGAAGGGCATCATTATTTCTCGTGAGTGACAGAATCTCTTTTCCCTAAGCAGACAGTTGGAGAGGCATCAGTATTCTGAGAAGCTTTCAGCTGTGCAGACAGTGGAATGCATACACCCCGTGTCAACTGTGTATGCTACACGTTTTTGCAATCTTAAAGGATAGTTACTCACAAATGAACATTCTGTCATTATTTACTCGCCCTCATGTTTTTCCAAATTTGTATGCTGTTATTTTTTCAGTGGGGAACAATTTTTTTTGTTTGTGTAAAACATAAAAATAAATGTTTTTGTAAATATATTTTTTTATAATTCTGATTATATATATATAGATATATATATATATATATATCTATATATTATATATTCAAATTTTTTTGAGATGTACCTGTGTATATATATAATATATATAATATATATATATATATACAGTATACATATACACACAAATTTGATATCAGTGAAAAAGGTCAATATTTTTTGTCACTCATTTCAGAAAGTGAAACCCATATATTATATAGATTCATTACACATAGAGTGAAATATTTCAAGCCTTTATTTCTTAAAATTTTGATGATTATGGCTTACAGATAATGAAAACCCAAAATTCAGTGTCTCATAAAATTTGAATATTGTGAAAAAGTTCAATATTGGAAAGTCATGGTGTCACACCCTAATCAGCTATTTACCTCAAAACACCTGCAAAGGTTTCCGAGCCTTCAAATGGTCTCTCATACAGTCTGGGTCATAGGCTACACAATCATGGGGATACGGCTGACTTGACAGATGTCTAGAAGACAGTCATTGACACCCTCCACAAGGAGGGTAAGCCACAAAAGTTCATTGCTAATGAAGCTGGTTGTTCACAGAGTGCTGTATCCAAGCATATTCATAGAAAGTTGAGTGGAAGGAAAAAGTGTGGTAGGAAAAGGTGCACCGGCAAGAATTTGGGTGAGCTTCACAAGGAGTGGACTGAAGCCAGAGTCAGTGCATCAAGAGTCACCACGCTCAGACATCCTAGACATTGG
Source organism: Sinocyclocheilus anophthalmus (assembly GCA_018155175.1). Lineage (NCBI taxonomy): Eukaryota > Metazoa > Chordata > Actinopteri > Cypriniformes > Cyprinidae > Sinocyclocheilus > Sinocyclocheilus anophthalmus. The sequence goes on along the minus strand of JADLZN010002458.1, from coordinate 219,427 downwards.
CTACAATGTCGCTTCCTCATGTCAGCCACTCCTGAACCACAGACAATGTCAGAGGCATCTTACCTGGGCTAAGGAGAAAAAAAACTGGACTGTTTCTCAGTGGTCTAAAGTCCTCTTTTCAGATGAAAGTAAATTTTGCATTTCATTTGGAAATCAAGGTCCCAGAGTCTGGAGGAAGAGTGGAGAGGCACAGAAACCATGTTGCTTGAAGTCCAGTGTGAAGTTTCCACAGTCAGTGATGATTTGGGCTGCCATGTCATCTGCTGGTGTTGGTCCACTGTGTTTTCTGAAGTCCACAGTCAACGCAGCCATCTACCAGGAAATTTTAGAGCACTTCATGCTTCCTTCTGCTGACAAGCTTTATGGAGATGCTGATTTCATTTTCCAGCAGGACTTGGCACCTGCCCACACTGCCAAAGGTACCAAAAGCTGGTTCAATGACCATGGTGTTACTGTGCTTGATTGGCCAGCAAACTCGCCTGACCTGAACCCCATAGAGAATCTGTGGGGTATTGTCAAGAGGAAGATGAGATACACCAGACCCAACAATGCAGATGACTTGAAGGCTGCTATCAAAGCAACCTGGGTTTCCATTACAACTGAGCAGTGCCACAGGTTGATTGTCTCCATGCCACGCCGCACTTATGCAGTAATTCATGCAAAAGGAGCCCAACCAAGTATTTAGGGCATAGAATGAAACACATTTTTCAGAAGCCTGACATTTCTGTTTAAAATATCCTTTTTTTTATTGATCTTATGTAATATTCTAATTTTCTGAGACACTGAATTTTGGGTTTTCATTATCTGTAAGCCATAATCATCAAAATTTCAAGAAATAAAGGCTTGAAATATTTCACTCTATGTGTAATGAATCTATATAATATATGGGTTTCACTTTCAGAAATGAGTGACAAAAAATATTGACCTTTTCATGATATCCAATTTTTTTGAGATGTCCTGTATATGTGTATATATATATATTATTATTAATTTATCAATTCTAAATGCAGGCTGTTGTAATAAAACTAGTAGCGGGAGAAAGACCAGACATCGATTTGGATGTTTTGCTGTGTCCATCAACAAAACCCCCTATTAAACCTAAATGACACCATTGCTCAGTAATCTATGTCAGAGTTCAGTGTTCCCATCGGTGAAATGTGCTTAAATTTGTTCCAGGGTCGTGAATAGTCTCGGTTATGACAGTGGTGACATAATTCCCTTCACACCACTCAGATCACATTGGCCCAGGCAGAGATGGAGTGAAAGACAAAAGAGATGGCATAGAAAGACATGGCTGCTGCGGTTCACATGCTTCCCTTGCTTTGTTCATGCTGGAGGAAGGCTAACAGGGCCAGCTGCCTGCCCCTGATGGGATGAACTCTCTGGACATGAGTAGAATTAACCACCATCAGCTATCTAATTATTATGCCCTGATCCAACAGCACATGGAGTCAGCAGGACCAGTGTATCCATTATGCCTGATGATGAACACGGCTATAGCTTAGAGTGTTTTCTGTACCCGTGGGCTGAGTGGATGACGGGTTGTGCACCATTCAGCATTTAATTCAGAGCGCCTTTTTTAACTTGCCATTCCTGATTCTAGATAAACATGCATTCAAATTTAATTAAAAAAAAAAAAAATTTTTATAAAAAGTAGAATAAATAGAATGTAGTGCAAAAAATTCCTGTTCAATTCGATGTTTTTCTAAAAAAAAAAATTGTCATAAGCATAAAGTAATACAAAACACCTGAGTATTCTGAAAAAATGAATGTGAAATTTGTTAAAAGGGAAAAATGGGGGGGGGGGGGGGGGGGGGGGGGGGGATTTATTATACGTTTATGTATTTATATTATAACTATTTGATCATACTTGAATATAATAAATATTAATAAATATTATGTATGCATATTTTAATATGTATGTAATAATTCATATTTAATATGTCATATGTATGAAATTTGGTTTTTATATATTACGTATAATTACTTATTATATTATTTATAATATTACTACTATAACTACTTATTGTTATATTATTAATCACTAATAATTCATTTCATATAATATATTAAATATATATTATAATATTGTCAAATATAATAATATTATTGTATTACGTTATTTTATGGAAGAACACCAGAATGCTCTAATGCAGTTTTTCCCAACCGGGGTGCCACTTCGAGAGCAGGGGTGCCGTGTAAAAAAATCCTTTTTTTAATATTTTTAAATTGCTAAAATTTTCAAAAAAGCATCTATTATATAATAGCCATTTCTGAATGTCGCCAATAATTATAGATGCACCGAAATTTCGGCTGCCGAAAATGAGTTCACCGTTCAGGTTTCACTTTCACATGGTGTGATGCTCTGGTATTATCCCGCTCTATGCGTGTGCGCTCCGCTCAGTCGCTCCACTCGTATACCGTTCAGGTGTATCGGAACAGCAAAGTTCACTCAAAAATCGAGCCGACAGAAAACATCGATGTAGTACAGTATTGTTTCTGTCTGCAATAGCCCTACTGTGTTGTAACATGGTGTGGTATATGGGCAACTTTGGTAACGCTGCCCTCTCATTCATTGTTCTGCTAACCGTTATGTTATGCTCACGTTTTCTGATAATAATAGCTTTCGAGGACTAAACATTATTTGGATAATTGTTAAAAAAAAAAAAAAGTTAAATATCTTATCCCTACTGTTAGACCTACCTGAAAAATTAATAAGCAATTTATTTAATTCGAAGGCCTGTCGTTATTTTTTTATTTGTGCTATCATTATTAATTTCTTTATTTGTTCTTATTTTATTACTGACTGCTTACTTGTCATTTTTTATTAAATTCAAAGTTTGAATTTATCTCGTGCTACTGCACCAAAATTTACCCCACTGTAAAATAAAAAAAACATTAGTGAGCAAAAATTTGTGAGATAGCTTGTTATAATGGTAATTAAATAATGTTTGCATATGTATAAAAGCCTACATTAAATTCTGTCATATAAATTGGTCTTTTCATTGGAAATTAGCCTACTGATTGCCACTATTGATGGACAACATTTTTTAATATTATTAAAAATATCTGTATGACATTATATTCTGCAGTTCTTCCCTGTTGTACCGAATATCTATACTTTTCAAATTATCATATCGAAGTTAGAAATTCAAATATTGTGACAAAATTAATTTTGTAGGGTGCCACAAGTTTGTTAAAAGTTCCAAAGGGTGCCGCGACTAAAAAAAAGGTTGGGAAACACTGGCTCTAATGTACTGGATATTTCACTTCATTAATCTCCTTTAGGCATGTTCATAGTCATATTTATATATTAATTTTTATAATATAATTTCATGTAGATATAATTGCAGAACGTAACATTTAATCAAACATGAGCGCATTTAAGAGGATACATAGATACAAGTCCTTATGGGTCTTGGTCATTCAGTTTTAAATGAATGAATTAAATGGAAATTAGTTACTAAATCATCCTACCCTCAGACAGTCCTCAGTAATATGTATTAATATATATTATAATTCTAATATTATATATTAAACTAACATGGGTCAAAATACATTTTATATTTGTTGATTCGCTTGTTTTTTGCTAATGACTAACAGTATATTTTAAATTAATATCTACATTATAATTTTATAGTCTTTGTTTTGTTACATATTTTCTAGGGTGGCAAACACAAGATTCTGGAGAAGTGCAATCTGCCTCTGACTGGAAAACAGTGTGTGGACCGTATAATCACAGAAAAGGTGGGTTTTGATTTACAAGAGCCATTGATTTGATCTTTTTAACATAGGAGACTACTTTAATCAACAGCCCTCACCGTGTCTAATCAGACTCTGTTGGTAAAGAATAAATGCAATCTATTCAGCAGCTTATCACTTCATCAATATACCAAATCAGCCTCGGATAAAACTTCAGTCGCCACTGTAAAAATGGCTTTGCTCTTTTCTCTTAACGCATGTGCAAAGACATAAGGAGACATGACGAATTGTTATGAAACTGCACATAAGCAGTGTAAAATGGAAATCCAATTATTGGGGCAACCCTAATCAAATCTCCTGATCGGAGCGACATTACATATCGACTGTTTTTTTTTTTTTTTTCAAACCCAGAGCTCCTTAATGTGAATGTTACCTAATAATATTATCAGCCCTGCCACATGGCCTGTATTCGGAGAGCTGGGTGGTGGAGACTAAGGATTTGCTGTAGTCTCATCAAAGAGCCTTACTAGATGGTTCAGGGGCTCTTGACTGCTGCGGCTGTTCATACAGTAGCTGCTGGTTTTTATGGACTGCTGCTGGCACTTGTTGAGCCGACCTCTCATCTCGCCAGCGGTGTCACTGGACTGTATACACAGCAGTCTTTCTCTTCTCCTTACCTGTTAGTCTTCTGTTTCTCTTTGTATGCTTTGCCAGCGTCTGCTTTTGTAACAATTACACACCGTGGTTTCCAATGAAAGGATTCTGTCAACATTTGGAAAGGTTAGACCTCTCCAGCTACACTGCCACCACCTTCTGTTCAGCCTGCGTTTGTCATGCTACCCTGCTGTTAAACACAACCCCTGTCTGTCAGCCTAACAAGCTGAGCTTTAAAGGTCCCCTGAAATGCTTAGAAACACGCAGCGTTACTCTGTGTTGACGTCATTTTTAACTGAAACAGGAAGACTGGGCGGGACATATCAAGCAGCCCCGCCCCTTTTTAAAATAGCCAATAGCGTTCGTTTATATCACAGCTTGGGCTAGAGCCGTTCAGAGCCGTTGAGCTCCATAAAGCCGCATTTGACAGGGTATGCCAGCCACAATATCATCCATATTGCTAAAAATATTGAGTTCTGTGTAGAACATACATTTTATGGTCTGCGCCGACTCGCGCATGTGATCCGCTCTGTGCTATCGTGTCTCTGGACCGGAGCAGAGTGTGTGTGCGGTGCGGTGGTGAGCGTGACACAGCGCGAAACCAAACTTCTTTTTTCCTCAATGGAAAGCATATTTACACTGTTTGAATCGTTACCTATCGCTTTTATAGTGCACTACGTGCCATTCACTGTACAGAAAATACAAATTCTGTGGACAAGTGACCGATTTCAGCCGCAGCTTCAGCGTCTATTTTATAGTGTAGGGGGCGGGCGCTTCGGATTCTAGAGAGCATTTGATTGGACAGAAAGTTTGATGAGAAGCTGAAGTACGATGTGACGTCAAAAAAAATCATTGAGCCGTTTTGACGGAAGTGACGAACTAAAAGCTTTGAATGCTTATTTCTTCTAAATGCGAATTTTGTCACTGTGTTTGAGCTCACTGCCTTATAGATAACCTTAAGACCAGGGGTACCCAACCCTGCTCCTGGCGATCGACTGTCCTACAAAGTTCAGCTCCAACCCTAATCAAACACACCTGAAGCAACTAATTAGGGTCTTCAGGATCACTTGAAAATTAAATGCAGGTGTCTTTGATTAGTGTTGGAGCTAAACTTTGCAGGACAGTCGATCGCCAGGATCAGGGTTGGGCACCCCTGCTTTAGACTAACATATTGATACCAACACCCAAAAAACTTTCATTTTGAGTTCATGGGGACTTTAACTTCGCTTGTAAGAAGAACCTTTCGGCTCTTTTACCCTCATGTTCTTCAAGACCCCAAGGCCATTTTAATAGCTCAAGAAACATGTTTAGCATTCAAATATCTCCTTGATACTTGGTGGCTTTGTTTGATCTTATTAGAACTTATTATTACGGAACTGACTATAATTTTCAACTTGAGACATTCTTTCGAATACATTTAAAAAAATATTTTGTCGGTTTAGGTTCTTGTCCCAAAAATTTTGGGGGAAAAAAATATAAGAATCGTCTTTGTTTTCTGTTCTGCAAAGCTCGATTTCTGCTCGTAACTCCAGTCTTCAGTGTCACATGATCCTTCATGAATCATTCTAATATGCTAATTTATTGCTAAAGAAACATTTATTATTATTACTAATGTTGAAAACATTGTGAATTTTTCAAGGATTCTTTGATGAGGGAATTTAAAAGAACAGCAATTTTTGGATATAGAATCTTTTTTTTTTTTTTTTTTTTACATTATAAGTGTCTAAATGGCACATTATCAATTTATGTGTCCTTGCTGAATAAAAGTATTAATTTCTTATGAAAAAAATCGTACTCACAACAGACTTTTGTATATATTGAGAATTCTATATATATATATAATATGATATACTGTATATTGATAATGTATATTTTTTTGCACTGTGATATTATATCTGTTTTATTTATAATACAGCGACTTGAAATATTAGAAATGTTTTAATATATGTAGAAATTATCATTAACTAAAATGAATAAATGCATAAAAGTATTTTTTATTTTGTTTGGGCTTCCTAATGCTTTAAGTAATGATAACTAATTGAAACGAACCAAGTTTCAGTAATATCTTTCTACAAATGTTTTAATTAGGTAACGTGAGCATTTAAAAGAATTTGAAAGGAAAATAAGATATTAATTTTGAAATTACTAGTATTATTTTGAGGCACTGCACATCACTGAGACTAAACATATAGACGGTCACTCAAAAAACACAAGGTTTAAGCTCACTGTAAAAAATGAAACGAGCTATTTACTTAAAAAAAAAAATTATGGTAAAAATAGTTTTTCCAGGCTTGATTTTTTTAATGGAATCTACCTGAATAAATCATGTGAAATCTCCTAAATTAATCTATGACGCAATGAATTTAATATAATTAGTGAAATGTGCTCATTTATTTTAAGTTGATTCTCAAAAGTCTGTGATTTTGAGTGAGGTCTGTTTGTATTTGACTTTGAGTTATTTTGTACATTTAAAAGACTGTATACAGCCAAACAGCTCAAGTAGGAAAATACTTGAGAAATACTGGAAAGTACTGCACTAGCACTAGCAAAGCTACTGCTCATTGAACAAGGCTTAATGCCTTAGAGGAGTAGTATCCATAACCATAAGCTCTACTCTTCTGCACAATGGTAACGATTGCACTGAGCAATCCTTCACTCAAGATGTTTCCCTTCACTCAAAAATTTCAAAAATTACTCTCCATATCCAGCCATATGCAAAGCATGCTGGGAACTAACAATCACCTCTAAAATAAAACTGCAAAATTGATCTAATTCTCTTAAAATAAATAGGTAGCCTTCTTTCCTTAATTTTTTTTAGTTTAATCAGTTCTTCAATTCAAGCCCCAAAACTGCTTTAGTTTCCTTTAAAAAAAATGAGGAAAACACATCTCTTGGTTTTATTAGTAAAAAGTCCTCAATATTTTCTATACAACGCTGAATCACAATTTCTTTAATGAAATATACACAATAATTTTAATTATCACCTTAATTTTTATAATGAAAATTACAAGACCCATGATTCATTTTTTACAGTGCTGCTTTTTACGAACCTCTCACAAAAATATTCAAACCTAACGTATGTGGTTCATATGTTAGTTCATGGACTTATTTTTATGATAAGATGCTTTCATTATGAGGTGTTGTCTTAGAAATAGAACCAATACAGGGCAAACATACTTGCTTCCTAGAATGCATATGAATCCAAGAATGGCTTTCTGAGCCAATTTGCTACTTGTCATCTCAGCAGCACACATATCTCCAGCGATGGAAGTTTTATATAAATATTGCTGGCAAGCTGTGATGTGATTATGCCATCCATCTTGCCGTGTCTGACTGTTCAATTCGCTTTCCCCTGATTATTGAAAAAAAAAAAACAAGTATGCAATACAATATCTCTGAGGAAAGAATCTCCGTTTTTTGGACTGTCAGAGTTTACGGCGATCTCTGGCATGTAAATTACTCCTATCGCCTACATTGTTACACATCCAAGCAAATCCTCCAGCAATTAGAGACTCTCATTCAGGTGGAAGAGAGGATGCAGAGACAGCAGGCCCAAGGCAAAGCGACAGCAAGCGTGCTGCCCATGGCAGGTTGTGCTCCACAGGTATATTGTGAAATGAGACTACGGCAACATTAGATCTGGGTCACATTGAACATTAAAGGGATAGTTCACACAAAATTGAAAATTCTGTCATTAATTACGGCCTTCGTTCATCTTCGGAACACAAATTGAGATATTTTTGATGCATTTCAAGAGCTCTCTGACCCTCCAATAGACAGCAAGGATCCTAACACGATCAAGGCTCAGAAACGGTTAAAAAAAAAAAAAACAAGGAGATCGTTAAAATAATCCATGTGACATCACTGGTTCAACCGTAATTTTACGAAGCTATGAGAATACTTTTTGTGCGCAAAGAAAACAAAAATAACGACTTTATTCAACAATTCATCTCCTCCCTATAGCGCTATTATGGAGAGTATCATATACGTAAACAATGTATGCAACGTATGTACGCGAATACGTTGTTTACGTTCAGATCAAAGCGTATCTGCGTACATACGTTGCGTATCTCCTAGCTTACATGCGTATCTCATAGCTTCGTAAAATTACGGTTGAACCACTGATGTCACATGAATTATTTTAACGATCTCCTTGCTACGTTTCTGAGCCTTGATCGTGTTAGGATCCTTGCTGTCTATTGGAGGGTCAGAGAGCCCTTGAAATGCATCAAAAATATCTTAATTTGTGTTCCGAAGATAAACTAAGGTCTTACAGGTTTGGAACGACATGAGGGTGAGTAATTAATGACAGAATTTTCATTTTTGGGTGAACTATCCCTTTAACAACAGGCTGCTGGTTTCATGCGAACATACATGATTTGGTTCATAATGGCCTTTAGCATACACAATGCATGCACTTGACCTCTTGCAGGTCATTGTGAACTAAATCACGTACGTGTCTTGACTAACAAATGTGTTTTTATGTCTCTATACACAACATTGTGTATTACGTATTGCATTATTATTACAATAATAGAATATAAAGTTATATTAATGATGTGCTCACCTGTTTTGAGCCCATTTAATCACTGCAAGCTGAATGAACACAATAAAAGAAATGGCAAAAACTGCACTAATAGTTAGCTGTTTTTTATTCCTATTTTTCCGGTGTGTTCTTAGACTTTCTGGATACCTTGTTTTAATTTTATCACATCACAAAAAAGTGCCTTTTTCTGTGCTTTTTTTCACCACATTGCCAACCACACCCTCAAGGTCAGAAGAGTTCACTTACACATGGCTGCACATTTGATGGCACTTCTGTCATGGTCACATTGTTTTCCTTTCTTCTCCAGGCGGTATTCGATGTGGACAAGGACAAAGGTTTAACCCTGATTGAGGTTTGGGAGGGTCTGATACCAGATGACATTAAGAAATGCACAGGGACTGACTTTGAGGTGAATGACACAATTGAATTACAGAAACACGTAATAATATTGAACACTTTGCACCATACTGTATGCACTATAGCCTACTATGACATTTCACAACACACAAAACCCTCTAATATTTGCTTGAATGAAAACTAACAGCATTAGCTAGAATACAAGGTCATAATATTGACTTCTGCTTATTTTCCTGTTTTTGTTGTTTTTTTGTCCTAACAGGTCTCTCCTAACTTGAAACCAATGCAGCAAATTTAACGATTTTAGAAAAATGCTTAAGGCTGTTTAGACAGCTTATGGAAACCACACACTTGTTAAATCCCCCATGCAAATCCTTTTAGGGCTTCAACTGAGGAAATTTCACTGAAGCATGTTTAAAACAACAAATATCCAACAAGGTCATCACAGTATCTTCATCTGTTTCAGTGATTTCCATGAATGTGCAATAGCCTGAATGGTTGTTTTAGCTTATCAATATCAGTTTATTCAAATGCAAATTCAAATGGATTTGTTAGAATGTAAATAGGTATTGAATAGAAAATATTGTCAATAGGTTAAACGGGAAGTATTGTGTTTATTTTAAAAAGAACAGTCAGTTATTTCATATTTAGATTTTCCATTTGCCCATCTAATTTAACTTTACAGGTCGGAGGTCTTAAATGTTCTGTCTACAATGTGTACATATTATTTGTACAAAGCAATAAATGTGTATTCAAGACCTGAGCAAAAAAACGTCTTAATTGTGTTTTTATATCCATTAACTTCTTCTAAATCCTTATATGTGACCCTGGACCACAAAACCAGTCATAACGGTCTTTTTAAAAATGTTTTAATTGAGCAACTGAACTGAATAAATAAGCATTCCATTGATGTAGCCTATGGTTTGTTCGGATACAACTGAGATACAACTATTTGAAAACCTGGAATCTGAGGGTGCAAAAAAATTCAAAATATTGAGAAAATCACCTTTAAAGTTGTCCAAATTAAGTCCTTAGCAATGCATATTACTAGTTTTTATATTTTTTTGGTAGGAATTTGACAAAATATCTTCATGGAACATGATCTTTACTTAATATCCTAATGATTTTTGGCATAAAAGAAAAATCGATCATTTTGACCCATACAATGTATTGTTGGCTATTGCTACAAATATACCCTGCTCTTCTTGTGGTCCAGGGTCACATATCATTCAAGCTGTGTGACTGAATTTTGTCAGTGGAACACAAAAGGTGATGTTAGAGACTTGAGAATGTTAGAGACTTACAGCCACTATACTTTCACTGGATCTTTTCTTCAAACAGCCTAATGAAAGCGAATGGTCACCGAGACTGTCATTCTGACTAAGATCTCCTTTTAAATGGATATTTGTACAGTGTTATCAAATTCTTTGAGAATATTTATGGAAGCTCGGTAATTTAAGCCTGTTGTTTTTTCATTTGTGATGCATCTGTTTACACAAACAACCGTTTGTTCTTAACGCCACTTCACAATTCAGACTTATGAAAATACACAGCGTCCGTGTTAATATCCAGCGTGAAAGGTTGAGTGTGTACTGCACAAACAGTAATTGTTCGATAACATCAAATGAATTAATAGAATCCGCGCGCGCGCTGGAGTCTATAGTGGCGCCCACACCCAGCACACACATGGGTGGGAATAATTTAGACGACAAATATGCAACGAGCTTCTGTATGTTTGTAAAGACGCTGTTCCAGAAGGCTGGGGAAATTGTGAAGTAGGAGCGGCGCGCGCCGGCTCGGGGGTGTGGTGATGCTTGCGCTGTGAACTCGCGCGGGCGCTGAATACTAGAGCACTCCGAGCGAAGCACGGACACCGAGCGCCACAGAACCACAGAACCGACGGCATGGCTTCGTCTCAGGGGAAGAGTGAACTCCGTTATGCGGACTGGATGTCAAGTTTACCGGACAACTTGCACAGTATCCCTCTTACCAACCTCGCCATACCAGGTAAGCATTATTTTGCCTTTTAATGCGCGTATTGTACTAACTGTAGACAGTGAGAAACTGCTGCAGATTATATATAAATGAGTGTGGTCTGGTTTTTAAATGACTTAACTGACCGTTTCAAAAGTTTTTTAGTACTATTTTGATCAACTCTTGTTCAAAACGCACATTGCGCTGAGAGGTCACCCAAACGTAGCCTACATAAAATGGGTTCTGCTTATGACATAAGCTATTGTGTGACTAATAGCTTGTCTACATTAATATTGCTCCAATCTAGCGAGTTTATAATAATGTTAAAACGTGTGACAGAAATTAAATAGGACACTTGTTGCTCGGGGCTCGAAATCCGTATCTGCGATGGATTAAGAGACATATTACGTGTGCCACAGCCTTGACCAGATATAATATTACGAAATAATACTGTGATTATATATAGAACCACAATGTAGTTGGATGAGCAGTAAAATAAAAATATAAATACTAGCGAAGTGAAGAATAATTGCTGTCACTTTTTTGACCTTACCCAACAATATTCACAAAAACTCTAAACCTTATACCCAAGTAACTTTACACAATAGCACCCCCCCCCCCCCCCCCCCCCCCCCCCAAAAAAACAAACAACAAACAAACAACAAACAAGAACTCTAAAAAAAATACCAAGATGTGGATGAGTTTGATTCTTCATCTGAATAGATTTGGAGAAATCTAGCATTACTTGGTCACCAATGGATCTTCTGCAGTGAATGGTTGCCATCAGAATGAGAATCCAAACAGCTGATAAAAACTCACATACTCCCCAAGGTTAGTAAAATTTCAGCAAATTTCCGTTTTTGGGTGAACTGTTCCTTTAAACTTTCAGGCAGTCTTCACACAATGCTTAACCCCGGGTAAGCCTAGGGTTAAACAACATTTCAGGAGGGTAGTACAGCTTTTATAAGAGAACAGGGTTATTTTTAGCCCCAAACTACAATGCCAAATAAATACACATGAATTACTTACCCAGGGTAAAGTATGAACAAACATAAAACAAGATGACCCAGGATTACATTATTATTATTTCAAATCTGAAAAGCACAGTTTTTATCTACTGCTTTTAAATGACTTTTTATGGCCTATATAGTTCAGAATGGTTCTGAAAGTAAGAGGTTTTGTGTTTTTTATAGTTTAGTTTGGGTAGTTGAACTGCACCAAAGGCTGAAGCAATCAGCCGGCCCGGACAGCTCTGATTAAAACCCCTGATTAACGTCTATATCACTGATTTTGACCCTGTGCCACAGGGACCAATTAACTGGCCTGCCACCTCCAAATCATCTTGTTAATCATCATTTACAGATTCTGATTTCTTGATGTAAGTGCTCTGACTTCAACATACAGTAAATGCAAACTAAATTGAACGATTTTCATGGACGTCTGCAGTGGAAAAGATCACATCATGCCACTGATGCTGGTCTGTGCAGGATTCATCATTCCAGCAGTAGTATAGAAGCAGTAGCCTACTTAAGGACAACTTGACCCACTGCCATCATCACTCTTTTGTAAAACCTTTTTAAAACAGTGTTGTCGGCGAAGCTGTGTGTGGGTGATGGAAAGTTGTAGTGTAGCAGTGGTTTATCAAAAAGCTCTAAACGAATTAAGGCTTCAGTAAGAATTCTGGACATGTACCACTCCCACACAGATATCTTGCAAATCTGGGAGCTTTTGAGTTGGTCTTACCATGTGTGGTTAACATTAAGACAACCAAAAATGATCCATTAAAATGTAAGCATCCTGCCCAGGGGCTTGTATGCAACTGACACTGTATGAAAAAGTATATATCTGTCTATCCATCTATCCTTGTATCCATCCATCCATCCATTCAATTATTGTAGAAATGCATTTATCATCTGCAACTGTGAAAGCTTTTGAACGTCCGTCCATTCATCCATTTTTGACCCTTTGTTAGTCAAGTCTGATTTTGCTTAAGCCACTGGTAATAGAGTAGGCCTATGTTTTTCAGTTTAATTGTACAAAGATATAATTAGAGAAAGCAATATTCATTTTAGCTCCTCAAGATCAATTCCGAAAAGATAATCATTGATCTTTCGCCTTTGTCTCATGCATATTTCAGTAATGCTCTATTCCAGCCTGAGGCACTTTTGCTCTCATGCTGTCATATTGTCAGGCTGCTGGAGGTTTGCATGATTCTCCAGAAAAAGAATATTTTAGTTTTTTCAAATTTTGCATAATGCACTTTGTTTTACTTTGTAAGTCTATATTAAAGACACCTTTAAACTAGAATCGATCTATTTACTTAATGTATGTTCCTTGTTTTCTGTGTTATGCTGGTGTTATTCTAGTGCATGTTATTCCCATGGAAATAAAAAACAAAATCTTTATTAAAGCCATAAACCAAACCAACCAGCTACACTGTAAATCACAATGATACAATTTTGTATATTAAGCATAGAAATAATGTAAAATTGGATAAAAAGACAAAGATACAAGACTGCATTTAACAGCTTTAATCAAGGAACAAACTACCCAAGAAGCATTACGAATTAAATAATTGAATTCAAAAACAAAGAAGAACTATGACTATTGATTTAAAGGTTGGATTTAAACAGTAGACTTTGTTTATGGCAAAATATGAATATATACTTGGTATATACATAGTTTGAGAGGATAGGGAAACTAACTATTATTTGGGGTGCTTCCTGGAAGTGGGCAGAATTCTTTTGGTGCCATTTGCTTGCCGTGAGTCTCTGGTGGAGATTTATTTACAGGATCATGGATAATGTAGTTTTTCACCAAGAATTCTATTGTTTAATGTGATTATTTAAAATAAGTTTTTGATGCTATGGCTTCAACAAAAGCATACCATTAACAACCTCGTAGTTCACAGTAGGTCTGTCTTTACAAGTTATGATTAAAATCAAATTCCTCTATAGAGAAAATGAATGTGATTTTTACTTCCAGAACCCGACTAATGCACTCTATAACTCACTTTTAGTCTGCCTCCATTCTGGTATGTAGCATTCACTTTTCACAATCCAATCAATTTTAGGGTGAAATCAAATCTTACTCTACATTTTCTTGGAAATGCATCATATAAGTAAAGCTTAAACTTTCTAATTTCTAATAGCAATTCCTTCCTATACAATCATTTTAGAAAGCCATCTGCTTCAAACGTCATCAAAGTCAGTATGTGGACGTGTTATAGGCCCTGATATTTTTAAGCACTGCCACTCAAAAACTGTCTCTGCCACCTCCTGCGGCGTGAAGGTCAATGTTTGCACTAAGTGTCAAATCTAGTGTGTCTTTTATTTCTACTATCAGAACTCTTTTTATAGTCATTCCAAATTAAAGAGGCTCAAGAAATCATTATAGCCTCTCAAACCTCTCTCTAAGATTAAAGATTTGACTGATCCTCCTGTTGCAACTCAACATTGTTTACTTGCAGCATCAGTATTGGAAGTATTTTGGAGGTTGGCTAGTCATCCTCCACATACACACTTGCAAAAACATGAATCATTCTCCTATTGGCAAACAAGTCCCCGGGGGGGAAGACGTAAAGTGTACCATTACTGAACTGAATAGATATTCTATGTTCTGCCCTCATATTGTATGTGTCAGGGGGATCTTTGTCACCAAGGGATACATTTATCCCTTTGTTGTGGACATTGAACAGTGTTTATGTACATAAAAAAACCTGCATGCCTCTGCTAAGCGTCTTAGAAAAAGGCCTTTTTTTGCAGAGGCGGGCTTTTGTGTGGCTCTTATACTACTGTGCTCTGCTGGATGGCTGGCTTGATGAATCCATCTCCCCGATACAGTCACCATTGTAACCTGCACAGGTGGCAGGACCGGGGCAGAGGAATTGTGTCAGTGCTGAGGGCGCCTGTGCTGAAGTGACAACCCCAAAGAATAAGCAGGACACCGCTGCTTTATCAGCCACCTGTGCTTTGAAAATGCGCTGGGTGTTGCAGTTCAGAGACAGACATGGAACCAGGGCTTATTAGGTTTTATGGAGAGCCATAATTGATATTCATGCTACGGCTCTCATAAGGAAATGTGTCTCTGCCCCTTAATCATATTTAGTATGTAATCAGCTTTTGAGTGGCAGCCAATGACAGACACTGTGGAAACAGAAAAATCTGAGTGTTTTGCATTTTTTTTATACTGTATATGCCATACAAATGTACAACTTTATTTTCTGCTATGTATTAAACATGGCAAATTTTGCTGATTTAAAGCAACATTATACGAGTTGTGAGAATTTTTCATGTTTACTAAAGACATATTCCTGTGATTTTTCGGTTTTCAGTGTCACATGATCCTTCAGAAATCATTCTAATATATGCTGATTTGCTGCTTAAGAAACATTTTGTATTATCATCAGTGTTGAAAACAGTTGTGCTGCTCAATATTTTTGTAGAAAATTTGATACATTTTCAGGATTCTTTGCAAATAAAAAAGTTCAAAAGAACAGCTTTTAATTAAAACATAAATCTTTTGTGACATTGCAAATAAATTTACTTGTAATGTTTCAATGTATATGTATGGAATAAATGTATAATAATGATGGTATAGACAAAAGCATTTTCCATTAATTACCAAAAGCATAGTTCACAGTACGTCTGTCTTTAACAGTTAAGTTATTGTTAAAATAGTAGTAAAAAGTCCATGTTAAAAAATTCCTACTGACCCCAAACTTTTGAACTGTATGGGGCTACTTATCTCGATTCAGATTTGAGGAGTATTATGTTGAATGATAGTGTTAAAAGCATCAATAAGAGTCAGCAATGTTTTGCATCATATGCCATCATTTTCTTTGTAAAATAGTTTGTGAAAAAAGCTTTTTTGGATTTATACTATCAGTGGAAACTTGCAATTTATACATTATTTATAAATAATATAATATATTTCATAATATATTGCTAAAAATAAAACGTTGAAACACTTTTTTGTTGTATGAACTATAAAGATGTTTGCAGGGCACAGCTGGAGTTATCTTGCCCTATTTTTCATACATGGTAGCGTATGTAATCCCACCTATTCACTAATGAAGAATAAGTGGGATTACACCACTAACCAGAGCTTTTTGTTGATGAGCTTTACCGAGGCTTCGTTATCTAACTGCAGTGGTATGTTAGAAGTGATCTTGTCCGGTCTAGACATTTGACCTTGAGGCATCAGGAGAGTGCCATTAGAAACTCATCTGCTATGCCAAGTCTTTTTCCTGTCCATGAACGGCATCCATGGCCAGTTATTGGCTAAACACTTGGACTGATTGTACATGCTCGATTGAAGACCAAAAAAATCATCCAACTCGAGGCACATCTTTGTTGCAGATAATTGTTCTCTGAAAATTATTTTAATTACCCATTTTTCTCTTCTCCTATCACTCATTTTTCTTCATAGTAGAGCATTGCATTGCTTTGATGTCAAAAATGCCTACCCAAAATGTTTCCTGCGGTGAAGTGTAGGAATTATTATTATTTCCTGACAGATCGCGCACACACACACACGGCCACATGCGCACATACAAAATGATTTCAATTACTTAAAGTTGCACTAGAGGCATGAAAAATCGTAATGGATTCAAACCTCGAAGGCACCGTTTGCTCTTGTCTGATTCATCTTTAAATCTGTCCATCCATCCAATTGTTCTTCCATAAATCCTGCACTTTAGACCCAAAAGAGAGGATTTTTAGCCTGCCAAGTCTCAATAAACAAGATAAATGGAAAAGATTAAGTGACCAGACATGAAATTGCACAGTCACCATGGGGAAAAGAGTCACTTTTTCCTGTAATGATTACTTTTTTTCCTGCTGAACTGAGAGGCTGTCCCCTGTGGTTGACAGTGACATGTCAATCTTTTGTGAGTAGTTATATCATCACACAGCAGCCTAAGGGTTTGCAGTAAACCCTTGGATAGAATCTCCTGTATGTTTTGCTGTTGCTGGTTTGTTTTTTAGTATGACCAGCATGTCTCTGAGCTGCATTATGTGATGTTGGACAGGTAACTCGTTCTCATCTAGGTTTTCTCATCTAGGTTTGTTCGGCAATGCCGTGAACAGGTGTTTTGTGTCATACATAGGTGTTTTGTGTATATATTTTTTGTTTGTGTTATAATATAATTAGCTTTTTATTTATTTTACTGTAGACAGGTCTGTGACTTCCCAGCACAACAAAATATATTGTTTCAGTAATCATCTCTGAATTGCATGTTTCAAAAACAAAAGTGAGTCTTTAATCCACTCTAATGTGCCTCCTCTCAGAGGTTCAGATGTGAAACATGAGCCCAGTCAGTCACTTTCATTTTGTTAAATGGTCCATTTTCCCAGAAATAATTTTCCTCAAACCTTCCTAATATCAGCTCAGTGCATCTCAAAGCAGGGATCTCATAACAAGAAGATACTCCTTTGCATTTAGCTGAGGAGCTATTAGAACACCAAATAAATGCACTGGGTCCCCATGGAGCTGTAGTTGTTCAGGCCTGTTGAATTTCACATGGTTTTCTACTGAATACAGCTTCAGTGTGAGTTCACTTTCCTTTGTCTTTAAGTTTTGCACAACACCTTAAGGAGAAAAGACAAGTTGCTATCAATTAGTTTTTTAAAAATGTAATAAAAGAGGATGAGAATAAATGAGAAAACGCGTTTAAATAGTAATGTATAGTGCTGTTTTCATAAAAACTGATTTCCGGTTACGCTCACATCTTATCTCCCTTCACAGTCTCTGATTTAATGAGACGTACATGGAAATTGTGTTAGTGGAGACTTCCCTCCGTTTCCACGTACCAGAAGGCATTACCTATGTCAAGGAGGGAAGTGAGACATTACTGTTACTCATTAGTCTGAATTTGACACAGGAGGTAACAGCAACGGAATCTGTGTATTTCCAGGCTGATCTGTTTAATGGACATTCACTAGATATATGTGACCCTGGACCACAAAACCAATCATAATGGTAAAATTTTTTATTATTGAGGTTTATACGTCATCTGAAAGCTGAATAAATAAGCTTTCCATTGATGTATGGTTTGTTATGATAGGACAATATTTGGCCAAGATACAACTAATTGAAAATCTGGAATCTGAGGGTGCAAAAAAAATCTAAATATTGAGAAAATCGCCTTTAAAGTTGTCCAAATGAAGTCCTTAGCAATGCTAAGTTTTGACATATTTATGGTAGGAAATTTACAAAATATCTTCATGTAACATTATCTTTACTTAATATCCTAATGATTTTTGGTATAAAAGAAAAATCTATAATTTTGACAATGTTTTATTTGGCTATTGCTAAAAATATACCCCAGCGACTTAAGACTGGTTTTGTAGTCCAGCGTCACATATGACGCACATTTTTATTTATTTTTTAATTAAAAAAAAAAAAAAAAAAAACATAACAGAGTAGAGCCATTGACTGGAAAACTTTAGCAAATCTCTAGGGTTGCAATTCTTTCTTTCTTTTTCTTTTCTTTCTCTTTCTTTCTTTCTTTTTCTTTCTTTCTTTTTCTCTTTCGCTTTCTATCTTTCTTTCTTTCTTTCTCGCTCTCTTTTTCTTTCTTTCTTTCTTTTTCTTTCTATCTCTCTATTTCTTTCTTTTTTTCTTTCTTTCTCTCTTTCTTTCTCTCTCTCTCTCCTTTTCTCTCGCTCTCTCTTTCTTTCTTTCTTTCTCTCTCTCTCTTTTTCTTTCTCTTTCTTTCTTTCTGTCTTTCTTTCTCTCTCTCTTTTTCCTCCTCTCTTTCTTTCTTTCTCTCTTTTTCTTCTCTCTTTCTTTCTTTCTCTCTCTCTTTTTCTTCCTCTCTTTCTTTCTGTTGATGCTGCCTTCAGATGCAGAGCTGCATTGTTTATTCATCAAAAATAATATTCGGAGTGTCTCTCTCACACGCACAGGTTATAGACTGCTTAATGCTTTCATTTAATTACATTAGCAATGCATCTATTTAAATAGTTGTTTTGATTTTTGGAGATCAAACATAGCACCTGGCTTTGCTCTATATTTACATTGAATGCGTGCTTGTGAACTCCACATTATTATCCTGTAGGCCCTGGCAACGCTTTTCCTCCTGCTGCAGTCTGGATGCAAGTGTTGGCTATTGCATTATTCCATTTAACCGTTACAACAGCCATTATATGTATTCTTAGGTTCCTGCTGTACAAAAGTACTGCAGATTGTCAGGCAGTTTTAGATTTGTGTCTTTTTCAGAGCAAGTCACCTTAAAATAATTGTTCTCATCAAGTCGGAATATTCAATAACTTTATCAGAAAGCAGCCAAAATGGAATATTTTCGTGGACATGCCAGCCAGAATATTCTGTCAAAAAGCTGGTCTCTACCATTTTTTTTTACTATATTAATATCAGTATTTATATAAATATTAACTATTTAGTTAAAATATAGTTAAATATGAATTTAAAATGAATCACTTTATTGATCCACGAATAAATCTTTATTATTAAATATACTACAATACATTTATCAAAAGGCCTCATTGATCAGAAATACAGTACAACCAGTAATATTGTGAAATATTTTTACAACATAAAATAATAAATATTTTGTTTGTACTTTTTTAATATGTAATTTATTCCTGTGATGCAAAACTGAATTTTCAACAGCCATTACTCCAGTCTTCAATGCCACATAATCCTTCAGAAATAATTTTTTAATAGCAGAAGTCGCAAGAAACATTTTTTTATCAATGTTAAACCACTATACTTTTTTTTCAGGATTCTTTGAAGAATAGAAATTTCAGAAGAGCAGCATTTATTTGAAATAGAATCATTTGTAACAGTCTTCACTGTCACCTTTAATTTAATTCATCCTTGCTAAATAAAAGTATTAATTTCTCTCTACTTTTGAATGGTAGTGTAGGTATATTTTATATTATATTATATTTTTATGTGGTGTTTCATCTAAAGCAAGGTGAATGTTGCCTTTATCATTCCACAAAGACCGGTGATTTTTGTATTATACATAAGATAACAAGTTCCCTTAGGAATGTTTTATATGAGCCAGAAAATTGCATTTGGTCGCTCTGTTGTCATCATTTTTATGTTCTCTCTTCATGTATATCACTAACTCAGAAATCTTCTCATCCAGGTTCCCACGACTCCTTTAGTTTTTACATCGACGAAGCCTCACCAGTTGGGCCGGAGCAGCCTGAGACCGTGCAGAACTTTGTCTCTGTGTTTGGCACAGTGGCCAAGAAGCTGATGAGGAAGTGGTTGGCGACACAGACCATGAACTTCACCAGCCAGCTGGAGGCGGGCATCCGCTTCTTTGACCTCCGCATATCCACCAAACCCAGAGACCCCGAAAATGAGCTCTACTTTGCACACGGCCTGTTCAGCGCCACCGTACGTGAAGGCCTGGAGCAGATCAGCACCTTCCTGGCCTCCCACGCTCGCGAGGTTGTGTTCCTGGACTTCAACCACTTCTACGGAGTACAGAACCTCCATCACGAGAAGCTGGTCCAGATGCTGCGCACCATCTTCGGGGACCGACTCTGTCCGGTAGTGTTTGCTCAAGAGGTAAGCCTGAAGTACCTCTGGGAGAAAGAGTATCAGGTGCTGGTCTTCTATCACAATCCCATGGCTCTGGAGGTTCCTTTCCTGTGGCCGGGTCAGATGATGCCCTCTCCTTGGGCCAATACCACAGATCCTGAGAAGCTCATTCAGTTCCTTCAAGCCTCAGTAAAGGATCGGAGACGTAAGGGCACCTTTTTTGTCTCCCAAGTGGTTCTCACTCCCAAAGCAAGCACCGTCATGAAGGGTGTCACCAGCGGTCTGAGGGAGACCATCACAGAGAGGTAGGCTATTGTACATAATCCATTCTGTGAAATAAAGAACATGCTGACTCATTAGATCTCACTCTCTGTTATCTTCAAATCAGCACCAGGCAGATTTTTTTACAGTCCCATTTTAATCTCATTACAGTTATTAGCCTTTGCTCAGTCTCTTGGGCTTCACTGATCAGGGTTTGTCAGGCTTGGTTAGAAACATGAAACTCTTGGCAGAAAGCAGATTTCGAAATGGCTCTGGATGACAGAACAACATATTTGGTGCATTAATTCTAGAGTGCACCAATATTCTGCTCATTCAAATGACTGAGAGGGGGTCTTTCCGCTTCCCGCGTGGAATACATTGGCATCTGCGGCTGTCAAAGGATGATCTTCTGTTATTCTTTCTCGCCTGTCAGCAGGCATGATATATAGTGTGCCACTGGGCATGCAGCTAAGCACAGCCATAACAACTAGGCATTGGAATTGTAGAGAAATTGAATAATTAGATTCCTCTCAGTGATTCTGGTTTCTTAAAAGAATGATTCTTTTAGTATTTCTGAAGAAGAAATATTTGGAAAATATTTTTTTTTTCTAGCTGATTAGGTAATATTTCTGCAAAAGATGTTTTTACCCAGATGTTTAAATGACTCTTCATAGTCTTATCATAGATGCAGTACATAAAATTGGTGTTAAATATGCAATACTAAATACTGGGAAAAAAAGCTTTAGAATTTTAATGCACTTATTTATTTTATAAAATACTACCCACACACAAA
Source organism: Sinocyclocheilus anophthalmus (assembly GCA_018155175.1). Lineage (NCBI taxonomy): Eukaryota > Metazoa > Chordata > Actinopteri > Cypriniformes > Cyprinidae > Sinocyclocheilus > Sinocyclocheilus anophthalmus. Next base: position 197,618 of record JADLZN010002458.1, on the reverse strand, counting down.
ACTCATAATGCTTATGTTTAACTACACATAGTCATATGAACAACCAGTCAGTGAAGTCTCACGATATCTAAATACAATTACAGTTTACAATCTGTATTGTTAAAAGCGCTATATATAAATAAAATAAAGGTTTAAAATTCAGATTCATTAAAAAGAACCAGCTCAATTGTTTGGGGGATCATTTTGACTACATAGTCATGCTGTTGGATTTATCAGTAAAAGAACCAGCTAAAAATGGTTCATTCAGTAATTAGACACACTTGTCACATATGTTTTTCACTATATTACACTACTGTTCCGCAGGTTGGGATCAGTACGCTCTCTTAATGTTTTTGAAAGAAGTCTCTTATGCTCACCAAAGCTGCATTTATTATTGTGAAAAATACAGATAAAAACTGTAACATTCTGATGTATTTCCTAGTGAAAATTAAATATACTAAAATTTATTTGAAATCCATTAATGTAATGCCAAGTATACTAAAAACAATGTACATATACATGGTGCTTAATAAAACAAGCATACGCCCTGCCAGTTGGACTTTTGGTATACTAAATAGTAACCAACCATATACTTAAAGTCTGCTAAATCGGACTAAAACTATTTTTGTGCTTAATGCATTTTAATTGTGCAGAAGTAGTGCTGAAGTACTAAAGATATACTGAAGTATATTTGCTAAAGTGGAACTATTGTAAGTATACTTCAAGTACACTTTAAATATCTTGCAATTATTCAAAGATCATACAATCCTCATCATTAGTGACATTAAAACACATTTTAGGCTTAATATTAAGAAATGTGCATTGTGCACAAGTAGTATTCCAAATAAAGTTTCATTATAATTTTGTCAGTAAGTCTCGAGCAATATGTTAATAGATTTGAAATATACTTAGTATGAAATAAATGTATTAAATATATACATTTTTACTAGGGTATTACAGTTTAAAATCATGTTTGTATTTGAATGAAGTGTAATTTATTCCAGTGATGACAAAGCTGAATTTTTAGCAGCCGTTGCTCCAGTCTTCAGTGTCGCATGATCTTTCCGAAATCATTCTCATATGCTGATTTGCTGCTCAAGAAACATTTCTTATTATTATCAGTGTTGAATTATCAGTGCTGTATTAACTGTACACGTCTTTTCAGAAAATTCAAAAGAACAGCATTAAAAAAAAATTGAAATCTTTTATAACATTATACATGAATTTACTGTCATTTTTTTCAGTTTGTGTCCTTGCGAAGTAAACGTATTAACTTCTGACCCCAAACTATTGAACAGTAGTATAGATTCAGTAGCGGTGTTGTTGGTACCGATGCATAGTCGGCAGAATTTGTGTGATTCTGTTAACAGAACTGAGCATCATTTTGTCAAGGTATTTAAAAGAGTGGAACCATATCTGAACTGTAATCACACCTTATGATACCAACTTCATGCTATCCACACACGTAGCTGATTCCCCCTGGGTATTTGGTGAGGAGCAGCACATTATTTCTGCTTAGTGTAACTGGAACATTAGCTAAAGGGCAGAGCTGACACCAGCGTTAGTCACCCTGCTTACAGGAAGACTCATTCAGAAGTCTCATCTCAGCATGTAGCAACATCTCAAGCATCAAATCTCTACTTTCTAAGGAAAATGCACACTTTGGTCATACGTTTAAGTTCATTTTTTCCAGGCCAAAGTCAGTGTGATAGTTTGGTCGAATGTGTCGTTATTTTTTGGCATTGACTGTGCTGATGGCAAATTAATTATAGATGAGGAGAGAGGTGGGGCACAGAGAGTAAAATGATACGGCCTCTGCCAGCACACTGCAATCTGACAAGCATGGCGTCTTATTAGCTGATAAAGCCGCCTAGCCCTCGCATCATCTGGGAGTGAGCAGCAGAGCATGAGATAACTCCTGAGTCATAGTCCTCACAGGAATGAGTCTGTGTCTGCCGATGTAACCCCACTTCAGGTGCATCACCACCTGCAGACCATTTATAGACAGACCCAGCAAACAATGCATATTAGATTTGTTCCAAAATCTAGTGAGCTGCCTGCCTAGACAGTATCCTAATCACATAATTTAATCATGCTTCCTACTAAGACTAGGAAACCCTGCTTCTGCCATTTAAGAGAAAAAAAAAAAAATTTATGCTTGGTAAATAATTGTGACATTAAAATCATAATTGTGACAAAAGCAATTATGACATAAAAACATGAAATTAGAAAATTATAATGATGACTTTGTCAAACATGTTTAATTTCATGGTTTTGACTTGTCGCAGTTTCAACTTTTATCTCTAATTATGGAGATAATTTGAACTTTTTATCTCCTAATTATGACAGACTTAGTATCTCTTTGAATTTTCTATGTTATAATTAGGACTTGTATGTTATAGTTACGACTTAGCAAAGCATGATTTCTTATGTGACAACGTCGAAATTATGACAAAACAGTTATGACATTAAAATATAAACTTATAACAAAAAGTTGAAACTATGAGATAAAAAGTCATAATTATGACAAATGAGTTATAATTATAGAATAGCTAAAATTATGATAAAAGATTGACTTTGTCATAATTGACTTTTTGTGTAAAGATTGATGTTTAATTTCATGATTTCGACTTTTATCCCATAATTGACTTATGGTCTTATTTTGACTTAGCATCTCATAATTATGACTTAGTATCTCATCATTTCGACTGTAAGTCATTATTATTATTTAGCAAAAGCATGATATTTTTTTTCTTCTGTGGCAAAAAATGTGCTTCCATATAAGATAACTAATTTTGACCACATTTTAAGACAACATTGCATGTATCCTTGAACTATTTTTTTTTTTTTTTTTGAGTGGCTGCGATGATGCGAGAGACAATGTGAATTATAAACACCCTCATATTCATTCAATTCTAAAAAGTATTAGTGAGAATCATTTAATAATTGAAGTATTATTTTACATTAAAATAATTAAAACGTTAATAACTAATAAAAGAAATTGAATCTAATTTTATACTATTTCATCAAAATGTATATATCTGCTTATTAAAGTATTACATCATGATGCAAGATAAAAAACAAATCACTTGTGATTTGAGACTGTTGTGTACTTTGCATGAGGAGCACTATTTATATGGCGTATAGTGTTGCAGCTTACATTCCAAGTTGGTCTCTTATAAGTTACATTTCAGTCAGGATGCCGCCTTAAAAGCAGTGTTCGAACTAAACGTTGAATTTTGGGGGAGCCGCCGACTTGTTTGCGTTTTTTTTTATAATTGGTGGGGGGGTTTGTGCGCTTGCGCATGCCTCAAAAGAAGGCCTACAATGATACAAAGATGCATAACAGCTACAAGTGTATACACTACTTGCTTTATGCAAGCACTATATAGGATAAATCACTATACAGGATTTACCCTATTATACTTTATTGACATAAATTAATAGGTGAAACAACAAACAGCCACCCACAAATAGTCTATAAACAAAGCATCAGGCTGTCTTTGAGTTCACATGAACAACAGTTAACGTAAAGTTACTCGTCGTCAGGCTACAGAAGAATACCATAATTCCTCCGTTCAATTAGGCCTAAGACATCGAGAGACACGCAGACCTATAGCAACCCAGCCACAACACTTAATTGCGAATAACATGCCGTACCTGAACACAGAATCGACCACAGAGTCCAGTGTTTATATTTTTTCTACGAATGGAGTGGAATTTGCACCGCAGCGCCCCCACACCTTGATGCTCATGACAAGAATAGCATGTATAGTTATCTTTATTGAAGTGAATTAGGTTTAAATCGCCGTCATGCATGAATGAATGATATTTTTGCAATTTTACACATAATAATCTACGATGATCATATTACACAAAACTGAAATTGCACGTCAAAATAACACATTGTCAATATTTTTTGTCAATTTCACAAATCACGTTTTCAGGGGAGCCAATGTCTTATTAAGGGGAGCCGAGCTCCCCCGTAGTTCGCACCCTGCTTAAAAGGCAGCTCACTATGTTTTGAAACTGAGCTAATTTTTGTTCTGTTTGGGAACAAATCCCCTTAGATTGAAATGGCCTGTATATATATATATATATATATAAATATGTTTTCTCAGGGCTCTTCCTGGCATGATGCAGTGGATCCGCTCACAGCGACCTGGGGAAAGTGGAGTAAACATCATCACGGTCGATTTTGTGGAGCTGGGGGAATTTGTCAGCGCCGTTATCACCCTCAACTACTACCTGGATGATGAGGAAGAGAACGCCACCTGAACCTCCACATTTCCCACATCGCTTGTGGTATCAATTACTTGCTCCCTCTCTCTTTGCCATATTTTTGTTTTATTGATTTTTATTTATTTTATGAATCATAGAGGCTGTGTTCATCTGACATTTTCAGGGCTAATGGAAACCATGAGAATGATAGTAGAGACCAGACACGGTCAGGTGGAATAATTTCAGGTTTTGTCTGAGGATGAACAGAGGCAGATGGTGATTTCATTTCTTTCTGGGCAAAAAAGGTGACTGGCCTTTTCCCATGTTTCTCTGCTTTCAATCTGTTGGACTACTAGTTACTGATCCACATGCTCGAAACCTTGATAAGTTCTGCCCAGATTCTGCTTCTGATCAAAGTAACAGTAACATTAACTCATTTCATGGGAATAAATATCGTTTGTACAGTGAATGTGATGCTGAATCTATAGTAGGTTTATTTCTAGTGGTCATAGTAACTTGTATGATTGTCGAGTTGTAAATACTTGTAAACCTGTTGAATTGTAACTTTGCTCACTATTTGTCATGCCCGAACATACATCAAGAGTTGAGGTTCCCTTTGGGGCCTCGGCCTGGTCTTACAATGTTGAAGAAGTGAACTATTAGATGTTTGTATTCGCAACCAAAAATTGCAATTGTATGTAACAGCATTTTTGCCTTTCTGCCGTTATCAACACTAATAAGTGAGGCATTGTATCTACATTTTTGTAGTCATCCTTTACTTTATCCAACAGATTCTTTTATATATCCGTGAACAACATAAATATTCTTTGCATTTGCACTGCTGTGACTGTGGACTGTTAAAGAGTGGCCACTGAAGTTGCAGAACCCCGCCCCCCAATACAATCCATCACAATTTGTATTCAATCATAAACATGCATACATAAACAAACACTCAAGAGACTCACTTAATGGGTGTGAACAGACTTATTATAACACCATTTTCTAATTAGCCAGACTAATTGGGTAAAGGGCCATGCTAATGTTTTAATCCCACAGATGCCAAGTAATTGCATTTGTTCAATATATGACATTATGAAACAATTTCCCACACTGCTGCCTTCTCTCCTTTACAGTCAGGTGGCACTGGAAAACTAACTAGAAAGTTTGCTGCATTGTTTGTTTATTGAAGTGTTTAAATCATTTTTATTAATGTGACAATCACATGGCCAACCTGGAGCATGGACTTGCATTAATCATGCCTTTGTACAGTTTAAAATCGCATGTAGTTGTCTAGGTCAATAAATTGTATGTAAACTTTCTATGGGTATATGTCCTAATCGAACATTTCTGACAAATCTGGTGTACAATAAATGTAAATACTGCATATATACCACATAGTGTTTTTTCCCTTTTTATTGAAAAATACATTACAATGCAATTTATATATTCAGTTACTTGAATACAGCTTTTCTATGACAATCAGAAAAATGTCTCTCAAATTCAGTTAATTAGATTTTTTTTATGACAAGTCAAGGTTAGTTCAGGTTATAAAATGTCATGTGGCGCGACTCCCCAAAAACATAATATTTATGAATTAAAAATTCATAATATTGATTAAAAAAAATAATGATCACATTCGTACGTTTCATTATGATCTGCTTACGCACAACTAAAGGCCTGTTCACAAGAAAGGACAATAATTATAACATTACTGATAACAATAAAGCAGCCAATCAGAATCCACCTCACTTTAAAGAGCTTGAGCATTTAAAGCGGCAGAGGATAAAATTGTCGCACATGCTTAGAATAAGCAGAACATTATCCTCCATTGGTGTCAACACTAATATTGTTATCCTTATAGTTATCTTCTTAGTATGGATGAACGGCCTTAAAGGGATAGTTCACCTTAAAATGAAAATTTTGTCATCATTTGCTCACCCTCAACTTGTTCTAAACTTGTATGAGTTTCTGTGTTGAGCACAAAAGAAGATAGTTTGAAGAGTGTTGGTAGCCAAATAGTTGGACTTCCATAATATGGAAAAATATCAACTGTTTGACAACATTCTTCAAAATATCATCTTTTGTGTTCAGCAGAAGAAAGAATCATACACGTTTGGAACAACTTGAGGGTGCGAAAATGACTACATTTTAATTTTTGGGTGAACTATCCCTTTAAGGTTTAGGTTTAGAGGTGGAGCCCAGTTTTTTTTTTTTCTTAAAGTTTTTTTTTTTTACTTTAACTTTTAACTAAAATCATACAAGCACCACCAATCTTCCAAAACAGTGACACTTTCTCATGAGATCTGGTTGAAATGTAATCTATACAAATGAATGTACAATCATAACTGATAATGTTAGTTAAATACAGTTAAATTGTGATGATATTCTATGATATCCTCCACCAAATAAGCCATGACTGTTGAAATCTATTGAAATGCAGATGAGAAGCTAATTTGAATAAGTAACGATAGAAAAAGTAACATTTGCAGTGATGTGCAGTTTGCCAATTCTCTGTGATGCCGACAGCAGAGTCTGTGGCCTCATTACATGCTTTCTCAATTACAGCTATTCATTTCTGGCAAAGGTCCGCTCAGCTTGTTTTGACAATGGCACTATGCAGCTGTGAAAAACCTCTCTTTCACGTATTCGGAGCACTATGTGCTCTCTTTTCTGATTGTGAACTTATTAGTAGAAGCTGTTAGTCTGCTGATTGTATTTTTCAAACTGCAATGAAGAACTGTTGCTGTAACTGTGATTCTCTAAATTAGTGCACAGCAGATAAACAATCTCTACATGGTATGTAACTGACCTTTTGAAAAGCACACGGAGACGTTTGTAGATGTTGTACAGTATATACTGTGAGTGATATTTTAGCCAGATTGCTAACTTCTGCCAGTAGCTATACTTAAACTTCAACTACACAATATTTATCCAAAACCATCCTCTAAAGATATGTCAGCCAAACAATATATTCAAAATGACTCACATGCAGGCAAAAAACCTTTATGATTGGCTAGTTTTCTAAGGGATGCTCCCCTGATTGTTTTTATTGTTTACAGAGCCTATACTTAGCCTTAGCCTTTAGCTGTGACACAAAGATGTTTGATTTGACAGGACACAGTGATATCTGTCAGGTTATGGGGACATTTTATTGTATGTATTCTAAAGATAATTAGAATTTAGCTGTATTAATTTAGCTAAAAATAATTAGTTAGTTGCTAATATTTTAGAATGTTTATGTTGTAATAATGTTGAGAGGAATTCTGTGTACCATTACATTTGTTAAGAAGATGAAAATGGTCATTTCTTTTCTGTGGACAGGAGCCTTCTTTATCTTTACCAGGATATGACATCACACTCAGAGGCAATAATACTGTACACTTGATTTGTGACTGTAAATTAACATTTGATGAGCAGGTTAGCTGTAATATTTTTGTATGTCAATAGTGACAAACCTCAGCTGACCTAGAAATTAATTTTCTAGATTTTTTCCCCATCTGGGTAATTGTTATTTCCCATTATAAAATATAGAACTTAATAAATTACATCAAAATATTATCCTCAACCAGTGATTTATAAATCACAATAAACAGTGAACCCTATATGCCACTTTTTAGTGGGGAAAAAAATCTAATCTAATAAAAAAAATTCTGATAATCATAATAGCAAATAAGGTATTATTATAACGTTATACTTATATAATTTATGTTTTTGAATCTGTGATCACTAGATTACTACTAATAATAATAGTTTTTCATTGACGTTGTTGACATTAGTAAATTCCTATATCTTGGGAACTTAATAGAGTTTATTACTATTATTATACTAAGTTATTACAGAAAATGTTTCCGATTCAGTGCAGCTGTGGTTTTCTAATGGACTGGGGTGGAAGCTTGAGTTCTGACAGTAATTCAACTATACTTAATCAGCAATAATTCCTAATTCCCAGTTCTAGATGTCATGTATGTAATTCTATAGAAATGTTTCTCTTGGGCATAAATAAAAACCTGTTGTGGGAGGCAATTATGATATAATCATTAGTCAGTTTCCATTTCTGATTAAGAGTGGACATTGTCTGTCTGACTGGCTCTTTCTCCTGCCAACTCAATCTCTTCGTGTTTGACAGTTTGACAGCCGGCAGCGATATTAAAAACGCTATTCAGATTGCCAAATAAGGTTGGGCATAAACCTCACATTCACAGTCCACAGTGTAATTACAAGCAGCATGGCACCATTTTGAAAGCAGCACTGGCGTAAGATAAGAGTTTCCCTAATGCCAGCATGCTTTCAGACAGGCAGCTGAACAATATTAGCTAATTAGAACATCCTAGTTTGACAGCATCCATTCACAGCTCGTATTGAGTCAAATAACACAAAAGTAACTATATAAATAACTTTTTTTCACATTTTACCGATGTTAACAATTTAAATAAATTCAAAGCAGATTACTTGAATTTGCTAGTGTTGTATAATCTGTTTCTTCAAACTGTCAGACATTGCAAATCTTGACTTTGAGATTTACCGGTACTCTATATATAAGCTGGATTCTTCCGTTTTATTTCATCAGAACCACAAACAGAAATTGTATTTATTTATTTATTTTAAATGTAATTTATTGCTGTGATGGCAAAGCTGATTATTTTCAGCCATTACTCCAGCCTTCAGTGTCACATGATCCTCCAGAAATCATTTTAACAGGCTGATTTGCTGCTCAAGAAACATTTCTAATTTGCATTATTATTTGAAAACAGTTTAATATCTTTTTGAACTTTTTTCAGGATTCTTTTAAAGTTCAAAAGAACAGCAATTTTGTTTGAAATATAATTTTTTTTGTAACATTGTAAATGTCTTTTCTGTCATTTTTGATCAATTGAATACATCCTTGCTACATACAAAAAAAACTTACGTCAAACTTTTGAATGAATTTTGAGTGTACGTATTCTACATGTACTACATATAGCAAACTAATTGGGTTTCACAAGTCTTGGACCCCATTGGAAATGGGATTCAAAATCTAATTGGAACCTGAAAAGTTTTATTTTTGGAAAAAATGTCTAGGTCTCTACAGTTATGGGACTCTTTGTACAGACGGTCAGATGTTTTTTTTCCACTGATGCTCAAAATGTTCTATGGATCATGTCAAATCATTCTGGTGAACATGATCTTCAGGTTTTAAACAAATTTGGAGTTAATGCAGTTGAGTGTGCTGTCAAATAAAATAAGAGATACACATTCTGTTACTTTTTAAATTAAACTTTCAATTCAAATTATATTAAATTGAAAAAATGAAGAACAAGCATTTTCACTACTGGTCTCAGGCTTTGGACCCCACTGAACAACATGCATGGACTTTTAATGAGTCTAATGTGTGATTTGAAGAATGGTGTAGCTGGTACCAGCAAAACGCCTAATTAGATCCGAAATATTCCTTTTTTTCAGCTCCTGATCTCCTAAGTTTCCATTCATTCATCAAGATTCAAATTATTTTAAATATCCAAGTGTTAATGAAGAAACATACCAGAGCTCCCAGGTCCAGCTGTAGATTTCCTGCTCTGTGCATTTCAGTGTTAAGAGATATTGTATATATTTAATAATATATGTATATATTTCTGTTTGTGTGAACGCATGCAGGAAAGGACTCTGTAACCGAACGATGCATTTCCTGCCCGCTGAACATGTTGCTAATAACAGCTTGCTGATGAGGGGCTCACTGAGAAACTCAATTACCTTTTAATTATGCGAATGAGATCCTCAGAGGAACTATGGATCCTGAGGTCTAAGGAGCGGAAAAGCATGCCAATTAACCCCTGATCCAGAGACAATACAAGGCATTATTATTCAAAAAGGCATCTATATGATGGGAATGTGCTGTCGTTCTCTTAGGAGATACATCAGGAGATTTGACTTTTAAATACAGTGACCTTTCCAGAATAAAAGACGTCTGAAATCTAAAAGAGGCTATATATTAAATTCTCCACATTTGCAGCTTCTTAAAGGGATAGTTCACCCAAAACTAACTTTTCTGGAATTGTACTTACCCTCAGGCCATTCGAGATGTTAGAAACAAATCCATTAAGGAATTTTTAACTTCAATGCAAACTCGCTGAATCAGGCGAGAAATATGCATAGATTAGCACTATTTTAAAGCAAAAACAGTTCCAAACAAATGTCAGTGGATTTTGATGTAAAAGGACCACAGAAGATGAAGTTTTTCACCGTAAGAAGTGTTATTATGGATAAAGGACTGGTATTTTGACCAGAAGTCAGGGTTTATAGTTAAACCGACTTAATAATGGATTTATTTCTTATGAACACAATGATTTTCTTTTCACAGGACGTTAGTTGATGGACTAGAGTCATGTGGATTACTTGTGGATTATTGTGATGTTTTGAACTCTCATTCAGATGCCCCCCATTCACTGCAGAGGACCCATGTAATTCAAGTGATGTAATGCTACATTTCTCAAAATTTGTTCAGATGAAGAAACAAACTTGTTAACATTTTATTTTGATAGTCCACTTTAGACATTCTGATGACTATAAGCAAGTACATCACAACTTATTCTACTAATTCCTACTCTAATGAGAGTTAGGTGAGGTTTAGTTGAAAAGTTACTTACAGTTAGTACAATTTCTCAAATGGGCTCGAAATAAAGTGTAAAAAAAACCCTTCTACATCTTTGATGGCCTGAGGGTAATTTTTATTTTTGGGTGAACTGTACCTTTACTGGTGCACAATTGGATGTAAAATGGGGCTTTGTCTCCATCAAGTGTTTATTGTGTATACCTACTTGACATAGAGAATTCAATTTTAGATGTCTAATTCTCAAGATGCATGACAGCTACCTAAGTGAACATGATTTAATCTGTCTATTTATTCAAACGGACATCCATAACTGACCGTTTAATTCTCGGCATGCACCATAAATCCTCTAGAGTCATTAGATAGATTTATGTGCTCTTCCTATCTCCTGAGTCTCACTCACATTCCAGTCAAATGAGGAATATGTTGTTACAGGCATTTTTGGCAGAGAAATGATCATTTCCCACTCATGGCTTGTTTCCGCGAGATGAGACAGGGACAGGAAGTGTTTCCTACAGTGCACACAGTAAAGACAAAAGGTTTGGAGAGATATGTGCATACTGCTTTAGATTATTACAATGAAGGTAAGCACTCTTAATTTTTAAAAGGTATCTAAACATTTCTGCATCATTTTAATGGACCACTACAAATATGCTTTTAAAGCCCGATGCTTGGAGTGTACACTGAAGCAAATGATGAACTCCAGTATTAATGTCAAGATTAATGAAATATTATTCAAATGTATTTTCCCCACAACTTATTATAGCACAGGGTTATAAGGAGGAAAACTGTTTCATTTAACTGTGTTCTCAGTGTGTGTTCCTGCATGAAGCCTTTATTTTCTCACTGTTGTCTTCAGCAGCAATTACACAGTAAGTAACTGCATACATCTTTGCCACTATAACATGTGCTATCGCTTTATGAGCAATTACGTTTTAAGCAATAACTAGATTTTGATCTATCTATCTATCATCTAATATCTATCTATCTATCTATCTATCTATCATCTATCTATCTATCTATCTATCTATCTATCTATCTATCTATCTATCTATCTGTCTGTCTGTGTGTCTGTCTGTCTGTCTGTCTAACTTGAAAACAAAATGTATAGTTTGAATGCAATGTATAATGCTTTGGATAAAAACATTAAATAAGAATTATTTACGTAAGCATGTATGTAGGTATTTATTTATTTATTTATTAAATTAATTATGTATGTATGTATGTGTGTGTGTATGTACTGTATGTATTTAATTTTCTTCTGAAATTAAATGTATGGCAGTTTTAATGTGATAGAACATACAATATTCATAGATGGTGGCCCCAAAAGTGTTTGACACTGAAGTCACACTTTAGAATATCATTGCATCATAACAACATAAAATTCGAAAAATGTGATAAATCTATAGATTTTTTTTATTTGAATACTTTGTGGCATATTCATATTTTAGTAAACTCTAATGTATATTGTATATTGCAATATACTCTAATAGGATACTTGGGTGAAGCCAGTGAAGTCAGTTCTATGAAACGCTTTGTTTGTAAAGCAGTGCTTTGTTTCTGACCTTTCCTTAGACATGCATCATTGTAAAAGTGTACATTTATCTCACACTAAATAACTGCATGCAGTCTAGTACGCTAAATACATTTGCACAAATGCAGTTGTGGTATCTGTATATTGACATATGGGGACATTACAGACACAGAGCTGCTCCATTGCAGTCTACACCTCAGTTTGGTGGTCAGCCTTGCACTGGGAGCTAATTCTCAACCCGCATTTAAGTCATGTATACCGGCTCAGGTCTGTCCTCTAGAGGAGGGTTATGGAGAACGTTTTCACTGCCAGCCCGGTATACTTAATTTGATATATTGCAACTTTTTTTATAGATTATTTATGGCGGCCAGCCAAGATGTTATTAAAAAAATGCGTAAGTGGTCTGTATGTCACATATTTGTTTCACTATTACGAGAAGTCGTTGATGTTGTTGATGTCATTCAAGATGTTTCATCCAACAGTCGTCTGTTATGTCTTTTTACATAGAAACTGTGCAAAGAGACTATAAACATTGTGTCGAAACGTCCCATTCTATCCTGTTTATCATCTGGTGGACCACAGTAGATTGTGATGAACAAACTTTTAGGAAAGTTCAATCCTTTTGGAAGTCATTTAGAAAAGGAAAGCAGAATCAAACCATAAATGCTCAACTGAAGCTTTCTTTTGCTTTTAGGAGACAACGGCACTAAATTATGCACGCATATGTAATACTTTCATGATAGTTTCTGTATACAGGCAATGTACTGTATAATAATATTCTGTTTTGCGTTCAATATGTCTCTCAAACAGATGAAAGCATATCGAAAAAATGATATGACCACAAATATCATTGGTGGAGCTCCTGGATATATAGCAAAATTGTCAATGTCAAACAAAAACACAGCAGTGGAGAATGGCAGGACTTTCTCGCAGTGGTCGGGTTCAGTGAAGGCCTTTCCAAAAGTCATCAAATCAAAGGTTGGTTTGGAAAAACAATGTTAATATATGGTTATTGTAAGCAAATAAGTGTGGGCTATGCTAACCATAGAACATAATTGAACTTTGAGCTGTTTTTACCATAAACTGACCACCAAGTATGCAGTGAAACACATGCAATGATTTCATTCTTATATGAGAAACCATGTGTGAATTTCTGATTTGTGCAGCTCAGACCTCTCCATGAGCTGGTGAAAGAGGTCTCGTGTGCGGTGGTGAAAAAGACTTACCTCAGCGAGAAACACCCATGTCACTGCAGAGAATGCCAGAACAATGGGCTGTGTGTGCAGGACAATAACGTCTGTAAGTGTTTGTGTAAACCAGGCACCAAAGGCCAGGCATGCGAGCATGGGACACCACAAGATGAACAACCAGGTACAGATTAATCACTTCAATTAATATCGCATAGATCAGGGGTTTTTACACTTTTTAAAGCCACAGACCCCAAATGATGATGATCCCAGCCCAATCTCATGAAAAAATGTAACCATTTTACGAGTTGGCAATTTTAAATTCAATTATGATTATATAATTGATTCAAGTCAAGTCAGGTCAAGGATACAATGAGATGATCAGAAATCTTTTTTGCAGAATCAATTATGGAAACCTCTTCTGTAAAGCAGCTCTAATTATATTATTATATTAAATTGTTATATTAAAAATGATTGATTTAATGAAAAGGTAAAAATTTTTAGAAAAAGATTTGCTCAAATGTATATAAATGGCCATGCCCAAAATAAGGCAGCTGAATATTTTCATGTATAAAAAAGACCAATTTATATTAAGTTACATACTGTATATTCTTTATCCCTATTTAGGATTATTATACTGTATATATAAACATGAAGAAAATTGTGTAATGGTGATTTTAGCTAATGAATTCAATCTTTTGAAATCATAACGAAACTGTAATAGTGTAATTAAAAAATTATACATTTAACTGCATTCATTTATAAATGTAAACATTTATTTTATAATAACTAAAAACATTTTATTTGACACTTTTTCTCATTTTTAGTGTATGATTTTACTTTATGATATGAGATTGGGAATGTGCTGTAAATATAAACATGTTCAATTTATATTAATTATATTTTCATTTTTAAGCATGGCTTAAGTATCCAAATATGTTTGGGGGGGTCACTATACTAGTTCCTGAGTGTTCAGTTCATGTCTTTGTGTCTTAGGAGTGATCCATGGAGACTGTGCCTGTTGGTCTTCATGGAGCTCCTGCAGGGAAGGTCAGAAGCGCTGGACTCGCTCCTTCAGGCGGCAGAGACTGTATTGGGAACGCTGTGGAGACCACAGCCTGTGATGATGAATTAGATTACCTACCGTGAGGAAAGGTCACCAGACTGTTCAACAGCACAAAGCTCTGTTCTGAAAAGCTGTAATAAGCTGTTCTTTACAAGGTGCTAGAGATCTAGAGAAAGTTACTGTGCAACAACACTGCCACTATGTGGAAACCTGACTTATTGGCTTTGACCTGTTTTCAAAATGATGGAGCCTCACTGCACACCCAGGAAAAGTTGTAAAACATCCCCCTTCCTCGCTAATCGGTTTGTTTTGGTAATAATAATTATAATTATATTATTATTACAATATGATTGAATGTGTTTTTTGATATGTTATAATGTCGTCGTCTTCCCCTAATTGCAGTACCCCAAAGATGCATATCCAGTGGGCAGTAAGATTGAGTATGCATGTATTGAGGGCTTTCACCTGATCAGGGATCCTACAGCAGAATGCCAAGAAAATCTGAACTGGTTGAGAAATCATATTTGTCATGAATATATGAGTATGATATAGATATGCATTTTATATTATGTATTATTATTTGAAACATTTATAACATGTTTCACAAATTCTTAATGATCGTGGTACCCTTACTTCAAATCTTTTTATTGGTATTTTGTGTGACAATACAGATTGAAATAATGATAACAAGGTGAACAGTAGGATATTGTCCATTATTAATCCCTTCCACAATCCCCCCATTCATATTAACTCAGATGGACAGAAAAATAAATAAATAAATAAACAATAACAAATTAACAGGAAATCATGATAATAAACAATATCTACGGAATACACCAAAAAAAGATTATTGTAACTAAGATTATTATCTTCACGTAATATTAAATGAGAATAAACATAATTACCTCTGTTGTAATATAATTTGATGTCAGATATCTAACATAATTGCGGTTTAAATTATTTTAATTTAACATTTTAGAGAATGAGAAACCATGTTTCATTAATACTAAATGTTAAATAGTATGTTTGTTTTATATTGTGTATAAACTAATTCTTTTGATTTTATCCTTTTATTTATATGGATTATTTACAGAGAAATTAGAAACCATGTTTTATTAATACTATATATATGATACAAATACATAATATAATTTTTGTTAATTGTTTTTTCATTGTTTAAATATTAACTTTTTTATTTGTATATTTTACATTTCAGAGACATGAGAAACCATAAATAAGTTATATAGGTTTTATAATAAATGTTGCTTGCTGTCTGCAGAAACATTATGTGCTCTACCTCAGCTTCCTCCAGATGTCACTGGAAGCCCGTGGAAGCTTACGTATAACATCGGTGAAGCTGTCTCACTGTCCTGCCCTGAAGGGACATTCAGAGAAGGTCCGGCTGAGATTCAGTGCAATGCTGGCCTTTCCTGGTCACCGCAACCAAAAGAAACCAGGTGTCTCACAGGTACAAAACTAGTGTGGAAGCTGTGTTGTTTTGTACACAATGTCAAAATGAAGGAAATGATACACATTACTCAAACTTTGGAAAGTGACAGTCTTTGTAAAGTGACAGTCAAAGAAAACAAAAATAACGACAATCAATTAATCACACTTCTTTTTCAAAAGGGTCATTCTGTAACATGTAAAACTGAGCATGAAGACACTTTGAGATTTATTTTGGCATTTTGAATGTCTGTGGTTAACACAACTTGACTGATTGTTTAACAACATGAAGTACATGCTTTCATACCCAAACATGAATGTAGCCCAATGCTTTAATGTTGTGAAACAAATCATGGCCATCTCTTCAAATAATGCTAACCACAGAAATTGAAAACTGCCTTTTGAAAAACCCATTTGAAATTCCTGAGGGAACCCATGGCCTGAAAATGTCAATTCTTGCTAATGTATTTTTGAACCTGGTAAGAAAAGTGCTATTTTAAAGACTTAAAATGTTGCAGTGTTGCATTCAGGAGGAATGCTTGGCTACGAAAATTGTGTCATTGTAGAGCAAACGAACAGCTGCTGTTGGAAGACAAGTGAGGAATGCTCATCCCTGGACGCTTGGATCCATGTGTGCGTGCAGCAGGAAGGAGCGTCTGCACCAGTGACAATGACAGAATGTGAGGCGGCTGTGAGGAAATGCAAAGGAGAAGCAGTCCGCATTGTCAGCATTCAACCCTCTGTCATAATCTCAGAGCCTCACTTATGAATTAAAGTGTAAATGAATTTTGTACCCTAAATTTACAATCAAAAAAACGACTCCACAGTCACATGACTTTATTTAAAAAAAATTTTTCATGAAAGCTTGAGTTAAAACAGGGGCATAGTGGACTAGTGAGTAGATAAGTTTTCCTGTTTGCTTTGATGATATTTAATGTGTCCCATTTAACTGCCTTTTTCAAGACAAGTAAAAGCTTTAAAAAAATCACAAGGGAGTGTATACTCATGTATTTTATGTCATAGAATAAAATGAGAATCAGTGGCAGACAAAAATCAAGCAAAACTACACGTCTTCACTTTCCTTAACTTTTTGGTTAGCCTAATAACCAGCAAAAAAAATAAGACAGCACAAGTTAAACCAACATTGCCGTGCATTCCTGTCAACCTGTTCTGGACTTCCACTGGGCTCTGGACAGCATCATATTGAGCCAGCTCGAGACGGCCTGACAAACTCCTGACAAACAGCCCGGATTCCGCCAACAGCTTTTCCAGCGTCAGCACTGCAGCCAAATAATTAACCTGAAAACCATGTTTGTTCCTGTAAACGCTTTTTTTTTTTTTTTTTTGCACCCCCATTATGCTTCAGCATTGTTGCGAGCCAGTAAAAGGGTAGTCGCTGCTGGCAGGTGTGAATTTCACAGTCTCCCTATTAATGTGCTAACAAATCCAATTACCTATAACTGACTGAGATCCAAACATGATAAATTTAATGGGAGACGTTGAAATTGGAGCCTGCGACCTGTCAGAGGGCTGTTCTGAGAATTGTGGATATCAGATGGTTTATATTGTTTCTTACTGAAAATCGGACTAATCTGAGTTTCTCTGAAAAGAGGGTAATACCTATTGATACTGACTTTTATTATTCCACAGATTCATATCTGTACCTTTTCTTGTGGTATTTTGTATGTTAAAACCATTTCTAATACAAGACACAAAGTTCCAGTTTGTTAAATCATTAAAAAAAGGTTTATTACCAATGTAAAATGACACTGCGCCTTTTCATAAACACTACAGTATCTTCACCATGCCTGACACATTTAGAACTGTTATTAATAAGCAAGACCCATGCTGAGCCCCTCCAATCTGGACTTATATCACACCAGATGGATAGACATGCCACCCTTTACTGACAATCTCTTTAAAAGAATCACAGTTTTGAAAAATAATTCAGAGCGCTAGGTTTACATTTTATATGTACATCTCTAAAATTTCCATTTATAGATATATTCTTTATTTACAAAGGCTTCTTCAGGTATTATATACTCCTAAAGGCTCAAACAAAATGAAAAATGTTACAGGATTTCGGTTTATGGAAGACTAAATAATACTGTTGTAAAAACATGGTAACAGCAAAAAATCAGATCAAAAGAACCAACCGATAGGACATTCACTCATGTTGCAGTATATATATATGTTTTAAATGTTCAGCATAACCTCTGCTCTAATTAGCACTCTTGAACGCCTCATTAAAACACCTGTCTTGACAAAAAGCACAGCATATGAATCGTGTGGACAAACATAGCAGTATTCATACTACAAACCATTTTCTTTACTAAGCATAATGTAGACGAACATTCAGTTAAAAATGAAAATCTGTCAAACTGATCAAATATTATATTGTGTTTGTATGACTACTGATGTTACACAGATATTACTATTTATTCTCATAGCAGTAGGAAATTGGACAGAACTCACCAAAAGAAAGCACTGGTTTGGGAAATGGCAGCAGTACTGTTGATTGGTGAGTGTCACACATTGTGAGGAAACGCAGTAATTTGTGACTGGATTCTGGGAGAGAGAGCTCTTAGCTGGACACCAGACAACAGAGGCCAAAGAAACGCCGCTTTCTCTGCCGGACCAATGGGTATGGCGTCAGATTCAACAAACTGCTGTCATCTGTATTGATACGAAAACAGATAAATGTAAAGATTAATGGAGCAAACATTAATGAATCATCTGTCCTGTCATTGGTCATCATATACGTTATACATTTAACAAAACATTATTTCTGTCAGGACCATTATCGTCAAATATGACTGGCAATTAGCATACAGTTAGGATTGGCGTTATGGTTCTGTTCTGGGCAAGAACTCCCTGCGCATCCATGCAGCCTGTCATGAATGAGAGCAGGGAGAGCAGCGATAATCCCCCAGGGTAAACAGAACAGAACCAACATAAATGTATTGCAGATATCATTTATGTTCAGTAATTTTATGCAAACATTTTAGAAACGAGTCTGTTTCAAAGGGGAATCAGAAGACTGAATCCTGACTGACAGAGGAGGAGCTGGGGATGGAGGAGGGTAATTAGCTATTGAGTAACGCGGAACGGTGATAATTCCGAAGGACCTTATATATGAACACTGATTCAACATTTTGTTACCATCTAGCCAACATTAACTAGTTGCAAATCTAATTTTGAAATAAAATCTAAATGTTGCGATATTCTGAAATTGCAAAAATGGAAATAAAAATGTGGTCACTTGAAGCAACTACATTAATATTATTATTAATATATTTCTGGGCAAATATCCTTTTAGGTATAAGGATCTTTATGCTAAGTGAAGCTTAATATATTACGTCAAAAGTTGGGCCGGGCCAGTACGGTTTTTATTTAAGAAATGATCTTTTATTCAAGAGGAATATTACTAAAAAAATTTGCAGTAGCGATATTCATGTTACAAATATCAACTGGATTCAGATAAGGGTTTTTAAACTTTCTATTCATCAAAGTAAAAAAGTATCGCGGTTTCCATAAAAATATTAAACAGCTGTTTTTAACATTGACAATAACAATAAATGTTTCTTGAACACCAAATCAGCAAATTAGAATTATTTCTAAAGGATCATGTGACACTGAAAACTGCAGTAAAGGCTGCTGAAAATAACCTTTGTATCAAACGAATAATTTCAATTTTAAAAATATATTAAAATAGACAACATTTTTTTAAATACTATACTATTTTACAATATTATTGTTTACTGGTATTCTTTTTATCAAATTAATGTTGCCTTGGTGAGCATAAGACTCTTGACTCTTTCAAAAACAGACAATCTTACAGCCCCAAACATTTGAATGGTTGTACAGGGTTTCTATGAATTTGTTGGTCAAATATTCAGAAAGTTGAGAGATATTACCTTGGTTCTTCAGTGGTAAAGGCATGGTCTCCCTGAGTTTGCTTAGCAGATTTTTCATTTCTGTCATGTCCCTAGAACATTGAGGAACCGTTTCAGATTCAATACGGTCAGTTTCATAGAAAAAAAATAAAGATCCTGTTCAGCAGCTCAGACTATTCACCTCTCGATGTTCTCAATGTCTGTGGCCACCAGGAAGTATGTCTGCGGACAGTCTGGCAGAGTGGATGACGTGTCTTCCAGGATTGGGATGTCAGAGCTGTCCTCTTTCTTACTTTCTACCTTTGTAGCTCCTGAAAAATGTTTTCCTGGAACACATACAGTGAGACATCACTAACGGACTCTAAACAGAAATGGTCAAAATATGTCATCTCAAGGTTTGACCCCAGGGCAACAAGTCAACCTGCTCCCAGAGCATCCATATTTACAGTTTCCGATAAGCTCAAATAAGATACAATTTACAGAAACTAGCAGTGTCGACTCCTGCAAATATCAAGCCACTGGAAAGCTCTACAGCTGGACAAGCCAGGCTTCATCAACACCAATTTCCTGTCGCTGGTGTGGCTGTTTCCTGCTAAGAGCCTAGGGGCGCCCTCACGGCATTACCTTTCCTGTGGAGCTGCAGGGATCCCAGCAGACACACAGACTTCAGCATCTCCGTCAGGTACATTTCCAGACAGCACTGCAGCTGGATGAAGAGGCGGCAGATCTCCGGATGTATTTCACCATCTTCTGAGCTGTGAAAAAAAAGCATCAATAATGCATCTTAGATCTGGATTCTGCAGAGTTCTGGCCCAGAGCCCTGAGCTTCAACCTGTCTAATTTCTCTCAAGATACATATCCCTGCGTTCCTATGCCTCACAGTCCTCAATAAGTGACCAGTGACGGAAATCATCTCGGACACATTGTATGTCATGCTGGACAATACAGCTATAGCATTTACTGTATATCTTGGTATTTTTCAGACTTTTGATTAATATTCAGTTCAATATATTTGTATTTATTATTTGCACTGAAATTGCTTAGTGCCTTTTTCCAATCTGTAGGACCATCATTACAATTAAACAGCCAATGTAGATTAAAAAATTCAAACATTAAAAACTGAATTAAAAGCAATTATGGCTAAATTAATTTCATTTATTCATTTAAATGCACAAAATATAACAACACAAGATAAAAAAAATAAAATAATAATAATTAAAAATGTGAAGCAGACCGAATGCAAATTGAGTTGAGTTGGAATATTGAAACAGAACTGATTCACAAAAATGTATCAAACTTACCAGTTATAACACCATTTTTGCTATTAAAACATCAGTCTTAATAGTTTATAGGCCCCTGAAACTAAAATGAAACTTAATGACCAAATAAAAAGCCCATTGAAATCATGCCTATATTCATCATGGCAGCAAAATCATTGTGAATATATCATGAATAGTGAGTATATCTCCCTAAGTAGATGTTTTGACTATTTCTGAGCAGCATGTTTACAAGGCTGTACAGACAATCTAGAGCTCTAAACATATTAGCTCAGTGGCGAGTGAGAGTTCTCAGAAAACCATATTTCTCAGAATCCTACGCCTGTAATTACTGCTCTGTAATTCCCAGGTGTAATGCTGTGGCATGGTGGATACTTTATTTTCTTGTTCCTTTTCCCCTGTTATTTAATTACTTGGAACAGAGAGATGCACCGAATGCATGCATAAAAGATAAATCATGTAAAGCAAGACCATAACCACGCCTTGACAATTGTAGCAAACCATTTTTTAATGAAGTATAAAGAAATAAAATGCTAGGTCTATTTCTAGTTGTTAAGGAATCATTTTTAGAGAATTATTTGCAAATAATATTTTCAAATATGCACACATTCACTCTTATTTGTATGCTTAATATGTTGAAAATCCAAAATGTTGTTTCATCACATTCAGTTTTAATTTTGATTCAGTTTTAGGCTGGTTTGAATCACTTTATAGCATTGTCGTTTTTTCATTACTTTCAACTTACCTTGCTCTCTATCAATGTTAAAACTGAAGCTTGGTGCTGGAATTCACGCTGGTTTCTTTACGTAACCTCCCTTGTTAAAATTCAATTGACCATCTCAATTATTTTGACATTGACAAACACTGTCGAAACACTGAGACAGACCAGCTTAAAAATGTAAGTTTAAAACCTTTTGTCGTCCTAACAGCAAACAGAGCGGTGCGTAATCGAGTGCAGCAGAGCAGTGCAAGAATTTCAAATATTGGGGGGAAAATTTGGCCATTTCTAATCAAAAGTTGTGGTATTGATTTATTGTGTTCTTAGAATATGAAATCATGTAACAGCCCTGTGATTTATGGTAAATTCACAGTAGAAAGCATAATTTACAACTTAATTTGCATGTACCCTGCTCGTCAAATATAGTGCATGATATGCCAGTCAGCACCAGCTGATATTTATAACCTTATGTTGCTGTGAAGGTGAAATTTTGTCACAGTTTCATAATATATGACATGATTTCAATAGGGGGCCCATGACCCCTAGGGGGGCCGAAGGGGTACTACAAGCTAATTATTGCTTGATAACAAATCGATTTTTGTGAAAGAAATTAAAAAATGAATAAAAAATAAATAAAAATAAGACATTAATTTTAAACAAAGCTAACGCCACATTAAAATGTAGTGTTAATATGTAATGTAAATATATATGACTCTTTGCATCCACAATCAAATATCTGTATGCATGCATGTATGTATTTCTGTACAGTGGGAAAAAAGTATTTAGTCAGCCACCAATTGTGCAAGTTCTCCCACTTAAGATGAGAGAGGCCTGTAATTTTCATCATAGGTATCTCAACTATGAGAGACAAAATGAGAATCACAGTAAATCACATTGTAGGATTTTTAAAGAGTTTATTTGCAAATTATGGTGGAAAGTAAGTATTTGGTCAATTACAAAATTTCTTCTCAATACTTTGTTTTATACCCTTTGTTGGCAATGACAGAGGCCAAACGTTTTCTGTAAGTCTTCACACGGTTTTCACACACTGTTGCTGGTATTTTGGCCCTTTCCTCCATGCAGATCTCCTCTAGAGCAGTAATGTGTTGGGGCTGTCGCTGGGCAACACAGAATTTCAACTCCCTCCAAAGATTTTCTATGGGTTTGAGATCTGGAGACTGTCTAGGCCACTCCAGAACCTTGAAATGCTTTTTACGAAGCCACTCCTTCGTTGCCCGTGCGGTGTGTTTGGGATCCTTGTCATGCTGAAAGACCCCGCCACGTTTCATCTTCAATGCCCTTGATGGAAGGAGGTTTTCACTCAAAATTTCATGATACATGGCCCCATTCATTCTTTCAGTCGTCCTGGTCCCTTTGCAGAAATCAGCCCCAAAGCATGATGTTTCCTCCCCCATGCTTCACAGTAGGTATGGTTTCTTTGGATGCAACTCAGCATTCTTTCTCCTCCAAACACAAAGTTGAGTTTTTACCAAAAAGTTCTATTTGGTTTCATCTGACCATATGACATTCTCCAATCCTCTTCTGGATCATCCAAATGTTCTCTAGCAAACTTCAGATGGGCCTGGTCATGTACTGGCTTAAGCAGGGGGACAAGTCTGGCACTGCTGGATTTGAGTCCCTGGCGGTGCAGTGTGTTACTGATGGTAGCCTTTGTTACTTTGGTCCCAGCTCTCTGCAGGTCATTCACTAGGTCCCCCCGTGTGGTTCTGGGATCATTTTGACCCCACGTGGTGAGATCTTGCATGGAGCCCCAGAGAGATGGAGATTATCAGTGGACTTGTATGTCCTTCCATTTTCTAATAATTGCTTCCACAGTTGATTTCTTCACACCAAGCTGCTTACCTATTGCAGATTCAGTCTTCCCAGCCTGGTGCAGGTCTACAATTTTGTTTCTGGTGTCCTTTGACAGCTCTTTGGTCTTGGCCATGGTGGAGTTTGGAGTGTGACTGTTTGAGGTTGTGGACAGGTGTCTTTTATACTGATAATGAGTTCAAACAGATGCCATTAATACAGGTAACCAGTGGAGGACAGAGGAGCCTCTTAAAGAAGAAGTTACAGGTCTGTGAGAGCCAGAAATTTTGCTTGTTTGTTGGTGACCAAATACTTATTTTACCGAGTTTTTTTACCAATTAATTCTTTAAAAATCCTAAAATTTGATTTTCTGGATTTTTTTTTTTTTTCATTTTGTCTCTCATAGTTGAGGTTATACCTATGATGAAAATTACAGGCCTCTCTCATCTTTTTAAGTGGGAGAACTTGCACAATTGGTGGCTGACTAAATACTTTTTTGCCCCACTGTATATGTGTTTTTACCCTGATATTGCAGAAAGGTTTTGATGTGCAGTCTGTGCCATCTCACAGCCTTTTGTGCGTGTCTTGTGTATTTCCGCACGAAGAGAGGGACAATCAGCGGAAATCTCTCCAATAGAGATAACCAATTCCCGATAGAGGGCCACAAGTATATTGAACTCCTGGACAACCTGATGGAAGAAAGAAAAACAAATGCAAACTGAGAAAATACATGGCTCACAAAACCATTTTAACCTCAAAAATGTATAAAGCATATAAAGGAAACATGACAAAACATTGATGAAAAGACATGTATTCAACTTGTCAAGAATTTTTTTTTCATTCTGAACACTGAAACAACCTGACAATGCCACAAAGGTAAAACAGGCTATTTGTTGGAGAGCAGCGCCACAGGCGACAGATGCTCATGCCATTTTATAAATTTTTGGCAGAAAGAAAGCATTCAATGGCAAGCTGTTTTAACATAAATACCTTTAACTAAAGTCTACTGTTATTACTCGTTTTCATGTTTTAATTACTCATAAGTAATCTCAGAGTGATTGCTATGTTTTCTTATTATTTCTCTAGTAACTATTCATTACAAATTAGTATTTATTTCAGTAGTGACTAGTATCTATTATATTCAGTCACTAATACTTATTCACTCACTACTATAGTGACAAGTAACTGTTACATTACACATACTGCATATTTTTGTCATTGAATCATGCCAACAAGTTGCTTACAAACACTCCAGCATTTACAAGCAACACTGGAATAGTGACCAGCAACAACTGGAATACATATGTGACCCTGGACCACAAAACTATGAGGGTCAATTTTTTTAAATTAAGATTTATACATCATCTGAAAGCTGAATAAATTTCCATTGATGTATGGTTTGTTAGGATAGGACAATATTTGGCTGAGATATAACTATTTGAAAATCTGGAATCTGAGGGTGGGGGGGCCAAAAAAAAAAAAAATCCTAAATATTTGTAAATCCCTTTAAAGGGGTCATATGATGCGATTTAAATTTCTCCTTTCTCTTTGGAGTGTTACAAGGTCTTGGTGCATAAAGAAGATCTGTAAAGTTGCAACGACTAACGTCTCAAAAAAAACCAAAGATATATTCTTTCTAAAAGTTTAAGAGTCACCCGCCACCTAAAACGGCTTGGTTACTAACACGCCCCCACATACCTACTCACGATCGGGGAAGATTTGCAAACTCCGCCCAAATGTTCACTCAAAGAAAGAAGGCGTAACTTTTATTCCACTGTAGTATTGTTGCCGCCGCCGCCATGTCGTGAAGGCCATGTCAACTTCGCGCTGTCGATCGCCGGATCTGCTTTTCACGTGGACGAAGCGGAGTCCAGTACGGGGTCGTCACATGTGGTTGCCGCAGGCATCACAATATGGTAAGGGACGTAACATTTCCCGTCACACGCTTGAGGCATTCGTCCAATCACAACGTACTGAATAGCTGGCCAATCATCACACCTCGCTTTTTTCAGACCGATGAGCTTTGTAAAAATTGACGCGTTTCAGAAAGGCGGGGCATAGAGAAGAAACAATAATGTACAGTATGTGGAAAATAATGTGTTTTTTGAACCTTAAACCGCATAAACACATTTCATAACACCAAATACACAAAATAATGTTCTTTTAGCAGCATCATATGACCACTTTAAAGTTGTCCAAATGAAGTTCTCAGCAATGCATCTTATTAATCAAAAATTAAGTTTTGATATATTTATTGTAGGAAATTTACAAAATGTCTTCATGGAACATGATCTTTACTTAATATCCTAATGATTTTTGGCATAAAAGAAAAATATATCATTTTGACCCATACAATGTATTGTTGGCTATTGCTACAAATATACCCGTGCTACTTATGACTGGTTTTGTGGTCCAGGGTCACATATTAGTCATAAATAAACAGCTAATATCAGCAACACAGAATTCAGTATCAAAAACTCAAAGCAAATGGTCAATGTTAAGTCGGCTTGCCACAAGCCTTCTGCCTGTTAATGGGGCAAAGACTCCTCAAACACAACACACAAGCCAGTTTGCTTTCCAAATGTGCTCGCAGTTTTACCCCAAAATGGAGTACTAAATCATATCGCTCACTCCATGCCATAGTGACTGGCTGTAAAAACTGAAACGTTGTTTCTGGAAAAGCAGCCCGAGAAAATGAAGCTGGAACTACCGCCCCACCATTGGACAAGTCACAGACCTCCAAGCCAAATCATTCAATATTTAAAGTCCCTAGTGTCGCATTATACATTTAGGATGTTGGCACTTGCAGAACCCTGCGTGAATTTCAAACAGTGCTTGAACAATCAGCAGGATTCAGAGCGGAATAATGCTGTGGGTCATGACGCAGGCTTATACGCACCATTCTGCAGTCCGCTACGGCACGCAGAGCCTCGCTGCTCTCCCGGCGCTCCGGCTCTCTGGACGGGGGCTTACTGCCGATCTGGAAAATGGTCCCGGCAGTTCTGGGGCGGTTTTTGCGCCCATTCGGTGCAGAACTCATGCATACACATCAAGTGAAGAAACTGCCCTGATATAAAATACCGACTGATCAATATGGTGCCACTCGTTTGGTAAATTTCTTACTCAATTGATCGATCTGCCCGTGTCTTGCTCCTGGATTCTCTCCGCATTGCCACGATGCAGATAGCAGAAGCCGAGTCACCTTCATTCACTCCAGCAGAGAGCTGAAGTGTCCTTGCAGGGCTTCGTCTTCTTCAGCAGAGAGAAATGCGATAACAAAGAACCAGATGCAAACATGTCTTGATGCCCCGTATAGTCCTTCAACGAAGAAAATAACAGCCGCTTTTAAACGAAACAGTAACGAAACTCCCCGCGACAGTAACCGCAACTCGAAATAGACTAATATGCGCCGCGAGTTGAAACGATAAACTCTATATGGCGTTTATTGAGAGTAGGTAGCAGAAGGTGATCTAAGAGCGCTTTTCTAACCTTGATAGGTGCAGTTGCTTGAGGCATGACGTGGTTGAACACACTGCACTCTCATAGGATGAGAATACTAATGCAACAGATTCACCAACTCCAGTGTGTTCACGGCTTCAGCAAGTGTGCCACTGAAAGGAAGCAATAAAAATACACGAGTGAAATCATAGGCAGCTCAAATCTATCTACCCTGCTAGAAAAAAAGCACTATAAGTCAAGTTAAAGTGCCTTTCTGGTCTTAGCTGGTCTTCTACTCTGGTCAAGCTGGTGTTTGGTGTGTGAAAAGTGTCCAAAAACACTTAAATCAAACAGACAGACATATTGGATCAGGTTGGAAGACAAATCATCTTAGACTGGCTTCAAAGTTTTTCAGCAGGTGTCTAAATAAATAAAATAACACATATAGCAAATAGATAATGAATGTGTGTCTGTGTGTGTGGTCAATAAAACATTTCCCATGTAAGCCATTTCAAATGAAACTTATTAAATATTCATAAAAGTTAAAGTACTAGGCTGGTATAGGGAAGGTGTGTTTTGTGGTTGACTCTAACTGTTTATATGTACAAATCCACTTGTTCAAACGGCAGCGGACAACATTTGACTTAAAGGGGTCATATGATGCTTTTTTAAAGATCATTATTTTGTGTATTTGGTGTAACAGAATATGTTGACATGCTTTAATATAAAAAAAACATTATTTTTCAAATACTTTACATTATTGTAGGTCCTCTATGCCCCGCTTCTCTCAAACGCTTCGTTTTCTGCAAAGTCCCTCTTTCCGACAAGCGCATTCTGCTCTGATTGGCCAGCTGACCCAGTGCATTGTGATGGTCCGAACACCGCAAGCACTCGTCGGAATTGTAACGCCCTTTACCATAATCGCGAGCTTCATCTTTCAAAATAAATGTCGCGTGACAGACACAGTGATTAAGCTGGTCTCTCTCTGTCTCACACACAACTCACACACCACAACATACCACACACCCACACACACACACAAAACACAATACACACACACACAACACAAGAGCGCAAAACTCCAACTCCGCATTAAACAGTCATAGCAAATACTTGAACTAATATCAAAACAGTAGCTGATTCAGAAGCACAGGATTGTCATAGCAAAGTCAGAATTACCTCCTTTCCTAGGTTCATGAAATGGTCGTCCATAAAATACATTGCTGTTTTTGTAAGTAATCTTAAAGATTCCTAAAATGCATCTACTTTCGGAAGGCCAAATAAAGTGTTTTTGCTTTCGCCTAGAAACACACAGCGTCTCCCTGACATGGCTGCTTCAACACTAACTGCGGTTACTGAAACCACGCCTTCTTTCTTTGCGTGAACATTTGGGCGGCTTTATGCTAATATTTCCACATAGTGAGGTAGTTATGTGGGGGCATGTTAGAACGAGCCTTTTTAGGGGGGCGTGGACAAGTCTAAACTTTTATAAAGAATATCTCTTTAGGTTTGAGACTTTAGTCATTGCAACTTTACAGATCTCCTTTATGCACCAAGAACTTGTAACACTCCAAAGAGAAAGGAAACTTGAAATCGCATCATATGACACCCTTTAAATATATGGTCCAGATTGTCTAATGGCAGCCTGTTTTTGTGGACGCGCCAATCACTAGAAACCACTACTGCATTTAGATACTGTGGTGTCTGTGTGTGTTGTGTTGTGTGCATGCCTAGATGGAATGAATTTGATGTGGGTGGTCCTGACAACACCAGTTTAGACATTTTAGAACAGACAGCTTGTTTAACAACATTGAACTGGACAAGTTTCCAAAGATATACTTTCATGCTTTCAAACAGGAAATATTTAGTCCAGTGCAGGCAAGATTTCCACTGCTAAAATTTTTATTGCTGCTCAGTTCAGGAGTATAATTATATATATATATATATATATAGTATATATTATCATATTGATATAATAATAATACCATCAATCTTTCATCATCAAAAACATCTTTGACCAATAGACAGATCCATTAAAAGTAAATGGAGGCCCTTAATATCTTCAGTCAAATTTTATGGAACTTTATGGAACAAATAACAAATTGTTCCCTCATCATGTGCAGTGAGAGAGAGAGAGAGAATATATATATATATATATATATATATATATATATATCTATATAATATATATATATATATATTGTTTGGCAAGTCTATCTAAGACAACAATGGAGTATTAGGTATTGATACCAGACAAAGAACCATTATGGCAAATTTACAAATGCGGTAAAAGCAAGCAAGAAAGGTTAAAAACAAATGAGATGCTATTATTCTCAGCATATTTTATGAATAGTTTAGAAGCTGACCCGTAGTTATGGATAGTTTCCAAACCTCTAGAGAAGACCTTTTACAAGTTTATTCACATGAAAATACAGCATGTGAATACAACTTGTAGTGAAATGAATAGTCCACTTGTGATTATCCATGCAAAGCTTCTCCACGCAGTCAGCCAAAATTCTGTAGGCAAACCACAAACTCAAAAATCACGATTAATCTTTACAGTAAACGGATCATCACACTCAATTTTAGCTGCATGCATTCTTTTCTCTCTGTGACTGGTTGGTGTTTCCTACACATAGTCCAGAAACAGCTGCAGTGCGTGATTCCCTTCTTCCCGACTTTTGTATTGTCCTAAAAGATCTGAAACAGCGCAGACAGCTTCCCTGTGCCTTCTCTTTAAAAAGAGAGGAAGAAGAAATAGCAGAAGATAATGAAACCAATGACCCAGTTGACAGAGTAGATGATCACCATGTCCATGTCAAATCGCCAGCCATGCGAATCATCCTCAAAGTTGAAGGCATCAAGCCGGTAGCCCCCATGAGGGAACTGCCGTCTGCCGATTGGACTTGCCTGCCTTTGAAAGCCTAAGAAAGAGAGAGTGGGAGAGAAAAAAAGAGCAAGACAAAGAACAGTAAGCATTACTACCATATGAAGAATAACAACTGAATCTGAAGGGGAAATAAGTGGAATAGATGTAAAAAATAGTTTGACCTCCAAAAATTCGAAACAGTTTACGGCAGCTCGGAAGAGGCCATTTTGCACAGCCCGCTTTCTGGAAATTCTGCTTCCGAGACAGGTATTCCTTTGGGAAGAATGTACAGGCTGTATGGTTCAGTTCTGTGAAGAGTGGGATGTGTGAATTTATTTATCTGTGAATCATTAGTGTGCTCATGTGCATTACTTCCAGAAAGCTCAGACTCATTTTAAATGGATTTATCATATCTCATACAGCTTGTTTCTCAGATCAGATTCTGTCATATTTCATGTCATTTTTAGTGTTTGAAATCAATATAAGACCCACATTTCTGCTCAACCACTGTGAAAAACCGTATATAGAGTGCAACTGGAATGAATTAATTTTCATCCCATTCATTTTGCCATTAAGAAAACAGATTTTTAACAGTTCTCTATAAACCTTTTAAGACTATAGTACAGTGAAAATAATTTGGTGTCGAAACAATTTTAACTGAGAAATTGGTAGTAAATTTCACAAAGAATTAAGAAGACACATTGCATTAAACATGAAATTTTGAAGTTGAAAGACTTAATTTTTCTTGTAAAACTTCATATTTACACAATACAACTACATATATTCACAATCATTTTTTACAGTGTATATGATGCCATCAAATATTCAGAACACGCTTATTAAAAAAAAAAGGAAAAAGAAAAGAAATGAAAAAAAAAATTATATCTCAGAGCTGGTAAAAATGTTTTGAAATCCCTATGGACAATTTAAATGGTAAAAGTACTTCCAGAACCAAAGTGTCTGAAAAATGTAGGCGCTCACTCTTGTGCTCAGTCCCACTAAAAAGGTCCGGAATGTGAGGGAAGGGGTCACCGTGATTTTGCCAAGTAAGACATGTTCCTGGATCAACATCTTTTGATGATCCTGGATCAACATTAATGTCCAAAAATATAGACTTAACCCAATCCCTACCCCTAAACCTAACCCTACCCATAATTTATTCCTAAAATCAGTGGGAAATGATAGCTGATTAACAAGGGTGTAGAAGCACCTAACCCTGATTGTAAGCCAAAAACTGACATTTCCTGAAAAGTTATATCTCTATTCTGATTGGTTGATTGGAATGTTGTTCCAGGATTAACAAGGATGTTGATCCAGGAACATGTTGTACTTGGTGAAATCACGCTTACCGAGGGAAGTATGTTACATTTGATCCTTCCCTTAAATTTGAAGCCCACATTAGTTCCACATTAGTTAGAATTTAATATTTAATATCTTCATAACATATATCTCTGCCACATCCTTAGCCATAGAGATGCTTTTGTCCATTATCACTGCATGTCTTGATTATTGCAATGTTCTTTTCTTTGCACTACTCTGCAAAACTATTAGCAGACTACAGTATATTCAAATATTCAGCAGTCAATAAATATATAATTTAAGTTACAAAATTCTTCTTTTGACCTTCTGTGACCCATCTTTCTGAGCTCCTCCATCCTTGCATGCCATCACTTTCAGGTTCTTTAATTCAAGTCTACTTCAGTTAGTAGATTACTCACTGTCATGAACTTTCTCCCTCAGATCTGAGCTTAAACTCTATTCTCACAGTACTTCTTCTCTCCTCACTGTTAATCTTTGTTTTACAGAACTGTTTGAAGGCCAACCCAGAAGGCTAATGCTACATGTGTTCCCTTGGGAATTTCTAATAGTTTTCAGTCTATTTAGCCTCTCCTATTTGTTATGTAGCAACCTGTTAGCAACTTATGTTTATAAAGCACATAAAGGTTTAAAAATTCAGGCTGAGGTATGACTGTGTGTATTTTATGTTGTTGAAAATAATGTGAAAATCTCTTGAAGTAATGTGAACCCCAGACCTCGTTTTACTCAAAAATCTAAACTGCTATCTAAACCCATAGGAAATTCCAGAGGAAATCGATTGCTTGTAAATCCTAATTGTCTTCAGGGTTTCAGGACTACAAAGTGAAGAGATCTGTTGTGCTCTCTTGTTTTGTTTTGCTCATTTCCCTCTTTTGATGTTATTTCATTTTATGCATTGCTTCTTTCCTTGCTAATCTTTTTTGTTTACACTCTGTTCAACATTATTTGTTTGCATATTTACGGAGTTCCTTTGAGCTGGAGAAAAAAAACATGTAGTATTACTATAATACCACCGTAATAGTCCACATAAGAAGGATTATTATTATTGCTTTTTTGACAAATTCCCAAATAAGATTACAAAAAAAATCACAACAATAAATAATGATAAAAAATATTATTATCATCTGTTTTTGCGACATTTTTTGACAAATCACAATAATACCAACAAAACCACAATAATAATAATAAGCATAATACAGTATAACAAATAAACTAGTAATTTTCTATTACCTAGCTATTTTTTATATTCTTTTTTATTAGCTAAATTTGTGTGTGGTCTTGTAAAACTCTGGGTAACTGTAGAATACCGTTCCCACAAGATAAAAAAAAAACATCATAATCATCAATACAACAACACAACAAACAACATGCCCAAAAGGATTACAAAAATCACACAATAACAAATAATACAAATTATATGAGCTGCTTTTGCACTCTTTGTGAACCACACTAATAATAATATAATAATAAGTATAAAAAAATAAGATTAGTAGCTTTTTATTTTATTTTATTTCTCTTGTTAACTTCTTTGACAAATTCCCAAAAAGATCACAGTCACATCTTACCACAACAAAAAAATAACCACAACCCAAATTATCAGCGGTTTTTGTCAATTCCCAAGATATTCCTGAAATTTTCACAACACCATTAGTATTATTATTATTATTATTATTCTACTATATACTAACATTTGCACAAAGATAACAAAATGTAAGATGCCTTTCTTCTGAAACAAACCTTTCTGGAAGAAGACATGTGTTATGGTGGTTCTGCACAATGGACAGGGTGTGTTGGTGGGGCAGTTCTTTGCCAGCGTCCGCAGACAAGGCTCACAGAAGACATGGCTGCAGGGATGGCACATGTAGGGACTGAAGTAGACATCCAGACACACAGCACAGATATAGCCTTCACGATCCCGGCCGGGCAGCTCCTCATCCTCACTACTGCTAGATGGGTTCCCTGTAGAGCTCTTTAGCAGAGTGAGAGAGCAGAAGAGATGACTCAGTGCTGCTATTAAACTCAACAATCTGCTGAGCTTCACCTTTACCAGGGAGCATCGCTTGCAGTGTTATGCTGATGGCTCGTATAAACAGTGTTTTGACTTGACTTGTTGGACTGTCAAACACACAGTAAGATTCCCTGAACTGTCCTGTTTTGGATTGTGCCACAGGCAGCCCTCAGGGGTGTTGTGTCCCACACATGTCTGGTGCACAGCGCCTGTCTGCATAATCACAGCTCTCCCACCCATGCCCCTTGTTCCCTAGGTGTGTCATTATCACCAAATACACATCTCATAAAAGCCTCCACATCCCACTTGACAACCCAGAAACGCTTCCTGTGGACACCAGAATCCTAACATCAACATCTCACATGGAATCTGTTAGTGCCTAAAATAAAGTCAAAACCCATCCTCTTTTATATAAATGGATATGAGAGCATTCACAGTGTTTTAATTGATATGGTATGTCACCCTTGAAGTGTGTGCACTCCAAAGGGAAAATAAACAGCCTACAACCAGAATTATTACCAGAGAAATGAAAATGTAGGATTTCTCTTTCTCGTCACTGTATTATGAAGGGTCCTTACTTCATCTGCCAAATCACAACCCACCCCACTTCTAGACTGTGGACAATGACAAATTGACAATGAGTACTAATAATCAGACCAAAACCAGGAAAGAAAACCACTTTTTAAGAGCTGTCTTCTGTGGGTTTTGATTTCATAGGAGACACTTTGGGGTGTTGTGCATTAAAGGACAATCAGAATCATTGTGAAGAGAACTACATTTAAATTTTTACAATCATTTTAAATCTTTAATTTGGTTTTAATTGAAATTTTACGTCAATGATAGAGTGAGCATTAATGCTGATGAGTTTATTGCAGTGAATTCAGAATCACTAATGCAGAACCTGTTGATTGTTGAAAGATGCCCTCTGCTGGAAAATGATAAATTCTGAATGAATGATCTGTGGGTGATCATTCAGCTTTATAATGTGCTAGAGAAAAAGGAAGTAATGAATAACATAATAATATATGAATATATGTAAGAAATGATGTACAGCCAGTTGACCATTATCGCAAAATAAACCTCAACATGAAAGAGTAATTTGAAAAATATATTTGAAAAAAAAATTGTCTGTTACAATGTAGAAAACAATCAGTCTAGAAACAAGACACACGGCACAAAATCATAAAAGATATATTATTATTATTATTATTTCTGCAATCACAGTTACTTGTTCTCCTCTAGGTTTCCTCTCATCCAGCTCTTTGTCTTTTACTCGTTTGGTGTTTTTTGCTGGTGGATAATTGCCTTGTCTTGTTTGAACTGTTTTAATATTATTTGGTTTCTTGTTTTAGGTTTTATATTTCATCATAAAAGTAATACTGTAGTCCCCTATGCCTTTTAAACCAAGCCAGTAAACATTGATAACAGCATTGCGACTATAGGTAATTATATAAAACACTTTATATTGTTACTAAATCCATATAAACCATTATATATATATATAATAATATATTTATTTTATATTTATATAATATAATATATATATACATATATATAATTAACATATATATATATATATATATATATATTGTATGTATAAATTTCAGGTCTTGTAGAAATATGTAGCAAATATAAACAATAACATGCGCATCAACATACACTCTGAATAAAATATTTAAATATTTAGTTCCTTTTTAAGTGTTGCATTTTGAGTTTTTCATTATAAAATAAGTTATTTTAATTTTACATTATTACTTATTTAATGCTTAGTATTAAATCCCTTAAATCAATTTTATTTATTAATTAGACAAGTTATTTATTCTATAATAATTTAATCTTTGGCTCTAAATTAACAGAAAATATTACAACTTCATAGAATATTGTCTTTAATTTGTTGCATTGTTTGACTTTTTCATTTGTACCACCTTTGACAGAGACTTAACAATTGCAAATAAGTTTTTCTTATCTTCATTCGCTGTCAGTGTTCGCGTCTCTAGAAATGCAGCTGAAAAGAGCTAATATTCTGACAGAAAAGCTTCGGTCCTATTACAGCACAGACAGCATGTCTGAGTGTGTAAATACATGCTTGATTGCGTTTCTGTTTCACCTGCACGTTCTCCTGCTGCTGGCTCTCTCTCCTCCTCTGTCTCCTCCTCAGGCTCTTCAGTCGCTTCCTCTCTCTCTTACCCAGCCTGTGTTCCCCAGTGGGAGTGGGTGTAAGCAGGGATGAAGCCACGCTGAGCCCTGCTGGAGCTCTGCCAGCCTGTTCTCCAGCCTCCTGTTCCTCCTCAGAGCTGCTGAGAGACATCAGAGGAGCTCTGCGGTTGAAGGAGCCGCCCGCTTCCTGATCCTCGTGAGGGATTCGTGAGCCTCTAATAGTATCTGACCTAACAGGTTCTTGATCAGACCTCCTCGAAAGCATCACAGTCCTGCTATAGGGAGGAGGGCTTGTCCTATGGCATGGGGAAGTGGAGGTCTGCTGGCTGGCTGTGGACCTCAGCATATGCCCTGCCTGGAGATCACAGTCTGGAAAGTGCAGATCAGAGTATCCTCGTGGGGAGTTTTGCCCCCTGTAATGAGTCACCCGGTGGGCATTTGTATAGTCCAGACTGAACGTCTTCCTGTGGGCTAGTCTGGCTCCAAGTTTGGCCTTCTGGAGAGGCCTGACCTCCAAACACAGGGCCTCCACCGTGCGCCCAAGGTCCTCTTCTCCATGTGAGTCCATCTCAGATCGGACAACTTACTGTTGAACCGAAACACTCCCCCACCCCCCCAACTCTACAACAGGCCAGGAAACATTTGAGTTCATTGTTGAAGAGGTGAGCAGGAACATACTGGCCCCCTGAGGTATTTTGCACTGTTGACAAAGGTAAAGGCCCCTAAATAGTGGCAGTTCAGTGACCCGATTGTCTCTGGGGGCCTATAGAATTCAAACAACCCACAATGCATGCATTGTGTTATAAGGGTGGCAAAATTAGGTGAAATAACTAGACCAACCTTTTTCAACAGACACCATCAGCTCTTTTTCTGTCTGAACAATCGGCAGCATATGAGAATATGACAGTCACGCTGACTGAAACGAAATCTGTGGTCATTTTATACAATTTGCATGTGTGGCTTCTACTTGACGCTTCATTTTTCTTTTTTTCCCCCATACAGTCATTAAGTTAGAAGGGCAAGTTTTAAACGATTATTTTATTTAAACAATTATAATTTTAATGACATATTATATAATCTTCTCTAGTATTCATATAATTCTTACTATTTTTATTCATATCACAATTATTTTTAAAATGTATTATATTTTAATGATAATCCTTTTTTTCAAATGTAATATTTTCCAGTGGATACAACTAGTTGTTAATATGGATTTTTTTTGTAGGTAATTTCAAGAAAATGTTAAATCAGTTATAAGTTAATGCTAAATTATTTTTAACAAAACACATTGCAAAATTTCAACCATTAATAGATTATTCAGTTGTGATATTTTTAATCTTAATTATTCGGTTATTGAATATTGAACTTTTTCAACTTCAAGATACATGTAAAACAGTGAAAGATATCTAAACTCTTAATGGCAAGCAAAGAAATGAAAAATACGTTTACAATAATAATAATATTTTTGATAACATTGAATAATAATATTTTTTTAATGCGACAATCGTCTTCGCTTATGTCCTCCAAAGTAAAGGGCATACAGAGTAAAATGGTGATGTCTCTTTAATTGTCCTCTGCGCAGTTTTGAATATATGCAAACTTTCGTTGAGCTCAGTTTTTTTTTTCACACCTCTCACAACAAGCATGTTTTCAAAGACAAGTTGAATGGCATTACGTAAGGTTACGTAAGCACGTTATCGCACATTTTTCATTATTAATCATGCATATTGATAGGCTTTGCGATAGCCGTAGAAAAAAAAAATGCATTGATATTATATATATTCCAGCACTTTTTCAATATTAAATGAGGTGGGAGAAGGAAAGTCTATGCTGCATGAAGTCAAGAGTGATCTGAATCGTTGGGAAGAGGGGTCTCGTTCCACAATGCGTCCTCATTATTTTCTTTCATCTTTTTGCCATGTTCTCACCAGATGGCAGCAGATTTCCGTTCTGGGGAACTCATGGAACTGTCCGCGGTGCTGAAAGTGCATTTTCCCGACGCATCTCTGCAACATAAGTCATAGGCCTATGGAGTACACTATTACAATAAATCTGATAATCATCAAAAGGTTTGTGATATTCAAAACATGAATACTGTCATGATATATTACTGAAAAAAATGGTAACCTAAAAATGGTTCTAAATTAACTGGTAGCCTATTATTCCAATCAAAAAATATTATTTAGCATCACTGAATCAACCTAAGTACATTAATATAAGCAAAACTCATTTTGTATGAATCAAAACAGGTAAAAATAGCTCATTAAGGCAACAATTGCAGGTTACGACTTCTAATGATCATATAATAGCCTATGACACTATTTGTATACACATTTTTAATTATTCATCAGATCTAGCTATATGCACATCATTTTTTATCATTTCGTCATAATTATTTTTATTTCCAACAATTAAACTTATACATTCATTTGTCTCAAGTTTCAGATTTCAAGCTGATTTTCTTTATCTGCAACGAACATCTAATTGGTTGAAAGAGTGCAAGGACTTTTTCACTGCAAAATAGTGAAAGATGGCTGTGTGAAGAAATAAAATAGATCTTCATGCAACATGTTTGCAGAAAATGTGCCTTTGTCAGCAAAACAAGTAACTAAGAAACAATTGACCAGACGCAGCACGTTGTTGAATTTGCCTGCGCAACTTTCTTAACAGCAACTGTTGAATATCTCAAAACATATTGTACTAGAACACTGCACATCCGAAAGGACAACTTTGTCCTGCTGTAAAGCTTGCACGGCCGCTCTGCAAAGTGCGCGCGCCAACCTCTCCTCAGCCATCTCTGACGCACTTAGCACGACTCGTATAAATGAATTCACTTCGTCACTGGGCGCCAATGATAGCAGCTCGAGCGTGCGGCACTTCCTGAGCCCGGAGCCCGCCATGCGTCTTCAGAGCAGCGAGGTGACCGGCGCGAGGGACTGTCTCTGAGTGACCGCTCTCACCATGGAGAGTTACAACAACACCACAGAAAGCCAAGACTGGAGCGGGAACGCGACGACAGTTAGCGAAGTTGCTTTGAGTTACCAAATAATCGGCTCGCTTTTTCTGGCCGCGTTAATTCTGTTTGCCATATTGGGAAACGCGTGTGTCATCGCTGCCATCGCCTTGGAGAGATCGCTTCAGAATGTGGCTAACTATCTCATCGGCTCCCTGGCCGTCACAGACCTCATGGTGTCGGTTCTAGTGCTACCAATGGCAGCCCTGTATCAGGTTCTGAACAAATGGACTTTGGGACAGGAGATGTGTGATATTTTCATCTCTCTAGACGTGTTGTGCTGCACCTCTTCCATCCTGCACCTGTGCGCAATCGCTTTGGATAGATACTGGGCCATCACCGATCCCATAGACTATGTGAATAAAAGGACCCCGAGACGAGCGGCTATCTTGATCAGCCTCACTTGGCTAGTAGGATTTTCCATTTCCATTCCTCCCATGTTGGGCTGGAGGAAACCAGAGGACCGTGCAGATCCCGACGCGTGCACAATCAGCCAAGACCACGGGTACACCATCTACTCAACTTTTGGAGCTTTCTACATCCCCCTCATCCTCATGCTGGTCCTCTACGGGCGGATATTCCGAGCGGCGAGGTTTCGCATAAGGAAAACCGTGAAGAAAACCGAGAAAGCTAAAATCGCGGACAAATGCCTGGCGGTGTCTCCGGCGCTGTTCCCGAGGAAAGCGAACGGCGAGGTGAGCAAAACTTGGAGGCGAAGCGTGGAGCCGCAACCGGGCTCCTGCGTAAACGGAGCGCTGAAACACTCGGACGACGGAGAGTCGTTCGAGATTACAGAAGTTCAGACCGTCTCCAGAAACCACCTGAGCCTGCCCAACAACCCTCAGCCGTGCTTCGAGAGCAGAAACGAGAAAAACACGGAAGCGAAGCGCAAAGTGGCTCTGGCCAGAGAGCGCAAAACGGTCAAGACTCTGGGAATCATTATGGGCACGTTCATTTTCTGCTGGCTGCCCTTCTTCATCGTGGCGCTTGTTTTGCCTTTCTGTCAAGACTGTTTCATGCCTGAGTGGTTGAGTGCGGTCATTAACTGGCTCGGATACTCCAACTCACTTTTGAACCCCATCATATACGCGTACTTTAACAAAGACTTCCAGAACGCGTTCAAGAAGATCTTGAAATGCAAATGTATTAGACAGTGAACGATGCTGTTTAACGGATGCTATATGCAGATATTGATTGTTAAAGAACTGCTCTAAAGGCATTAATACGAACGGACCCAGTGCGGGACAGTACAGCACAAGAAGAGGTAGAGCTCTGTCCTTGTGTATTTGTTAATCTGTGAAGTCTATCTGCTTCCACCACAAAAAAAAAGTGCATATACAACTGGATGGATTCAGATTAGACCAGGACTCTCATACCAGCTGTGTGCATTCAATAATAAAGCCCTTAAACAAACAAAAAAAAAGTTTTTATTTGACTGAATATGATGAAAGCCACCTTTCTCCGAGCAGGGAGCTGTTGGGGGATGCAAGCACACAGAGATGTCAAGATCCAGCAGATCATTTATGTAGAAAAATGTAATGTGAAACCATTTCTCATTTCTATTTATTTTCAGCAGTTTTCTTATATGACATGGACTGACTGGAAGTACCTTGAAATAAAACATAACTCTAGATCATAAAAATGGACTGTATTTGAATCATTGCATTTGGGGTGGGATGGGGCTCTTTAATGAGGTTGCAAAGAAAAAAAATCAAGTGGTTAACCATACACTGTTCAGGTGTATAATTGAACAAAGTCATGAACAAAAATATAAATTAAATGTATAGTTAGTATGACAGTATAATGCAACCTCCCTGAAAGGATTATATTATTTTTCATTTGGCATCTAGGTAAGCCAAAAATATTTAATTAGCATTCAAATATGTGCACTTAGATAATAAAGCACTATAAAGCGTGTGTTAAATGTCAGTGACGGTTAGTATCACAGATGCAGAGAGTACGGAACGATCAGTTTGCCTCAGGCACAGCTAGGCCATTACCCATTGGGCCTTTGTTCCTCTAATACTGCAGCCTTGCCACGCTGCATTAAAAAGTCACTTAGAACCCATAAACCAGTTCAAGTGATTAAAAATGAAAACCCTTATGTTTGTTCTCAAATGTTTTAAAGAGCCTAATAGGAATAGTTCACCCAAAAATTAAAAATTGATGAAAATTGACACACCCTCAGGTCATCCACAATGTAGATGAGTTTATTTCTTTGGCGATTTGGAGAAATTTAGCATTACATCACTTGCTCTCCCACTGGATCAGGATGGGTGGCCCGTCTCAGTAAATGACAGCAGTCCAAAGCAGCTTGCATAAGAAACACAATCCAATCAACCACGGACTCACTATCCATCAATTAACATGTCTGGCATCACAAATTGGTAGTGTGAAGTTGTCGTGTGGTAAGGAACAAATCAATGTGACGTTTTTAACTTCAAACCCTTGATTTCAGCACAAAACACGAGTCCTCTGTTCATAATTTTCTTTTTCAGTTGACAAAAGTCAATTTTCCGAATCATAAGAGAAATATAAGCACAACAAGCACCATTTACAAGCCAAAACAGTCTAAAACAGTTCTAAACAAATATGTTGGTAGATTTTGATGAGAAAGGTCAAAAGGTATGGGCTTTTACACTGAATGAAGCATCATTATGAATTATGGACTGGTATATTGTTAATTGTTAATTGATGGACTACAGTCCTGGTGTGATGTTATTGTGATGTTTTATCATCTGTTTGGACTCTCATTCTGACGCCACCCACAATTCCGATACAGAGGATTCTTGGTGAGCAAGTATATGTAATTGCTTACTAAATTTCTCCAAAGCTGTTTACAGAAGAAGAAAATAAACTCTTCTACATCTTGGATGACTTCAGGGAGAGTGCACTTTCATTTTTGGGTGAACTGTTCCTTTAAAATCTAAGGCAAATAAAATGACTTCAGCTATCGATACAGACCTCCTCTGGTAAATTGAATTGGCTTATGTCACCCCAAACATCTTTTACACGTGTCTCCAGATGTTTAATTTTTTTTAAAGCTAGTCCTATAGCTTATAAACCTCCTCCACTTCCAGCGACATTTTCAATGTATCAAGTCAGTGGCCACATGCACAGTGTGCTGGGAGAGGCAATGGTGCAGAAATGTTATTCAAATAACATCCTAAGGCTCTGACACACACACCACCCCCCCCCCCCCACACCCCCCCCCTCCCCACAGAACCCCGGCAAAATATAATTGTCAGAAAAGATAAATGGAAAATACTCAGCGTAATGTTTATGATTTGCCTTTCCCCCCTACATTTGTAACCGCGCTGTTTTACTGACACACTGCCATGTGACGAGGACGTTCGGAGGAGCTGACAGCATTGATAACATGACAATGGATATTGTGAATGAACACAAAGCACTCTCTGCAATATCCTCTGTAGGAGGGAAATTTTGCTGACTCACTCCTTTAGCACATAAAGGGCCCATGAACTAATTTTACCCATTTTCACTTGTGACATTTTTTAAAAATCTACCTGCACTTCTCATGACAGTGGTCATGCCCTCGTGTCAGTTATAAATGGCCAGCCACTAACTTTGGCTTGATTGGAAACTATAGGGGAAAGGCACAATATGTATTCCTCCTCCTTATGCCCTGGAGTAAATTGAAATGGCCACGAGGAACATTCGCAAGGTCATTCTAACCTTGATACAACTATATGTGAGGCTAAATGACAGTGAAAGAACATTTTGAAGTCACTCTTTTCTTCTGAGGAAAGTCTCAGTCTAGAGACAGCTAGTTTTTTAATGTGGCTGTTAGTTACTCAGCTGACCTTTGCTTTGGAGTATTAAGAAGAGATTAAGCTGTTCGTTTGTCATTTCTTTCTTTCTTTCATTCAAAAAAGTGAGTTATTGTCAATAACGTATGAATCCTCACTTCCTTGCACTTAAGCTCTGTTGGATCTTCCCCTGCTGAATAGCATGTTGAAAGCATATGAAATTAGTATAATAAGCTGTATCTGTACGATAAGTTGTGATAAAAACAAACGAGTGTTGAATCTCTGGATTGTAGCACATGACCTTGTTGAGAACTCCTAAAAGGACATCTGAAATCAACACATTATTCTACATAATAAATTTAAAAAAAGCAGCTGCTCGAATGGATGTTTAACTCCTTTACAATTCAGGCTAGTGTAGGTTAAAGTTTGGGGTCGATAAGAAAGTTTAATGTTTTTGAAAGATCATTCTTATGGTGACCAAGGCTGTTATTTGATGAAAAATACAATAAAAACAATAATACTGTGAAATATTACAATTTTAAATAGTATTATATTGTAAGTAATTATCCCGAGTGATGGCAAGAGTCTACAGGTCACATGATACTTTAGCAAGACTCTAATATTATGCTGATTTGGTGTTTAAGAAACAGTTGTACTACTTTAATGTTTTTTGAGAACCATGATCATTTTTTTCAAGGATTTTTGATGAATAAAAAAGTTCAAAAGAACAGCATTATTGAACAGAATTAAAAATTTGTAAGAGCACTATAATGTCAATTTGAGCAATTTAATGCTCCCTTGTGAATATACAGTCTATAATCCTTTTATATTCAAAAAAATAATGCTTACTGACCCTTGAAGTTTTGATGCAGTAGTGTATTTAGGGCAATCGATTAAAAGTTTTCATGATAAAAGAATATAAAATACAAAAACAACAACATAACAATATATATATAATATTATACAGTATAAACTAGGCTATAAGCTAGGCTCTTTTGAACATAATGAATAATTATACAATGCATTGATCTCTCCCAATGGCACTTTC
Organism: Sinocyclocheilus anophthalmus; assembly: GCA_018155175.1. Classification (NCBI taxonomy): domain Eukaryota; kingdom Metazoa; phylum Chordata; class Actinopteri; order Cypriniformes; family Cyprinidae; genus Sinocyclocheilus; species Sinocyclocheilus anophthalmus. The sequence goes on along the minus strand of JADLZN010002458.1, from coordinate 154,279 downwards.
AATATTTTTTATCAAATGTTGCATTATAGTATTTCAGTGAGCTAATTTTAGAGGGGTTTATTTACAAAAGGGATGACAACAAACTCCTTTTAAGACTGTTAAAGTGAAAGGCCCTAATGTATAGATGAGTTCATGCTAATGCATGTTTAGCGAGTCATTATCTCAGTCACTTCAGCTTCTGTTTCAGTGTTGGTTTTGGAGAGGGTCAAACCAAAGAGCTTTATGGGGTCAAAAGTCCTCCGCTGGGATCATGACAACACTTATACAAAAAGAAACAGAATGCAAGCTAGTTCATTAAATAGACAGATATTTCTGTTCTGCACAGGCAAGTTTATATATATATATGTTTGATTTATTATGCCCTATAGATACAGCAGAAAAGGAGAAGAGAGAAAAAAGCACACAAGCAAGTGAGTAATTTCATTTGATGGAATCTAAAAGACGTTTTTAAGTTTGAATGCGAACTGTTTTTAGTAAAATGTAGATTTTCCTTATTGCTCTCTCTCTTTCTCTTATTCATGGTGCTTCAGCTAAAATGAACTGAGCATGAATACAATAAAAAGAGAAAAATTAGCAACAGCAAAAAAAGAAGAAGCAATTTTACGTCTTCTTTGCATCTCTAGCCTAGCCAAGGGGCACAATAATGTCATTGTATGATTGGTCATGAGTCACCTCTTCAGCTACAGTCGTCACTGAAGTCACGTTTTTGATTCCCTCTGTCAGGCTCCGGGGCCGCAGAGCTCTTGTTTACTTCAGAGTGTGATGTCGTGATCTCCTTATTTTTATCTTAAACAAATGTTTGTACCGACACAGTTTTGACAATGTTTGAATACAGACTGCTCTTAATAAAATGAGACAGATTTTCTTCACTGCTCTCTTTGTCTTGATGGTCTTAGGCTTCAGCCGCACTGCTCGACTGCTCTACTACCGGCTCCATTAAATGAGTAATTCCATTAGCTTTCTTTCACACATTTGACCCAGCCATTTAAGATTCAGCTGAAGGTCTCGCTGCTATTGACCTGTAGGAATTTCATTCCGCTCAAAACTTCCCTAGATGGGCCATTCCGTAGGTGGTTGTGGTCTCAGAGAGAAAATGACTCCGAACATTAAAGACGACGGAGAATGGGGGGCACTCGAAGAAAGGCCATAGCTGACGTGCATGAATCAGCAGGGCATGGCGGTTTGTTACAATATCTTTGAGACATCATTTAATCCTAAGTTACATTGTACTTGCATTCAATTACAGATTACCAAGATCCGTTGAAAAAACCAGTAAGGATTAGTGAATACAAGTCAGGACATGTTTTGAATGTACGAATGTAGGGAAGTTGTGGAGACCCATACTAGCGGGAATTGTGCTCTGCATTGACCATCCAAAGTGCACAGCAAACAGCAGTGAACACACCACACATGTGAACACTAAACCCGAGCAGTGGGCAGCCAGTTTTCTACTTTTTGTTTTTATTTTTTTGTTTTTTTTTTTTTCAGCAACTACCGAGGTAAGCAGTTGGGGGTTCGTTGCCTCAAGGGCACCTCAGTCGTGGTATTGAAGGTGAGAGAGCGCTGTACATTCATCCCCCCACCTACAATCCCTGCCGGCCCGAGACTCGAACCCACACACTTTGGGTTATGGAGTTCAACTCTCTAACATAGGCCATGACTTCCCACATGGAAGATTGTCTCTGCAGAACTGTCAGACTGGAGCGAGACTCAGCTATGTGGAGACCAGGACGACGGTCAGGAGAGAAGAGCAATAGGGTAGTGAACACGAGTAAGTAACCACCTCACCTCAGTGCCAAGTTCAACAGCCACCAGTGCACAGGCCAGATCCCGCATAACGCGAATTCGGAGGGCCCGCACATGTATCAGCTCTTAGTGGCTCCCTATTTCACTGCACTCTCCCCACAGCCTATAGTCTGGTCTACAGTTGCATGGCCTTACTACTTACTAAGTTCACTTACCCTGATGCATCCTGTCGCTCTACGCCTGGTCTCCACCGCCTCTTCGCTCCATCTGATCAAACTGCAGAGACGACATATCCATTCCATACCTTCAAGGCTAAGATGACTTAAGTTCCTGTACTTCCTTTGAATGTATCATCTCACTAAGACTGTTGCCCTTTTCACCCGCTGCCTGTTGGTCAATAAACCGTGTTGTGAGAACTTGCCTCTGTGTTTGGCCTGTTGCAGCGACACGTAATGCATTAATTATAAAACATATTTAATAATGATTCAAATGGGTGACAAAATTATAAAAATAATTATGAAAGAACATGTAATAAAGACTCATATGTATAAATTATAAAATTTCTTTTAAAGTAGTAAATAAATCTAAAGAATAGATGTGTAGTAAATATGTTATTTAAAAATTCTAACAACATTTTATATGATTATTAAGTTAATCTGAATTTTTTGTTTATAAAACTAATAATTATATCAAAATGGTAAATCGATTATGTAAAATAGCATTTCTAAACATTAAAAAACGTGAATTTTTTTTTTGGAATTTATAAATATTTGATAAACATTCTTCATAAATGTTAAATAGACAATTTGCTTTTAGGCTTGGATTTATATAATATTTTCATATCATGTTCTATTTTATTACTGAAATTCATAAAAATAATCAATAAACTGCAATTCTCCGAGTCTACTGAAACAGAATATCACAACTTCCTGTATCATGTTGACTTTGTTAGGTAGCAGATTATCTTTAATGACATGCTAATCTATTTAAATTGTCCACATGGAGGGTACAATGCTAAAATTTCATTCAGGCATGTATCACAAAGAGCTGTTCTCCAGCCACTGCCATCAGATCAACACTGAACATGCAAGAAGTATCGCACTTTATTAGACCAGACCCCTCGTGGTGCTCAGAAATGTCTGTGGCGTAAGCTGGGTCCTTACCCCCCATTCATAAGAAATAATACCCAGTTATTTGGATACTTGTAGGCAGTGTTGAGAGCTGTGCTGGTCACCATGGAGATGCTCCAAAGCCGAACCTCTGCAGTTCTAAGGGAGCAATTACCTGATGACATCAAAGTCCTTCAGCAGCACAATAGAAGCATGCAGGACAGACAGGCTTCAAACAAATTAGACTGAAGATTCTGCTCATTTGCATTAAATTTCCACTCCGTGTCCACGGAGCAGAGAGCAACAGCAGGATGCAAATCAAATGTTAAGAGTAAACAGTGTTTGATGTACTGGGAAGTACATTTACGCTTGTGGAGAATGAAGGAAATTAGCAGCATTATTGAAGCATTCCGGCAAGGCAGGCAATGTAGTTCTCTTGTTAACACTCAAAAGTTCTTTGCAAGGGTACAACGAATACCAACAGTTCCTTACAGTGACACAGTGAGAGCAAGATCTCTCCGGCTCAACTTGACTCAATTGGAGTGGGGAAAGACATGAAATTAAACAGTTGCAAACACTAGCATGCTAACCTATTTTTTTGACATGCAACACAAAATTAAGTAACAGACATATGTTGCATAGGGTTCTGGCAGGAAGGGAACAGCGCCGCTCATTTCATCAGTGATCACTCACTGAAATTTGTCACTTTACCTAATACAACCTGTTTTCATCACTGCAATAACCCCTAAAACACCAATATGAGAGAAAAAGAGAGCAAGCAATATGATGCTGTCTGTTACTCACTGTATATCCAAGGAAACAAATCAGCTGAAAATTTCACCTGTGACAAAGCACAAACATAGAATTTTCAAACAAAATAATTGCTTGCTGCTGCAAGTATTTTAGTATTTTTTTTATTTTTATACACATAGCATCTATTGGCAAAATAATGTAATAAAATGTAAACTACCGTAAAATAAATATATAAAATGTAAACTACCACAAAAGTTTGTAGTCATTAGATTTTTTTACTTGAAAGAAATTAATGCTTATATTTAGTAAGGATGCATTCAATTGATCAAAGTGACAGCATTTATAGTGTTATTTCAAATGAATGCTGTTCATTTGAACTTCCTATTCATCAAAATCCTGGACAAAAAATATCAGTTTCCTCAAAAAATATTACATGCTGTATTAAAATTCTACAGGGAAGCTGTTTTAAACAAGGATAAAAAAAAAACTATAGTTTCTTGCCAGGATAAGTAATACCAGGATGCAGTGGTGACTGAGACTGGGGGAATTATGACTGCTGAAATTCAGCTTTTACCATCACAGGAATACATTATCTTTAAACATATATAATAGTTATTTTAGATTTGTACTATATTTTGTAATATTACATTTGATTTTATCAGATAAATGCAGCCTTGGTGAGTGTAAGGCTCAGAATCATATGTGTGGTAGTATCATAGTGGATAAATCTGAGTTACTGGAACACAGAATGTGAGTTCAGTTGTGAACAGGGATTGGCTGGTAATTGAGTCAGAGATCACAGTCTTCCACACAATTGTGTCCTTGGGCTACTTAACACCACATTGCTCAAGTGGGACCTGGCCTTGCAATTAGTGTACAAAATGTCATTCTGAATCCAAATGATCTGTCTAATAAACTATGAGCAACTTTCAAAGTACATCATTGTTTATTACTACGCAGTGCTAATGTGTTGTTTCTCATCTTGTATAAGGTGAAAACTGCATTCAGGGTAATCTTGTGTATAGCTCACATTTCCAGCGGGCAGTGTTCTGTAGAGTGGCTCTACATCGTGTTGTCCTCATTAAGGGAGACCCGAAACATGTGCAGAAGTCATTTATAAAACATGAAAGGGTGAAATATTCTATTGATCTCTTGTTCAAACTCATTGCTTTTAATATGACACTTTACAAGTCTTACAAGTTAAGGGAAATCGTTCACCTAAAATGAAAGCATTTACCCACCTCATGTCATTCCACACCTACTCTGACTTTCTTTCTTCTATTCAAGACAGGATCTGCAAGCCATTCATCTGCCAAATAGTGATGGCCCAAAAAAAAAAAAAAATGTTCATTCAATTAGCCACTACGTTTGACATAATTCAATTACTGACACATCTGCTAATGGGTTTCTCATTCTCAACTCAATAAGAAGTTGTGGTCTTAGATTTGCTCCCTTAAAGGAACAGTACACCTAAAAATAAAAAATTGCTGGAAATTTCTCACCCTCAGGCCATCCAGCATGTGATGAGTTGTTTTCATCACAACATGTCAAATAGGATAAATTTAGCACTAATTACTTCTCACCATGGATGCTCGCAGTATGGCCGTCAGAATGAGAGCTGATAAAAAAAAATCACATCTCCACAATTATCCACATGACTTAGTCCTCTATTAAAATCTTGTTAAATTAAAGCTATACACATTCAATTGATTCACGGATTTTAACTGATGGACAGAATCACCATGTGGATACGTGTCGATTTTGATGTTTATATCAGCTGTTTGGACTCGCATTTTGACGGCACCCATTCACCGCGAGGATCCACTGGTTAGGCAAGTGATGTTACATTTCTTCAATCTTTCATGATGAAGAACAAACACATCTAACATCTTTGTTGCCTGAAGCGTGAGTAATTTTTTGAGGGTGAACCATCCTTTAAAGTTTTAACAACCTAGCACTATCGTAATAGCCTTGGCACACACACACTGTGCGCATACTTGTTACGAACAGAGAGCAAGATCACACAGCTCGCGGACGCCCCGATATTCATCCCTCACTGTGACCTGCACGATCGTCAGTAAGAGCAACAACCCTTAATCCTCCGCATCCTCCCTGTATTTCTCAAAGAGGGATAATTAACTCTGTCTGCACAGGCAAATTTCCCTCTATACTCCTGTTGTTTTGTTAGTGGATGTTTTGTCTGCAGCATAGATACATATCTCTTAGTCAGTCATTAGAGTCAGTGCTGTGAGCAAATGTGCCAAGATTCTTGTGCGCGGGGAAAAAAATTTTTCACCGCAATTTTATAAAGCAACATCGGTCAAATACCTGTGATGTTTTCTGCACGGAATGTAGCACATTTAAATGTTGTATAATGTGCATAAAATGTGCACAGATATGGCCATTTCTTTCTACATATTTTCTTTATCTGTAAGCCGCTGCATTATTAACCGGGAACTACTTGGCTAGATAATATCTCTATCTAATATATATATTATTATACAGAGTGATTACCATGATCCAGCCCACTAAGAGAAGCATCCCCAGAACAAGACTGAAACGTTTTGCTCAATAAAAAACATTATTAATGAGAATCCCCGCGTCACAGTGATTTGTCTGTTGTATTTATGACACTACGATTGTCATTTTTAATGTTCCCGGTCCATGACATAGTTTATCACTTCTGATTAAATAAAACTTTTTAGACTTCCAAGTAACACTCTTGAACAAAACATATATATATTAATTGTCCGCTTACAAAAAATGTGTACAACCAAATAATTTAAATAACCTGCAATAATTTAGATTATTATACAATTTGATTATAACCTAACAAACCCTCAAACGCTTTTGGTTACGAGATCAATTTTAACTGAATAAATACATATTTTGTACAATCTTGTTTTTTGGGGAGGTAACCTTGACGTGCCTAAATTGATGACTAAAACGAACTCTGAAATACAAAGAAAACTAACGTATCGATTATACATATTATTAAAAACGGATAAAATGCACAAAAACCACAAGATTCTAAAAAACTTTAACTAAATTACAATGAAAACAGAACCAACCATTAAAAAGTTCTAATATTAGGTTTTATTCTACTATTTAATATAAATATATTTTAAAATTGTTATATTTATATCTCTCGTTATACCTGAAATCCCTTGAAAAGATGGATTATGTTATGAAACTTGCAACATACTCCATTTACTTATGCTGTGTCACATCAGACACAATGTTTATTCATATAATTAATACTATTTGCTCACATATTTTGGATTTGGCCATGGACAAATCGTTTTTGCTTAATTTTGTGACCTCCATTTAGATGATTTCCTTTCCATTTAAGAAAAATTTTTTCTCTTATACCGATGTTGCAAAAATCAATGTTTAAATAAACATTATCTTTGTAAAGCTGCTTTGGAACAATATGTATTTTGAAGCACAATACAAATAAATTGCGGTGAACTGAACTGAAAATCTCTGAGGTCCAGCAACTTCCCAGCCTGATTCAATTTTAGGGACTTTAAACGGTTTTATCGCACAGCTGGAAGACTAACCGTAAACTGATTTCAAATAGATGATGCTTGTCTCTTATTACGGTGAAGCTATTTATATTATTTTAGATTGATTTACTATGTGGAAAGCACTAGAGGAAGCCATTAATGAACAGACCTGATCCCTTCAGCTCTTATCGGGAAACTCCATTGAGTGTATCGCAAAACACAAGCACTTCTTCACAGGACTTGACTGATTTTAAGAGACAGCGCACTTACCCCAGTAGAGCTCTCGCACATACCAACCCACAGCATGTGTGTTCAGCCAGGACTTCAATTTTATACTACTACAACAGAGGAAAAGACAGGACTTAATGGTGTGGAGTGCGAGTGATTGGGAAACAATCATCATTTTTACAATACAGTTCAAGATCATAAATATTTGAAAAGGATATAGGTCATATTGATGCTAAGAAGCTTCATATATTTTCAGTTCAAAGGAAACCCTCAGTTTGGTGGCTCGTTTACATTTTTGGTCTCATTACACTTCACTAATAACATTTTCAGTTTGAAGCCATCAAATGTCGCCCCCAGTCAATCCCATGATCATTACGGGATTCTCTGGGATTCCATTGGCATTCATTTATTCCCTTATGCTCTGTTCTGAGTCACTGGGCTTTGTTCCCTTGTTCTTTGTAGTCTATCCTTTTAAGAGGTACGAATCCCTCTTGCGAGTTCCTTTGCCTGGAGCTCAAAAAGTAGAAGCCTTAAAGGTGGCAGACAGTAAGAAACTCTGGGTAAAGAGAAACGCCTCTGTATCTCAAGGAGGGCAGGGGACAGAAAGAGACTGACAGTGAAAGGAAATGAAGAGCCCAACCCATACGAGAACTGAGAAAAGAGATCCTTTATGTCAATGCAAATCTTCCACTGATATTTCTCTCTGCATAAAGAATAAACCTGATTCTAAACTAGTAAAAACATCCAAGCACTGAAACTTTACTTAGTAGAAAGTGCAAATACATGCAGTCATTTTTCATTCAAGCCAATCTGACACTGCAATACTAATGAAAGAGAGAAAATGTGATTTCTCAGTTATTCTCATAAAGGAAACAGATGTTCACACTGCGCTCGAAAGCATGCTTAAGGCTTTATGTTCAGTCTTTCTTTTCTTAATTCTTTGACCAATGCATCATAAAACCAATTAATTTAAGGGGTCAGATATTAATATTATTATAAAGATTTACTCCACTAATATAATTAATTAGCAACAATCAGGTGCAATTATAGGCTGTTAACCAAAATAATTAAATGCTGTTCATTAAAATTATTCAGCACTTATGTAATTAAACTCCAACATGAAGACTAAAGTAAAGCATGACTACATTTAATTTTAAAGAAGTAAGGAGCAGTGGGAGGACATGGTGGGGGCAAGAAAGAAAAATAATGAAAGTACTTCACTCAGAGCTGAAAGAGCCCAACGTAGATCACTTTTGAAACCTGTCAAAATTGAAAGAGAAAAGAGTGAACTGGGCTTCAGAAAAAAACGCTCAATAAAAGGCTTCATGAAATAACATCCTTCAGCGCCAAGAACACTTTGCTACCTTTGAGGTGTTTTTGAGCTGTAATTACTGCTTTAATAGTTCAGACAATCATTTGAATAAGTCTGTAGGCACAAAATAAATACTGGCATTTTAATATGTACTATTTAATACGTATAAGATGGTTGCTGCTTGCTCAAAATGGTATAATTCACTTCTTTTGCTTTAAAAAGCAAATGTCTCTGAAAGCACATTATGTTTGGTCACGTACACGGAAACAGACCTGTCCAAATCCATTTGAATCTTTGTGAATTAAGTCTTCATTTCCTCTTTGTCTGATCTTGCTTTCTGAAATGAGGTGAATCCGGTGTTCTCCCTGGCAAAACACTGTTTCAGGCTCTGGGGCTTGTGTAAAATACCTTTGCAATCATATCCGCTTGTTTTGTTTTCCCTCTCTGCTTTGTAATGTGTGTGCTTGAGGCATCCAGAATTTCCTGTTGAGAGTGTTAGGACAGAAAAACAATACTGTAATAAAAATCTGCATGCACATGCAACAGTAAATTCATTATTTATATTACTGAAATTTTTATCTTGCTCGAAATACATACAAATTAATATATTACATTAGTATACTCCAGAATAATACAGAAAACTAGTAGTATATTAAGTATACACGTATTATGATCTTGGATGCAGTGTCATTTTATCTAATTAGAGAATCAGAAAGCAATAAAGCTCTAGCTCCTCCGTTATTTTTGAATACATTGTGTTTGCCGGGCAATTGCGCCACAATCGCTTCTCATTTCTTTAAGTATCAGCTGAAGCACTCTTACTGTCTACACACACACACACACACAACACACACACACACACACACACACACACACACACACACACAAGAAACAGAGACAAGGAAAGAAAAATAGACACGCAAGGTCAAAACATAACATTTTGTCTCAGTAAGAATCTTCTAAATCTGAATTTGAATATGAGTCAAAAAAGAGGGAAAAAGGGAGCGCTATTTATGTTTGCTGGTCAATAGGTGCTGGCTGCTGACCTCAAGATTATAATTATAAATGTTCACTAAATAAACTAAATACTCACTAAATAAATTAACTTAAGCTGTGAGGATGTGCTAAACATGTGAAAAAGGAGTGTGCTTAATTGTATTGAATGCTTAGGGTCTTGGCCTTCGATAAATATTTTTCATAATAAAAAAAACACTTAAGGGTATTATTTATTTAAATATATTACACACAGTTTTAATAGAACAACAAAGTATATACAAAAGTATATTTTAGTTTACCATAAATGCTTTTTAGTAAGTTTAGCAGTACACTTTAACCATATTTCAAAGACAACAGAAGTAATAATGAAATTATATACAAGGATGTACTTAAGTCCTACATCAGTGGGTCAAAAAAGCACTCTAAATTTCAACATGCAATTGTGTCAGAAAACATTACATCCTTTTTTTATACTAATTATGCTAAGCGTACTTCAAGATCACATGATCATAAACAACAAAACTACTTCATTTCAGATGCAGATCAGTAGATTCAGTGGTTCACTTTTGTATACTCTACATCCCATTGCTGCAGTGGCCTTCAAGATTGCAAAAGTTTGTAAATTCGCCCAAAATATTCTAAAGACCCAACGAGATCACGTCCATCTCACATTGCCTGATGTTTGCATCATACCCGGCTACTGTCACTATATAACCATGAATAAAGTGATTCTTTGATCCTGAAATCAACTAAGTATGCTCACTTTGCCGGAAGGTCAGAATTTATCAATTCATTCAGAGCATATCCTTTCTTGAAAATTGAACCATGATTCAAGTCTCTTCTTGTTTAAATTAACAAAACCCCTGTAACCCTATAGATGCAGTGATTCATTCTGAGCGCTGAGGGATTAAATCAACGATCATCGATTCATTGACTTGTCTGTGATGAGAACTTGCTCGACAGCCAACAAGTGCATAGCGACAGCACTGCTAGAAATCATCTCCTGGCATAAACCTGACAAACAGGCTTTTGTTAAAGCACAGTACATTACGTCAAGGTCCTCTGAACAACATCTTCCATAATGTAGTAGCACGATCGATCAGGACCATGTGACCTGGATTAGGAGCAGGCAAAGCAGCGAGTGTTCGCAATGACTGACAAAACACCCAGGCTGCCAGATGATCAGACCCGCCGAACATGCAGAGGGAGAGGAACGAGATTGCACAAAGCAGTAATCAATAAGTTGTCTACGCTGAAAAAATTAATTCAGAGCTTTTAATATCCCAACCGACTGAGCATTACAGAGTCCTAAATCTTCAAAAAGATGGGCTGCAACTCTCTAACCATGGTTAGTGCTGCTCCATCTTCTGAAATACAAGATGGAAGTCCACACAAAATATATTTGTCAGGCCACTCTTATTAATAATTGATTTGTGTAACCGAGGGCCAAATATTGCTCATGTGGAGGAATAAAGACTTGCTACATTGCTGTCATGCTGAGATGTCCCAACAGAAAATTAGTTGTGGTAAGAAGGCAATGACAAAATGCACCAGGAGGAGAGCAGACCTTGAATGTGAAATAGCTGTCACCAATCAGTTAAGAAATAGTGACTGAATGCAGCATAACGACTAAACCGTGAGTCCAAGAAAAGTTTAATATTGCATGGCCGCTTATTCGCGAACTCTGTGTTTGTGTGGGTTTTAAATATGTGAATATGTCAGTTATGCTCATGCATGCTTCATTCAATTTTAATGTTGCCTTGAGTCAAATCAAAATAATTTCCATAATCACAATTCCACTGAGATTTCTCACCAGTGTAATTGCCAGATTTCCTCATGCAATATTACCGAAGGTGAATTCTCAATGGACTGAGTGCCTTTGTTCATGACTTTTACCCTTCAGGTTCATTCACCCGATTGCTTCGTAGTTTGTCAGAAGGCATCAGCAAGGAGTCATAAAACATAAACTTCTTTGAAATATGTCAGCACGGCTCCTCAGGAGCTCGATGGAGGCATTTGTTTTTCACTCAGTGAGCTATTTGTCTCTTATACCCTGGGGGGGCCCCCGTTGATTCTTTTTTTGCTTACTTTTGTTCTGTAAAGCTATGTTATCCTGGAGACATTTTTTCGGCTTTCTACACTCAAGAATGGAACTGACTACAGTAATTTAAAACCAACCTTTAAAAGTACATTTTCTTGCACACAAGCAGCTTTAAATTGGACATTTAGCATATTCAGCCTTGAGTGAATGCGGCAGCTCAGGGCATTTTATATTTTATATCATATACACATTGCTGGAAATGGCCAAGATTTGCTGGGGGACCCTAGTTGGGGAAGTCTATTCAAACATAAGTACCTCTATAATATATTAAGACCCTCAGGAAAATAAAAAGCCAATATTGGAGCAATATTCATTGTGAAAGGTGCTATAAAAATAATTTTGATATAACATTTTTTTTTAGTATGGCAACATAAAATGCCAATTATTTCATTCATAATATCACACTTACATTTTTATATAGGGTCCCTGACATCAAATCATTAGAAAACCTACAGTTGAGGTCAAAAGTTTACACCCTCAAGTTTTCAGAATCTGCTCTTAATGCATTGTGCTTCCTTCTGAAGCATCAGTGAGCATTTGAATCTTCTGTAATAGTTGCATATGAGTTCCTCAGTTGTCCTCAGTGTGAAAAGATGGATCTCAAATCATACAGTCATTGTTGGAAAGGGTTCAAATACACAAAAATGCTGCAAAACCAAAGAATTTGTGGGACCTGAAAGATTTTTCTGAAGAACAGCAGACAGTTTAACTGTTCAGGACAAACAAGGGGACTCATGAACAACTATCACAAAAAAAAATTAACAAACCAGTTAACTTTTGAACAAGGTCATTTCTATATATTCAACTATTATTTTCTCTTGTGGATGATGTAAAAATCTTTTATGTTGAAATATCTTATTCAGGTCAGTACTAAATAAACAATAACATGAATTTTTTTTATCCCTCTTATTTTGGTAAAATAGTTAACATTTTGCAGATTCTGAAAACTTTTGACCTCAACTGTACTTCAACTAAATTATATGCTTTCTTGGGAGATTTCATTCAGACATCTTGAGGAAACAGACCAATATGGTTCAGTATTTATTCTTGTATTATGTTTCATACACATTTGCGTATTTGTGGTCTGTGAGCAAAGAATGGTGTATTTGCACAATCCTTCATTGCAATGATTGGATAAAGGAAAGAAATAATTTTTATTTCACTAATTTCTCACCTGGCAAGTTAACAAACCCATTAAGGTACCATTTTTCACTGACAGTGTACATTCACAGATGTGGGTAGCTAGACATAAAACACTTCTTGTTATCCGGTTCTACCACTCAGATCTCAAAATGGCTCGTAAAACTAATAATAGGAGGACAAATAATAGTAAAATAAGGCTTAATAATGCCAAGATTTAAAGCAGTCGTCCTGATTTTGTATTTGCGTGGATTTACGGTCCATGCAAACAATGAGTAGGAAGGGGAACAAACCAGCGGTCCAGAAATAGAATGTATTTGTCCAGACCAAACAACGGCTTCAGAAGCCAACAACACCAAGATAACAAGATAAACCAGTAAAAATAAAACCGCAAGGAAATGAAGCCCCATTCATCTGACATAACATAAATCTGAATGTTATTCAAGAATTATAAGCACAACAAAAATGTGCTGCATTTTTCCTTTATGAATGGAAAGACGGCACCTAAAAAAGGCATTGAGAAATCAAGGCACACACAGGCACGTCTGGTACTCTACAAGAATCAGACACATGAGTTTTGTGATTATGATACAAGTAATCCACTTAAATTTGTCATCTATCCTACATGGACCTGAAAATATTGCTTTCAAATCTGAACCTAAATTTAGCAAAGCTTGTTAAACCCAAAGCAAATTACTTGGAGTTGAAAAGCTTGATCTCTCAGAATGATTTTCAGTAAACGAAAAATAAAGCTAGATTTAATTAAAGTTTTCACTTTTGCTTAGATCGAAGGGGAAAGTGTCCTGCCCAAACTCTGGCAGTAAAGATGGAAGCACTCATTCCTTTTTAATGCAACTCTATGCCACAACTTTAAGATTTGTAGAAGATCTGTAAGAGACTGTTAATTAAACCCATTAATTAGATGGGGGTGTCCATACTTCTGGCCATGTATTAAATGTTGGGATTATTGGCAGTGTAAATAATTGAAGAACGTCTCGGTTACGTATGTAACCCTCGTTCCCTGAAGGAGGGAACGGAGACGTCACGTCTGAAGTACGGGACGATTGGGCTCAGTCGCTTAGAGGGACAATCTACTTCGGTGTAACTAACGCCCAATGCACATTGGCATGCATATTATTGCATCCAGCTGCTGCTGAGCACAGCGTGATTATAGCCTCAGATGCACGCATTCAGTGTTCGCTGAGGAGCCGAGCCGATGACCCGGCCGCTCAGCAGTGGTACGCGCTGTGCCGCGGGATTTACGGTCTCCGTTCCCTCCGTCAGGACTAGGGTTCCATACGTAACGCGAACTTCCTTTTAGTCGGTCACTCTCGACGTCACGTCGTAGGACCGACGAATTGGGATCCTACCAAAAGGCCACAGCTACTTTTCCCTTCCAGTGTCCTGTGGAAGCCACCTGTGCCCCTACTTTTTGGCTTAGGCCAGGGCCTGCACAAGAGGACCAACTACTGCTACTATGGCACTACCCACTAAGTAGACTGGATAACACTGGGAAACGTACACGTTCTACTTGGAACAGGGACGTTACGGAAGCTCTAACCTTCCCGAAGGAGGTTTCGGAGCAATACACATATGGACATCCCTTATGTGCATATGGAAGAATGGAGGTGATTTAACCCTCTTGGAATGGCAGAAGTCTGTCGGGGAAACACGGGCTCAAGGCTATAACGTGGACTTTACACATATGAGATCCACTTAGTTCTTGCATATGGAACCCAGCCTTCTACTGGTTCTCGAGGATTCAGCGAGTGAAGGCCTGGCGCCGGACGCTCCACCATGTCTGGCTGCCGAGGGACGGAGGAACTCAACAGGGTCTACTATTTGGACTCTCTGGAGTGGTTTTAGCAAGCCAACCTGAAGCCGGGGCCTTTCAGTGCTTCTACCCGTTTGAGGTGATAACACAGGAGGATACCGGCTCCACACTAAGGCTATAGAATCTAGCGAATGTGTTAGGGTCGCCCAGCCCGCAGCCCTACAAATACCTGTCAGCGAGGCGCCACGAGCCAGCGCCCTCAGAGGATTACAAGCCCCCCAATTAATGAGCTCGTCGAAGCCCTAGGGCAGGGCACAACCCTTGCCTTATAAGGCCGAGGGTGATGGCAATCCACTATCTCTAGTGGGGCCAACCTCTGCTTTGGACGTTCATTCCTCTTCTGTCCACGCCTTGCCTTGACCGACAAAGAGCTGTTCTGGAGGCCTGAAGCTTTGCGTCCGGTCGAGCGTAGACACCTTAAGCTCGGTACGTGACAGAGCAAACTAGAGCTGGAGCTCTGCCCTCCTCTCGAGGGCAGCACCTTGGAGTTTCAACGAACACTCCGATGATCGCTGAAGGTTAGTTAGCGGTGCACCTTTGGCACATAGCGCGGCGCCAGGGCTCTCAGGGTTACCTGGGAATCACGCGGCCCTGAGCTTCTCCGGCACGAATCGTTGACCGAAAATGCATGCAGGTCCCCTACCCTCTTGATAGTGGCCAATGCTAGCAGGAGCAAAGTCTCCATTGAAGGAACTTCGGCTCAACCGCCTGCAAAAAGGCTCCAATGGGCCCTGCTGTAGTGCCGTGAGCAACAGACTCAGGTCCCAAGAGGGTATAGAAGGGGGCAGTGGAGGATTTAGCCTTCTCGCCACCCTAAGGAACCTGATGACCAGGGCCTAGTTTCCCGAAAACAAACGACCTCACTTCCTACGGGGTCTGTTAGCTCAGCGATGGGGCAGTCGCACTAAAGTGTAAGGGTGGACACTTCACATCCAAACCCTTGCTGCAAAAAGGACAGCACAATTCTGATCGGGCATATTCGGGGGTCTTTTCGGCGAGAAGAGCATCACTCAACGAACAGGTTCCACTTCAAGCGTAGGCGCTCTCGCTGAAGTGATGGTGTCAACTACCTCTTGGGGTAGGCCAATCAGAACCTCTGCGTCCCCGCGGACCTGAATTTTCATCCAGAGGTCATGGACCGGGGTGCCATAAAGGTGCCCCTTCATCTGATTCAGTAAAATCCTTCCTCCGATGAATCGCCAAGGAGGGCTTTCGCGAGCAAGCATTAGTTCTGGAACGCAGGTCCGGGACGGCCATAGGTGGCCACGGCCAGCTAGGACCTGTGCTCCTCGTCTCTCCTCCTGCTACCTTGCACAGCAAACTGGGCCTAGAAGCTGCATTGTTGATACATTCATACCTTGCGAAGGCTCAGCGCGGCCAGCGGTGTGTCCAGTCGTCGTCTGTGCCGAGTGTTCCCGATCGGGTCAGGCTGAATAGCACCCTGGCATGTAGAGGTTTCCTGGAGCGGCAAACATGTCTACCTGAGTGCATCTGAAACTTCTCCAAACCAGCTGGACTGTCTGGGATGGAGTCGCCATTCTCCTGGGAGCACAGCTCGGGACAGCTGGGCGAACGTTCTGCTGCCCGGTTGAGCAGCCCCGGAATGTGAACAGCACGAAGCGACCCCTCATATGCTTATGACTCCAGACGAGGAGGTGGCGTGTGTTGTCCATGGCGACTAGACAACCGCTTGCCTCGTAAGCCGCCCTTTGAACGGCCCGCCGGCAAGGGCACTGCCAGCACAACGTCGAGGTGAAAAGGACCTAGCCATGCAAGGTTTGGGGCCAGACCGTCGCAAACCCCTGACACCTGTAAGCCGCGTTGTACTTGGCCCCACCAGCCGGTGGTTATTGTGCTCTGTGCAAACCACAGATACCTGTAGACTCTGCTCCAGGGCATTCCTCTAGCCTGGAGGAAACGCAAGGTCTACCCGGGGTTGAAGGTTTGGTGGCTAGCCGGTGTAACTTGGACTCCGAGGTGCCGGCGTTGCACGCCCACTGCTCGGCTCCTCAGTCCATGGAGGCCAGTGTCTGGGCACGTTCCTATATGAGGCAAGGATCCCCATCGCGTGACTGCGCGGCAGCGCATAGCTGCCATATTCCGGCCAGGAGCCTCTGAAACGTTCAGTTGAACTAACCACCACACTGCTCTTACGCTAAAGGAAAAGGAAGGGGGGACCGAGTCCCCTCCATACCCAGGGAAGAGCATCCTATTTGCTCGGTAAGAGTTTGCTCTTTTCCGCAAGTTGAGCCCTAATGCGGCCAACAGGCTGATTTTGTGAGTGCATCCAAATTCCCACGCTGTGTTCGGCACAACTGATCCGATGACTCGGCTGCTCTGCGTCGAGGGAGTTGAAATGTTAATGCTGCTGTTCTCTTAAGGGAACAAGGGGTACCTCCGCAACATACGTGAAGACACGGGGCAACAGGGAAAGCCCGGAGGGCAGGACCTCGTACTGATATGCTCGGGCTGCCCTGTGACCGGCTCCACGGCACAGCTTTGCTGGAGGCCGTAGGAGCGCTTTTCTTGTTTTGGCGGTGGCAGGGGGCCACCCTCGGCGACGACAGCAGCTGCACGCCGGGGCAGGATGTACCTTATGGCCTCAGTCTGCTTTGGTCAGCGTAGAACCGCTGGGCAAGTTCTCCACCGAGTTGCCGAAAGGTCGGACTGGGACACGGGGGCGTTCAAGGATCGTGTCTTAACCGTCTCGCGCATGTCAACCAGTCACAGACAGAATGGCGCTCCCGGACCACCATAGTGAACATCGCACGACCCAGAGACAGCGCCGTAACCTTCGTCGCTGCGTGGCGCGAGTCCAGTCCGGGCAGGTGCGATTTCTGCTAAACGAACTTCCTCGGGCTGACCACCCTCGTTTGCAAGTCTCTCTTCAGTGGCCTGGCTAGTGCACTTGCATCACAGCTGTAGCGTGTTGAGGGTCTAGGCTCTTCTTTCCATCCGGTCGTATAGGCTTCAGTCTGACGGCAATCAGTAGTACTGACAGAACCGGGAAGGGGCACGGTTCTCCCTGGCGCCCCAGGTTGGAGGCGTATTAGGACACACTGGCATCGCCACTGCGACCCGCTAACTTCCCCTCGGCAGCGCGGTGGGACCCCGTCTGTAACCGCCCTAGCTGCCTCACCAGCGGTTGGCGAGGGATGGAGGGTTAAGGAAAAGCCCGCAATCTTTTCCGCAGTAAAAAAGAGGTCCAGTCCCTGGACCTGTTGATCTGCCCCCTCATGCACCTCCTGATAAGCTGACGAGGCTGGCTCTGAGAACCAGCGCGGACCACTCCCGAGAAGCCTAATCGTGTGCAACTTTGAGGGCTCGGGACACGGTGAAAGTTTTCACTTGAGCCCTACCCCTACGGCGGCCCGGGTAAGCATAGCCATTATTTCTGGATCCGATCCAGGCATTGCTACGTTCCCGGAGGAGAGCAGCGCAGCCGAAACTTCCTCTCCAGAAAGCTCTGGCTCAACCTCCGATGCTGCAATCGACATCCGAACGTCGGGGGGAGCCTCGGAAGAAACAAGTGGTATCCCCTGGGAGGATCCAGCCTGCTCTCTCTCGAGGGCTCCGCTGGCTTCGAAGTGCCGTCGGGCTTTGTGTCATCCCCGGAGGGAATTCCTTCAACCGTGACCGAAAAACAAAAAAATAAACTCATCAGTCCGCCCACCGCTAGAAAAAGGACGCCCCCAGCTGCCACCAGAGGGAACCCCAGATCAAGGCGGTGGCACGGGCACTCCACTATCCCTCTTTCATTTAATACTGGAAGTTTCGATTCCGCAACTCGAGAATGGTCATACGCCTACCGCAAGGTACTGAGCTCTCCTATCCCAATCCACGGACTCAGTGATCTTCATCGCCCAAGAGCAGAGGCAGCGATTGTTACCATCACGGCCAGCCCCAGGTAACGCTCGCATCCAGAATGCTCCGCGGTGATACGTTGTCTACTAAGCAAGACTCCCAGCATCCAGTCTTTATAAAAGACATAACGTCAACGCTTTGCGCAGCAACTGTCGTCTTTACAAAAGACGACCACATCCTAAATTGCTTCATTTAGGGGAAAAAGCTCTTTAGGCATGTGAGGGCGCACAGGGAGAGATCTTTGCAACACAAACATGGGTATTGCAGCCTGATGTGTGCAACACCCACTCGTACACGGGAAACCACCACCAGCTGAAGGTTCGCGCGTCCGCCAACAGACGAAGAGCTTCTCCAAGACGTGCAACTCGTTCCGTCCTTCTTCTCTCCGTTATAGTATCACGGAGTTCAGAACATTATCGCTCGCTCCGAAAGGCACAAAACTGAATATTGCGCTCGCATCTGCTGGGCTACGTTAACTCACCGCTGTATCATCAGCAGCTGGATGCAATAACGCATCCAATTGTGGCATTGGCTGCGTGTATTTATCCCACTCGAAGTATAGTGGTCCCTCTAATCGAGATCCCAATTCGTCGGTCCTCCGACGTGACGTCGAGAGTGACCGACTGAAAGGGAACTGCTTACATGACTGATCAAGCCGATTAAATGAAATAGACCAGGGCTTTTCAAACTGGAAGAGAAAATATTTGGGGGCATGAAAAATTAAATAAAAATCTCTGTTTTAGATTGTTCAGCCACCCGCCTGCTCTAAATTCAACCGATTTCAGTTGTCATCCAGTAGTTTTAGCTGTTGAATCCAAAATGCCTGCCATTCCTTCCAATTCAGACACTGTATCAATGGCTTTCATTTTTGAGAAACATCTTAAATGAAATCCACAGCAATACGAGTGGGTGAACACACAGAAAGACAAAAACTAAAGGATTATGCCGCTAAATTAAAGATGGATGTTGAAAAGCAGAATAGAAGAGTCCTTTTGAACTCTGCAGATTTCACAAGCTGTTGATAACCAGTAATTGTGTGTCTAATGGCAGCTTGTTAAGGAAACTGAGTTTTTTGGCAGCAGGAATGCCACCTGCAGTATATCCCACAAAGCCTGTATCTAGTCTTGCCTGTTGAGCAACGATCTCAGGAGACTTCCTTTCAACAGCGAGCCCCTGGAGCGTTTCTGGAAATCACCCAATCAGCAACACATTGGAGGTCATTTAAGATGCCAAGATATAAGAATTAAAACATTGTCACTAGTTTGAAGTCTGTGTGCTCTTTGAAGCCGACACGGAGCTGAGGGTCAGAAAGCTGCAGGAGAGATGCAAAGGGCAACTGTCAGGATCAGTCCAAGATCACAGCAAACTAAGACATAAGAAATACAGCAGCCTTATCATCCAACACAAGAAACTAAGCCCATGCTGTGATGGGAGATCTTAAAGGGTAAGTTTCCCCAAAAATTGGAATTTTGTCATCGTTGACTTACCTCAGCTTACATCATGTTGTTCCGAACCTGCATGACTTTCTATCTGAACACAAAAGGAGAAGCTTTAATGAACTGCACTGGCCACACTTTTCCATACAATCAGTCCCAATTATTACTGGAGCTTTCAAGCTTCAAAAGGGTGCAGAAGCACCATAAAAATTGGTCCATGTGACTCGTGTGCTAGATACCAATATAAGAACAGACTGAAACTTGAGCCATTATTCACTGAGACCAGCATTATCACAGACACAACCAAATGTAATATAACTATTTAATGTAACATTCATATTATGTGTCTATATATTAAAGTATTTGCTTCCCTTTATAAATTAGATTAACATACAATGCGCAGCATACTAGTCCTATATGGATCACATTTTTGATACTTCTATGGTCCTTTTGTGCACTGTTTAAAGCTTAAAGTCTCAGTCCCCATTCATTGTAATGCTTTGAAAAGAGTAGCTAGTGCATTCAGCATTTCTATCCTTTTGTGTTCATATGGGTTTTGAACAAATGCCACCATTAGCTAAGACAAGAGACTTTGACAAAGTCCAAGTAGGTTCTGTTCGTAGAGTATATTTCATAAAATTTAATGTTATATTCAAGATTACTTTACTGGTCTGAGTGATGGAGAGAGGCTTATACATTTAATTAATCCAGATAAAATGTCTTTTACCACCTGCTTTTAGATAAATGCACAGACTTCAAAAATATTTGTAATGGCAAAATATAATGAAATTCATATTTTAGCCACATAAAACTCATTCATTTGGCAGATGTTCTTATATAAAATGACTAAGAGTGCATTTAAGGTACTTTACTTTAATCATGTGCCTTACAAACCCATGACCTTGGTGTTGAGATATACTAACTTAACACATGGATAAAATCCAGATGGCAGAGGCATTGATTTCATAGTACTATGCAGTATTTTATTTATCGCATTTATTTTATTTTAAGACACTACCGTCAAAAATAATACTTTTTTATTCACCAAAGATGCATTAAGTCTGAAAGTAAAGACATTTCTAATAATATTGCAAGATATTCTCTTGGATTTTCTATTCAGCATAAGCATTTAAGGATCAAGTGACACTGAAGAATGTAGTAATGTCTGCTAGAAATTTAGCTTTGCCATCACAGAAAGAAATTACATTTTAAAATATCTTCAAATAGAAAATAGATATTTAAAATTGTAACGATATTTCACAATATTACTCTCTTTTTGAACAAATAAATGAATAGAAAAAATGAGTTATATAAAATATTTGTACTGATTTATTTTTCTAAATACACCGTTTCACTTTGTGAAATTCCCTTGCGTTTCGGCTTCAACAATCCCCCCCATCACATTTCTGAGCCCTGATTTCAGCAATAATGATACCGAGTCTCTGAACACACGCTTCTCCAGCAGCACAGACGCCCCCTCAGGGAGGTAACAGATCACTGACGCTCATGTCAAAGGAGCTGTAATGAATTATTTTGGAGTCAAATGTCTCATCAAGAGCAGCATCTCCAGGTCCTAATTGAGGAGAGAAGAGTAATATAGGTGACTGTCTGGAGTCATTTCCTCATCTCCTAACCACAGGGGAGCTGTGTAATTCCCCAAAGGAATCATAGGAACGTGATTGAAAAGTGTGCAAATCAAAGGGTGGGAGGATGCCTGGTGCAGATAAACATGACTGCAATCAGAAATCATCAGACCTGAGCTGATCAGTTCAACACCAGCTTAAGAGTTCAACTCTGACATCACTATAACATCACTATATGGAAAGCTCTTGACAGACTAAAAAGTTTCAGAATAACATCAAAGGGCCTTTTCAACGAGAATTATCAAGTCACTTTAAAAAAAAGGTTTATCGCTTTCAAAAGAACTGTAATCATTTGAAACAAACAGCGAAATGAACTTTGCAAGATTGTGGTCTTAATTAAATGCCTAAGGGTAGGGCTGGGCGATATGGGCAAAAATACATATCTCTGTGTTTTTTGGCCGTAGGCTATATATCTCTGTATTTTCATTTTGTATTTGTATTAAAAAAAATCTGTATTTTATATATATATATATATAATAATATAAATATTTGGCTATATATATTTCACTCGCCGCCCAATGTTGTCCAACAAAACAATACATATTAAAGGCTAAAGTGAATGTAACCATGTAAGCCTTTATATTATGTGCAAAAAAAGGGTTAAAAATCACATTTCATTCTAACATTGTAACATTGCAATCTAAAAACAAAAATAAGGCTTTTAAAGCGGAAGTTAAATTCATTAAACTAAAAATGAAAATAAATGAGAACAAAAGCACAGAGTCGTGTTATAGCAACTATTTTCCTTTCGCATGTGATACCAGCTGTTCCTATAGAGCTATTTATTTATAATCCATATGAAAAAAAATAAATAAATCAAACCACGATTCAGTGCAAAATACATCAGAGAGATGAAACCAAACAAATGATTCATTTGAAATTTCTGATAGCTCTTGAATGCCTTCGGAGTCGCAGGGTGCATGTGGCTAATAAGCTTTGCTGGAGGCATGAATGGACACATGGAGAGCCTAAAGGCACAAAGACATTGTTAATGAAAAAGTATTGACCTATTCCAGACATGTCACATAACTAAATTCTTCTGGCTGCTCATAACAAAAAGAAAGAGACAGCACTGATTAAGCACATTGTTGTGTTCATGTGCACTGAGTTCAACAACACCTGGAGCGATCATTTGCTTTACTTCAATTGCACAATTACACAGACTCTTAATTGCAACTTTTAACTCTAACAGCAGTAGTACACAGCGAGTGGAGTCCCACAGAGCCACAAGGATTGCTAGCATTAATATAACATCTTTCCACTCTCAAAACACTTTAGGGGTAATGTTATTCTTGCAGGCTCTTAAAAATAAAGTTTCCAAAAGGGGGTTTTCACAGTAATGCCACAGAATAACTGTTTTTCAGTTCCCCAAAGAACCTTTAAGTGAGCAGTTCTTAAAAGAACCACTTTTTCTGAGTCTGAAGAACATCAAAGATCCTTTTTCACTATAAAGAATTTTAAGTGGAATAGAAAGGTTCCACGCATTTATCATGAAACCATCAATGCCAATGAAGAAACTTTCATTTTTAAGAGAATAACTGAAAACATTATAATGTGCATTACCACTATTTTTAATGTTTTGACATTTGGCATTTTCACTTTTTGCTGCTCATTAAAAAAATCTTTATTAAATAAATACAATACAACAATAATAACGGGTTTCATGACTATTAATCAGTTTTCATAGTTCATTTTTCTTCACTGTACTTTAGATTGACACTTTGGGATGTTAATTTTTCAGATATAACCCATATTTGCTTTTTTCCTGCACCAAGTACAATGACATTCAGCTTATACGATTATTTAAATAAAACTGTAGATCTATATTTAGTTTTTAGCAGCATCTATATATTTTTTTCTTAAATGGAAATTGCAAATTCAGCCTAAAGGAGAAAACATCTGTCTTTAGTCTCGCTCCAGCTCCTTTTTCAAGATTCTAGCCACCCACGTCTGCAAGCCAAGTATACACCAGCATCCCATTTCTCTGTTTTGACACCTCGACACATCGTTTTGTTCCTTCTCCAGTTTAGAAACTTTTAAATTGATTTGACACTCGAATGGATAAAAGATAGTGGCTTTTCAGTCACAATGAAAGCTTTGTTTGTGCTTCTGTGTAATCATACTTTGCCAGACAAAACATGCTTTAAGGATGTAATGTGCTCATCTTCAACACCTGGCTTCGTATAATCAGTCTTTTTTAAAACCATAAACATTTAATTGTGAATGAAGTCCTATATCAAGTAGTCACTAAACTGATACAAAGTTTGTTTTACATAAGTGATTTGTGTAAGTCCTAGAGCCTTTCTTAAAGCCTTGTCTGAATGTGTCTAGTAAGTCACCTGTTTTATTACTAAGAATCCATTCCACAAAACTTTTGGACGAGAATGATAAGTGAATTATGCTAGTGTTGTTAGTACAGGAAGTAGCCTAAGTGTTGGCAGCAAACGTCACTAATTGTTTCAAAATCGCGAAGGTTTTCCAGTAACACTGTACTGTTTCCAACAAGTAGGTGTGCTAAATGGCTTTATAACTGGTTTTGTGTCACAAAAACGTTACCTGTGCAGTTATAACTGAGCACATAGTGCAAATTATTACAATTACACAATACGAAATGGAATATTTCATGCCGACTACTATTTGTGCTTTCGTCGCGAATGGCCTCTTCTGCGCATTTTTCATGCACATAATGGCAAGGAAGCCTGTAGATGAACACAAAGCCGTATATAAAATAAAATATCTACATTTAAATCGTAAGTGACTTTACGTTTTTAAAAGTAGCTGAACTTTTCACGCGAATTAATAATGGATCGTAAATTAATAATGGATAATATTTGCAATGTATAATTCAGAATTAAATTTACGATTTGTATTTAGATGTAAAATATATTTTAAAAAGTACAAAATAGCATTTAAAACCACTATTTTTCAAAAATGCTCATTAAGGTAAAACTGTTTTTTCCCCCCTGCTAAGAGCTCAGTCTTGTCAAGATTAGGCTTGAGGTGATGAGTAGGCAGCCAGTTTGATATGTCAGAGAGGCATGCTGAGATCCTCTTTGAGATTGCATTTGTGGAGACAGAATGGAGGATAGAGATACAATTGAGTATCATCTGCATAGCAATGACAGCAGTGACACAAAAGAAAACATTTCACTCTCTCAGACACAGAGCATTCAGTTCCACTATAGGTCGTCTTTACACAGTTGTTGGATCGAAAGAAATCTTGTGATAGTCAGTAGGAAGGGGTTGAAAATGACTGATTGATGATCTGCTTTTGCAGATTCTATGAATCTATACAGAAGCTTTCATAGTAAAGAAAAAAAAAAGTTGTACATTTTAGAGAGTACTCAAATGAGAAAAATATTATTTTTAGAGACAAATATAGGTGTCTAAAAAATAAAATGTGAAAGCATCGTCATGGCAAGCAAAAGTTGAACTACTGACCCGACTGTCCCTTTTTGTTGATCCTTGCCTGTTCTTAGGGCAAAAAGTTTTGCTTTTTATATAGCTAAAGCATTACTTTCTGCCCTTAAAACACTTTCAAGTAAACCCCATTTGTGCTGAAAGTGATTTTCAGTGTGAACGATGTTGTTCAGTCAATACCACAACAATTGGATTGCTGTGTGTCTAACAAGAGTCTTCCAGGATGTTCTGCTTCACATAAATCTCCCTTGGCACGAAGCTCTGATCCTGCCAATGCCTGGCACAGTCACTCTTGACTTTTAACTCAAATTCTGGACAATTATTAGTCCAGCTGAATGGAAACTAAGTTTAAATGTTTGACTGAACTTGTCGAGCAATTTATACTTATTTAGCACTGCAGACAGAAATGTCCCTTTAATTGATTTTCCCGAGTTCACGATTACATATATGGTAATGCATATTTGGCGTGCTGTCCGGGGAAGGGCTCCGAGTTTGGGAATGGCCCGAACTCATGGTACTACTATGTATTTATAACCCACCCCCCCCCCCCCCGTATAAGTGTAGTATGAAGTTCATACTATGAACTCGAAGTGAGGAGATGGGGCGGAGGAGGGGATGCTGATAACCGTCAATGGATAGAGGCAAATCAGCTGTATTTATATCATGGTGTTTATTAACTTGAGTGTGCTCCACCTGTGTTAATTAGGCTAAGTAACTGACACGCTCCTCCCGAACCTTGTTAATAAAACATAATTAAGTAGGCCGCTGTAACAAGCAGCATTATGGGAAGCGAGGGCAAACTATGACGTGGAGATGGGCCAAAAACTTGTCTGAATGGTGATGGATCTGATAAACCATTTGTTGGTTCCAGGAAAATACTGCTTTTGTTACTCTATAGTTTACTAAAATTTGAGTTTTAGTAATTGTTTACATTTCAATACTAGCAAAAGTGCTTACAAGAGAGCAGATAATAACCTTATATAAGTGACACAAACTCTATCTTCACATCTCGTATAATAAATAAACACTTTCCACATTAGTCTCAGCCTCCAGTTCAGTTCAGTGCACTTAAACTGCTCCTTTAAACGATCAGGGCGACAGGCCGAACACTTCACTTAATTGATAACAGTATTTACCATTGAGTAAACTCTTATAATTTAGACGAACTGGAATCCTAAGGTCCACTGTCAAGCATTGATTCCAGAGTCATTATTCTCAAGTGATTGCCTCACACTGAAATCACTCTTAAAATAGCAACACAGCGCTGCATTGTGGGAAGTGAAATGACTGCTCATATAAGATGCTTGTTGTTCATTGCCTGTGTGCCCAGAGGAGGATTTAATTATATCATAATCATCTCCTATACATTCTGAAGTCAATCTGTCCTCATTTCGTGTCGTTATCTTTTTCGTAGTATTGACGCAGAATGCCTCCTTATCAGTGTGATGAGGTAACTTGCCCTGAACTGTTTTTTGTTACATCAATCCCATAAAATGTGTGAAATGGAATGAGTTGTAACATAAAATAACATGCAAATAGTGTATAACAGCAGTTTTTTCAGTATTTTTGATTCAAAGTCCCCTCATTGTCCAAGACATTATTCCAAGAACCACTATTTATAATAAAATATTTCTGGTTCTTCTGCTGCAATGAAAAACCTATTGTTTTTATTTTTTACAAAGTGGTAATAAATGTAAAATTAGTATCTATATATAATCTATTATTTTTTTAAGTTTTTATATAATTCCAAAAGCTTCAAGAACTGAATTTTTTTTCCAGTAATTTACCCCTCATTTTAGTAAATTTCAGTAATTATACCTGACAATTATATTATAAATTTAGAGTCGGGGCATAACTGGAACAATATCAATCACAAGAAATTACCATTATGTTAATAATTTTAACAAAATAAGAGGGGTCATGAAAATCGCATGTTATTTCAGATGTTTACATATATTCCACAAGCCAAATAACAGAACTGATAAAAATGACATTCAAAAATGGACATATTCTTGAATCTAAATACTGTGTGTTGCTACCAGCATGATCCACGACTGATGATTTTATGTTTTATGATAGTTGTGTAGTTGTTTGTCTTGAGCATTTTAACTGCACACTTGTTAGAAAAAAAACTAAAACATTGCTTTCTTTTGGCAATCTCTGCATATTTAACCCTGTCCAACAGTCAATGTATATTCATTATAGAAATTTACATTACTGCTCAATCTTTTCTAGGTCTAAATAACACAACATCCCTCATCTTTTCCAAGACTGCAGGATTCATGGTTCCCAAATAAAAATGATATTTGGAGCATTAACAAAATAAACATTTAAAATCAAAAAGAAATAGAATGTAATTACTCTTGATTTTCAGCATATTTATTTTAAAGCATATTTTGTCTTCTTTGAAATTCATCCTTTGTTCCCCTTAGAATAGTGCTGAGGCCCCCTATTGGGTTCCATCCCCTGGTCGAGAATTACTGTATTACAGAATTAGTAATCACAACTAGAAATGAAAAATCATGTTTGAAATGTCTGAAATGAAGTACAGTTATATTAATAGTTTCAGCTGCTGTAAGACAATCTTACATTTTTCGGATGTCTCTATGTGAATCAGCTCAGTATTCTGCTTTAAGTTTCAGCTGCCATGTTGGTTTTATGAGACACCAGTCAACAATATTGATTTTTGCCAGTCAACAAGTAAGGATACACATTCAGACAGGCAATCTTATTAATCTGAATCAAGCATCAACGTCCAAATGTAACTTTTTACTGGCCATAAATATTTCATTCTGTCAATGAAATTCTACATGCAATATTTTTCCTGAAATATGTTTGTCCCTATGAGAATGGCAGTATTTAGCTCTTTTTCCTTGCACATTTCTAATTCAAGTAATGGTGTATCAGTCCCAGTCCATTAATGACTGCAGACATCACTAAAATATAGAAAATTAGCTTCTTTCCTGGCAAAGGATTATTGCACATGTGTCTGCTATTTTTCAGTACAATCAGGTGGTCATTCAACAAATGGCCGTGGCCCGTGTGTGCGTGTGTGAAGTTGAGACTAATAGTTCAAGACTTTGATGGCAGACCTATTATACAATAGAAATGAACCAGCAATGGGTTTGCTTGAATCAATCTCAGAAACCATTTTGCTTAGAAAGCCAGTTTATAAACAGATCGCCTTAAGGTTAGTGAGTCTTTTTTAAATAACTAGCACCACTTAAGACTTCCGCTTTAAAGTCAAGAAGTAGCCAAGAACTTAATCAATATGGAGTGAAAATGAGAGACGTAAATAATAACAGTAATTCCAGAAATGCCACATTTAATTGGACGTGATTCACACATCTTGCCACCAGGGACTGTTTCTGGTTATTACATCAGCATGAAAGTGTGGGCTTTTATATAGCGGGGAAAGCAAGATCATTGGAGGCTGCTAGGCCAAAACTATTCATACAATTCACCCAAGTGGAATAAATGCTTTTTGTTTTGCGGGTTTTTTTTATATTTCAGCTATTTTTTACTACTACACTCAAAAGCTCAGCTCTGAGCTCTGATTTCTGTTCCTCGGGTCATGGTAAACATTCAGAAAATGTCAACCATTAGGTTTATACAGCATGCTATCAAAGTGAGCAGTGAATTTCAGACTGTACTGAACTTTATTGAAGCTGCATCAATGAAAAAATAGGGTTGAAAACTACAGAGCGAAATGTGCTGTAATGTAACATACTGTATGCATGTTACTACAGATGTGAGATACAATATCAGGTGTGTTAGTGGTGGATAAATAAGGCTTAAAGCATAAGGCTTTTATTCAGACTTGAAATTAATTTCTATGGTATGACTGTGCTTTTTAACATCCCATTTTTAACCAAAAACATTTCTGTAAATGTATACACACTTATTATTGCATGAACTTAAAACAAAAAAAAGGAAAGCTTGCTACGGCAGTAAGAATATTCACTCATACGTTTGCACTGTACTTGTGATTAATATAGACATTGGTTTCTGATGTATTTGGTTCTTATGATCTCCTGTGAACCTCATGTGAGAGGTACAGTGTTGGAGCATTAGCAGCAATAGTTACGGGAAGGTAAACATTTACATCCATCCATTCATGTATCTGATATGAAAATGCTTTCAATCAAAAATGTTAATGACTTTTCAATAGTTCCTGATATACTGATCTAGGAGCAAATGTAGTTGGGAAAAGCCACCCGAGGGAGAAAAAAAGGAATGTTGTCATGCAGTGTATTTTACATAAATACAAAAATTTTAACTTTTTATATGAAGGCTGAGTGTAAACACTGCTTGGGACCTTTAATTGGCGCTTTCAAATCTCTTTTCCCATTATAAAAACTGGGCAGCACAACATACTTTCTTACAGTGTCTCTTTTTTCAGTCTAAGTAGATTTCCTCTCTGCCCCGTCTCAAACTTTGAAAAAGGTGTGTTTGAGGAAGCAAACGAAAGTGTGTGTTTAAAAAAAATATGTAAGATCTTTTCTCTGGGTTGTCATTAAAATGTTGACATCTCGGGCCTGAGAGGACTGGTTTTAATGGTCTGCTGTTGTCTCTTCCTCACATGCCGTAGATGAACTCTTGCAGCTGTCGTACGATCTCCGTGTCCACCGTCTCCATGAGAGCCCGAAAGCCCTGGTCCCCCATCAACATCTGCTGAGCCTTCAGCTTCTCATAGACAAACTGCTGAAGAGAGACGCCGTGCAACAGGGTCCTCAAGAGCCCAGCTATAGAGGGGGGGGGGGGGGGAAAAAAAAATATATTTATGGCTTTTATTCGGTTTGCTAGAAACTTCAAAAATAAATAAAATATAAACACCACACACACACACACACACACACGCACAAACACACAACATATATATAATATATATATATTATATTTATGAATTAGTGATGTCAAATGATTAATCGCATCCAAATAAGGTTTATTTAAATTATATAGTATGTTTGTATATTATTATGTATATATAAATACACACACATACATATATATGTTGAAAATTTATGTTATACATTATATATCATTTTCTTATATTTTATATTATATACAAATATATAAACATAACATATATTTCTTAAATATATACATGCATGTTTTTGTATTTATATATACATAATAAATAACACAGTACACACGCATATGAGTCCCCCAAAACTTTATTTTGGATGTGATTATCTTTTGACAGCTATATATATATTTATATATATTTATATCTTATCTATCTATCTATATCTCTCTCTTCACAACATTTCTAGTCATTTCACATAACCTCAACTTCCCCCTTCCCCCACTTCTCTATTTTTTGCTGCTCTTTTCCCTTTTCTCTTTTCCTCCCTTTTTTCATCTCTCCCACCCCCCTGTGTCCCTTTCTGGTTCCATGTGTGTGAAACACGCTGTTCTTGCGTGTGGCCACCTTCACGTGGATTTATCGTGCAGCCTTCATTATCTCCCCCCCTACATTTATTTCAGTGTGCCATTTGCTTGTGCTTCCTCCGATGATCAGACTTTTCTGTGTTGTATCCCATGGGACAGCGTGTTCAAGAAGGACACCAGACGACGTCCGTATGGATGATTTTAATATCAGGATGCGGAACTGCAATGAAATAATAAAGCAGTTAACACACACAAAAAGATATCATACCAAGATAACAAATATATGAAATATGAGACCCAGCATTAGAATTACCCAATAAAATATCCACCTGCTTGCAGAAAAAATTATGCTAAAAAGGCAAATTAAAAACTGAAACAAAAGCCTTTTTTGAGTTTTGTTAAAGAACTGCTTTGATAAGACAAATAAAAATGACATTGAAGAGGAAAAGGAACAAATGTGTTTTTGTTTTCAGGGTTCAATACTGGAACATGATCTTAAGTATACTTTTCTGTTCTCTTTTATAATAAATCAAATCTATTCAATATCTATTCAACCTGCATATCTGTTTGGTGTATTTGTTGGAGGACAGAGACAGTGAGACACATCAGCAGACAATTGTGAAGGAATTTTCTTGGTGTTAAAGCAAAGGCATTGATCTGAACTCGTATCACATGTTAACACATGAAGACTGAAATTAAAACACGAGACCCTCATTCCCTCTCAGTATTTATATGCTAATCACTGCTGTGGCCGCCTGCGCTAAAACAAAGGGCTGACGCCTAGACCCTCATTAAGATGAATTCATTAACTGAGTTTGCTTTCCATTGTGCAGACAAAGCAGTATCACACTTTCTTTCTGTCATACACTGGGAAACATAATACATGATTAGGGTTTATTGATAAAATGACTCAAACTGTGCTGTGGGATAGAAACCGTATTCTATTACATCCTCTTCTACCTGAATAGCTTTTCTTCCATGAGCTCGAGCTGAATAGGCAACAATCGTGATTCAAGATTTGCCAATCTATTCCATTTATATTTAATATTTTATATATATATATATATATTTGGCTTAAATTTTGATGGGTCCAGGGTTGTTTGGGCGATAAAACTTTTTTTTTTGGTGTCTCTGGAATATGAAGTATCTATCTCCATCTATCTATCTATCTATCTATCTATCATCTAATCTATCTATCTATCTATATTATCTATCGGATCGTTTTAATGGTCCACCAGGCCCCCCAAAAAAAATCGTTAATTTGTTTAGAAAAAGAACAACATGCATATTCTGTATTCAACTTTAATTTAAGTGACACATCCTTTATATGAGCAACAGTCATAATAATGTTTACCAAAGAGCTATTTTATTTCTCATTATTATTCTGCTGCGCTCAAAAAAAGTATACTAGTATACGTATTTTTATTTTACTAGTAGCATAAAAAAATTAAAAAATTAATTTTAAATTAAATAAAAATGATTACATTAATTTAAAATATCTTTACATTTTTAGTAGTAATATTTCAGAAGGCAAAGTCTGTTGATGTATCTGCATCACTGCACTCACGCAGTGTCAAACTGTAAAGCTCTTGAATACTGTAACGCAACCATAAATAATGCTCTGCTAATGAAGGGGGAGGGACATGAATAGAGCGAGAATTAGTATACTGTAGTTGCATACATTAACCTGATGCTTCAGTCTCTACTATGCAACAAATAACTAGAAAAATCAAAGTAAATGCAACATTGCGAGTAATCTATTTAGGATGGTGTAATTACCACCCTCTGTTGACACTTGCTGATTGATATATCGAGACTCGATGCTTTCAGTCAAACTCAACAGCAATGTTATGGTTGTAAATATTACATAAACAGTTCATTAATACATTATACGTTTACTTAAAAAAGCATTAAGTGTGTCATGGAGCGTACATCTGTCAGTGTGATGAGCATTAACAATGCCAGCTGTGATTTTTTTGTGATTATACTTATTCACACTAAATTAACTCTAGCAGCTACCCTGCGGCATATGAAAAATCAAAGAGGAAAAAGTCATTTTCCGCAGTACTTTTGGATTTAATGATTCCAAATGCCACCATCTGCAAACTGTAATATCCTCCAAAAAGTTTAAATATGACACGTCTAACACACAGTCTCTCTCCTCACATAATACTGGTGTAAAACACAAGACTCAACATTTACCTTCCCCGAGACATTTGCACAGAAAACTTCCTCCCAGCAGCTGTGTTCAGATCTTCCCTTGAGGCGTTTGATCACACTGATTCATCTGACTCTGTGATGGCTCTCAGGTAAAGCTGTCTCAATATGAATACAAGCACCAGATCAGAAGCATCATGCTCTCATGGCCACTCTGAGCCAGATGAAAAAAATTATCTAACCGGATCAATTGCTTTAAATTGGGGATTCTGACATGTATGTGTATTTGATAATCAAAAATATTGTGTCTGAGGAAACAGATATCCTGGTGTTGTCTGAACCTAATGGACTGTGTGAGTTCTTAACGTATTCAGTCCAGAGGGATTTAACCTTAATAGCTGCTTATTTTTCTTTCTAAGTGAATTTACAAGTCATAATGGATTGATTACACAGAGCCCTGCATTGACACTGCTGGCTATACACACAGTAATATACACTGAACAAACTATAACTCAATTACACCAGATGACATTTTAACATTCCGGAGTCAGACTCACTCTGCAACGTGCTGAATGAATCACAGTGTTTCAAAGCCAAGGCTCTTCTGAGGAGTTTCAAGGTACCCTCTGTAATTTCTTCTATATGCTGGCAATATGTTAGACTTGTCGCACTGGTAGCACCTTATTATTATATTACTAATATTATACTATAATTTTATATAAATACTTCAGTAGTAAGCAGTAATTGACCAGGGTCCTTTGAATTATTAGAAAATAATGCACACCCGTGGGATGTGGGTGTGCATTATTTTCTAATAATTCAACAGACCGGAGTCAATTATTCCGCTCATACAGTTAACACACCTCAAATATTGTTCAGATGTTGTATTTAAAGACATTCGTTAGGTTTTTGTCGCTCTTGTGAGTAGGATTAGCTTACGCATCTCTCCCAACACCATTGTTGCTAATTCAAAAAAAACATTTTAAACCTAGCAACAGAGGCTTGAGATGTTGATAGCAGACTAATGCAGTTAATAATGAAGTTATTAGTTAGCAAGTTATAGTTATTAGTTATAACTAAGTTATAGTTATTAGCAGGGTTTGAAATTAACACCCGCCAACCCGCCAAATGCAGGTAAAAATCAGCTGTGGCGGTTAACGCTGTCAAATCACTAGCCAATTTGGCAGGTAACTTTTCGTAAATTATGTTTACTAATTAATTTCTAGAGGAAGTTCATGTAAGCCAAATCTGCAAAGATTTAGTGTAAAAACTGAACTTGAGACTCATCATGATATAAACAAACCTAATTGCGCAGCATCTGGGCATATTTAGCTTACTTGAACATATACCCAGCGATGTAGCTACTAGCCATGGGGAGAACAAGGGGACATTCTCGGTGGGTCGATCGCTGAAGCGAGGGAGACCTCATATTAGGCGTTGTTTTTAAATTACAGCCCACGCGAAACTGTAAAAAGCAAGTACTCCAAAAGTGTGAAGCGGTGCTACCCGGTGCATCCGCCAGCCGCGCGTTAAAGCAGCGCTGCGCTTCCGCCACGATTTATAAGAGATAAACAGCGCAAATCGCTCGATCCATTCATAAATGACACAGAATTGTGTTATACAGTTGTGTGATATGACAACATTAAAGGTTCAGCCTGAAAACAGCCACGACAAGGTCAAATACATGTAAACAAACTACAATGTAAACAAACTTTAATAGCTTATTTCTCTTTAAATGTTTCACTCTAATTCATTTTAATTTAAGTAAAATGTTAATTCAGTAAGAGCCTGATTAAAGATAAAAATCAGTGTCTCTGTAATTTAGAGACACTTATAAATTAGGTGTTTTCCATTTACAAATATTATAAAGTTCTTAAAGGGATAGTTCACCCAAAAATGAAAGCTGTCTTCATTTAGGCTAGCTAAAGCAATCATGTCATAAAACCGGAATCAGTTCTTTCTTTGTGGAACATAAAAGAAGATATTTTGAGAAATTCAAGAAATGTTTGGCCATACAGTAGAAATCAAGGGGAGACAAAATGGTTTTGTAAATTCTATAATAAATCTTTTGGTTTTACAGAAGAAAGTAAGTTCAACAGGTTTGGAATGACATGAGAGTGAGGAAGTGATAAGAGCATTTATTAGCGGTAAATTTCCTGTGTTCTAGCACAAAATCAATGCTTATACTGTCAAGTGCATTTCTATGTGAAAAAAATGCAGTAGGCTATTAGTTTGTTGCATCTGCTGTGAATTCAGTAATATATCATTAATTGTTTTTGTCCTCATTTATGTATGTACTACACCCTACAACACAACAAAACATTCACAGAGGAACTTGAGGGCTGGATTTGGCTGGATTTGTCCAGGGCCGAATTTTAACCCCAGTCCAGCCCTGTACCCATCACTACGCAACAAATAAGGGCGTGGCGGGCGCACTGGTTTCCTTTGCATTGAAGCAATAACGAAAAATAAAAAAATGCCTGAAGACTCCCACTGTGTCTACACCAGATGCGACAAAATACTATAGAACCCATTATAATCGGTGATGTTGTCAACACTGGATGCGGCGCAACACGACAAAACCCTGACAGTAAACTGATGCCTCGTTCTATTTATGACGTAGGCCTACTGTTTGACAAAGTACAAATGCTTTGCAATGGTCACTTTGTCGCATCCAGTGTGGACCTCCGGGCTTTTTTTCATTATTGATTTGTTTAATTTTTTTGGCTAGTAGAAATTATGAAATGTTTAAGTTTTATTTAACTTAAAAATTTAGTAGCCAAATTGGCTGGTGAGTGAAAAAGTTAATTTCAAACCCTGGTTATTAGTTATAACTAAGTTATTAATTTCTGTAAATTATTAGACAGACAGAGAGATTGAGAGAGTAAAAGAGAGCGTGAGATAGAGAGAGAGAGAGAGAGATTAAGCGTGTGTGAATTACTTGAGTTTGTGCATCTCTCAACAGTGTTTGGCGGCAGCATTTCTACTAATAGTGAAACTGCAAGTTCATCTTTTTCAAGAACAGCGCTGTTATTAGTGAGAAATGACACAACTTTAAGTTGTAAAACTATTTTAATGATAAAAATGGTACATAAAATAATTTTGTGGCAAAAAACATGGATATAATTTCTTTTTTTATCATATTGTTTAACTGAAATCGTTTGGTGAAGTGATATGGACATGTAATGTGGTCAAGACCTGCCTGGATCTACTTTTGCTGTGCGTTTCACTGAAAATAGTTGCACACCTTAGAACGTTCATCAGCCAATCAGATTTAAAGAGCCGGTCACATGGTATTTTAAAGTGTCCTAATATTGTGTTGGGAGTCCCCTACAACAGGTTTAAATGCATCTAAGGTCCGAAAAATTTTCTCAGAATACACATTTAATATTAGAGTCATTTGCCAAAGATTTCGAAACGATTCGTTCCAAGCAAATTCGGAGCAAACCCCTCCCTTCCATAAGCCTACTCTGCTCTGATTGGTCAGCTGGCAAAGCCTGCTGTGATTGGCACAGAGAGGAGTCCTTGAGCAAGTTAGCGAGCGCTACCATTGACAAAGCACCTTTCCATAAAACAATAATATAGTGCTCCAATCCGTTCTTATAATAATGACATAAAATACAAAAACACTTATGCAAGCGAATTGTACCCACAGCTAAAGCTTAGCTGCTAAACTGTGAACACTTAAAACAATAATAGTGGATACATAAGCTGAGTGTGTCACGGAATGCCAGGAGAAAACAAGGTAAGTTCCAAGTGCAGTTTATTTGAAAGTAACAACATAACAAAACATAACAAAAACGTGGCAAAAGGTAATCCAAAACATAGGAACCAGAGAACACAAACTGAGAAGACAATACAATCAAGACGCCAATGACAGACAGAGAAAGCATGATATATATATCTGGGATAATGAGTAAATGATGAACAGGTGTTACCGATCAGACCAGGATTAATGAGCAGGGGACTATGGGAAATGGAGTTTAACACAAACAACATAGAACAGAAGAGCGCCCTCAAGTGACCAGTCCAGGGCACCACAACCAAACACTGTGACATTACCCCCCCTCTACGGAGCGGATACCAGACGCTCCATCAGAAACACAAAAGTTCAGGAGGGAGGTGGAATAGAGGCGGACAAGGGGGAGGGATGGCGGGCCAGGACAAAACAAAGGAAGGACCCGGGACAGAGATAGACCAAAGCATGAGCACAGAACCGGCAGGGTGAAAGGCCAAGGCGGGACCGGCAGGATGGACCAGCAAGACCCTAACCACACAGGACTCCCAGCAGATGGCCAGGATGGAGCCGGAGGAGTGAGCCAGTGAGGCTCCTGCCACACCAGAACCCAGGCGGGCAACCAGGACGGAGCCAGAATCCTGTCAGGCAACATTGGTGGGACCGAAAACCCTCTCAGCAACTCAAGAGAAACTGAAAACAAGAGCAGAGAGAGTTTAGTCTCAGCGGACTCTGCGAGCTCCCGGAACGGAGCGGGCTCTGGAGCGGGCTCCCGGAACGGAGCGGGCTCCGGGAGTGGGCTCCCGGAAACAGGAGCGGGTTCGGATGGGTCCCTGAACGGAGCGGGCTATGAGTGGGATTGTGGGATTCCGGGAACAGAGCAAGATCTGGAGTGGGCTTGGGGGCTCAGAGAATGGAGCGGGTATCGGAGTGGGCTCTGGGGGCTCAGGGATGGAAGCAGGGCTCTGGAGGGCTCTGATGGGCTCAGGGACTGGAGTGGGCTCTGTGAGCCCGGGGACGGGAAGCCGGCTCTGGAGTGGGCTGATGTGAAGCTGTCCCCAAACTGGAGCGGGCTCGGACTGAGCTGGTGAGCTCCCTGACTGGAGCGGGCTTGACTGGACTCTCTGAGCTCCAGGGACTGGAGCGGGCTCTGGAGTGAGTCTTCCTGTCCTCCTTCTCACCCGCCGCCGCTTAGTGGGAGTCGAAGGACAGAGGTGGTAAGCGCTGTGAGCTCACCGAATGGAGCGGGCTCAGGACCTGTTCTGCGAGCTCCCTGACTGGAGCGGGTTCTGGACTGGGCTCTGCGAGCTCCCTGACTGGTGCGGGCTCTGGACTGGGCTCTGTGAGCCCCCCGACTGGAGCGGGCTCTGGACTGCACTCTATGAGCTCCCGGACTGGAGCCGGGACTGGACCGGGCTCGGTGAGCTCCGGGACTGGAGCGGGCTCTGGAGTGGGCTCCCGGACTGGAGTGGGCTCTGGATTGGGCTCTGTGAACTCCGGGACTAGAACGGACTCCCCAAAAGTCAAGCATTTTAAGCCCATCCATCTCCCGAGGAGGCACGGGATTGTCTAAACAATCATTAAGGATTTTCTTTAAGTCTGAGTCATGAAGTCCCATCCCTACCGCAAGGTTCCAAAAGGACTGAGCGAAACCTCCAATCTCCATCCCCCGTTGGCGAAGATCCGCTAACATCCGGAGCCGAGCCCTGCGCTCCTTCGAAGGAGGAGGAATAATCCGAACGTCCATGATCCACAAAAAGGTAACAAAAACAAACTGCTGGAACTAGTAATGGAGTCTGGATTCTGTCACGGAATGCCAGCAGGAAACAAGGTAAGTTCCATGTGCAGTTTATTGAAAATAACAACATAACAAAACAGAACAAAAACGTGGCAAAAGGTAATCCAAAACCTGACCACAGATAACACAAACTGAGAAGACAATACAATCAAGACGCCAATGACAGACAGAGAAAGCATGATATATATAGCTGGGATAATGAGTAAATGATGAACATGTGTTACAGATCAGAGCAGGATTAATGAGCAGGGGACTATGGGAAATGGAGTTTAACACAAACAACATAGAACAGAAGAGTGCCCTCAAGTGACCAGTCCAGGGCACCACAACCAAACACTGTGACAGAGTGCTAACGTGACTAACTGATGAAACAATACAGTTTGTAAACCAAAATATGTCTACTGTTATGTTTGAAGAACGACAGACAAAAGACACTGTCTTTTAATCAGAACGCAGAACAGCTGTATCACAGGTGCACCAGCCTAACTAACTCGCTCGTCTCCCGCATTAACCCTATAACTGCCCTTGCAGCAAAAGAAACAGCCATTTCACAATGATTATAAAGTCTGTGCGCTACACTACATTATTATTAAACAAAGTAATTATTAGAACAACACCAGTCTACATTAATCGACACATTCTTAGGAAATAGTGGGTTCACAGCAAATCATCAGAATTAGAGCCCGACTGATATGGGTTTTTTGGGGCCGATACCGATACCGATATTAGTGAGTAAAAAAAGGCTGATATCGTTATATCGGCCGATATTCTTTGTGTATTATAGTACAGTACCAGTCAAAAAGTTTGGACACTTTCCCATTCGAGGATCCAAACATTTGACTGGTACTATATATATAGAACAGTATATACATAAACACATTTTTTTGCAATGATAACTCAAATGTGGTAATCAAACACTTATAATGACATGACAAAGATAAGTAATGGAGGCAGGTTATTTAACAATTTAACAATAAACTTTAATATCCAAAATGAGTCTGACATCAGTGCACTGAACAGTAAAGTTGAAGTTTATTCAACTTTAATTCAATTCAATTCCATTCAACTTTATTCCATTGAAGTTTATTTTACTTCAGAACATTCACACGGATTTGCGCTAGCCACTGTCTTCACACACAGACGAAACTTAATAGAGAAGTGTGAAGTGTGACATAATAAACCTCTGTAAATAAATACAATATAAAATCACGTCTCGCACACTTTAATGCCCTTTGAATGTAACGTGTACGTTCCCTTGGAACTGGAATCATGGCGGAATTTCATGTGAAGTTCACTTCGCAGGGCACTTACGGTCGAATATGACAACGTGTGAATGCTGCCTGAACAAGAGACCTTCTTACTGAAGTTAAAGTGTTGGCTGGTGTCACTATCTCGTGAACGCACCGGCGGATCTCCACCAAATTGGGATCCCTTCAGCTTGAGGAGCCCTCTTGAACGCCACCCTCCGCGCGTCGGTAGACCCCCGGGGATCGCTAGATCGGTCGGCGCTGGTCCACGAATTTAACCACCAGTAATTCCCGAACCCCGGGGGCTATCGATGCATGGGTGGTCTCATTCGAAAGCGGGCCTTTAGACGTACACTCTATTCACATTCGAGAGGGTTCCTCAAGCTGAAGGGATCCCCCGAATTTGGTGCGGATTCGCCACACCGTTACAGAGATATGGCCATGATAATATCGGCCGATAATATCGGCAACACGATATATCGGTTGGGCTCTAATCAGAACTACTTCAGTAAGACAGCAATACCGTGCTTTACCTGGAAACCTAAAGCTACACTAGGTATACATCACACATTAGCAAAAAAACTTGATATTTTGAGCACTCAATTGAAAATGTACACATAACGTATCAATCGTACTTACAGGTTGTGCTTCGGAGAGCTTGTTAGTCAAAATTAAGAAGATAGAAGAAGCCAACAAAGATAAAAGCCAAGATTAGAGAAGCAGTCCTTGGTAAATTGACATGCACACAACAAAAGGTTCGAAAAGTATTTCTGTGGTATCCTTGAACACAGCATCTTCTCAACATGATGTAAACACACTAACTAGCGGAAGTGTTTGTGGGCAGGTCAGACTCTGTTCGTATTTCGCGGGAAGGCGGGGATTATGCAAATGTGTTACCCAGTGACGTATATACTGGTAACAGGCAAAATATTAGAAAATATTGATGACTCGTTAAGGCGATTCAGAATCGAATATCTCTCTTTTGAGAGACAATATCTTTATTTATCATGCACTTTTTTGATTAACAACTTTGCAGATTGTTTTCATTTAAGGATAGCTACATTATAAACTGCAAAAGAGATATTTTTCAAAAACCCATATGACCTGCTCTTTAAGCATTCAACAGCCCAGTTTAATGATGCCTAATAATACACTACAGTTTAAAAGTTTGTGGTCGTTAAGATTGAATAAATCTTTCATGGTCCCCCCCCAACAAAACAAGGGTTTCATTTATTTGATCAAATATAGAGTAATACTGTGAAAATATTTGTACAATTTAAATAACCATATTGTATTTTTAAATTGTATTTTATTCCTGTGATGTCAAAGCTGAATTTCAGCATCATTACTCAAGTCTTCAATGTCAAATGATCCTTCAGAAATAATTCTAATATGATGATTACTGCCGTCTAAAAAACATTCTCATATTGTCGAGCCTGAAAACAGTTGTGCTGCTTGATATTTTTGTGATTTTTTTAAGGATTCTTTGATGGACAGATTACAAAGTTCAAAAGAGCATTTTTTTGAACAGCATTTAGAACATCAGTAATTTATTCATTTATTAAGAACAGTATTTATTTGAAAAATAAATCTTTTGAAAGTGACGTGAGGCCAAGTATGGTGACCCATACTCAGAATTAGTGCTCTGCATTTATCCCATCCAAAGTGAACACACACAACAGTGACCACACACACACCGTGAACACACACCCGGAGCAGTGGGCAGCCAATTTTTTTGCTGCGGGCGCCCGGGGAGCAGTGGGGGGTTCGGTGCCTTGCTCAAGGGCACCTCAGTCGTGGTATTGAAGGTGGGAGAGAGCGCTGTACATTCACTCCCCCCACCTACAATCCCTGCCGGTACGAGACTCGAACCCACAACGTTTGGGTTACGAGTCCGACTCTCTAACCATTAGGCCATGACTTGGTATAGTTAAATAAAACTATTAATTTCCTAAAAAATCTACTGACCCCAAACTTTTGAACAGTAGTATGCATATTTATTTGAAAACAAACAAACAAACAAAAACATCCATCAAATAAGAAAACCGGAAAAACTGTACTAGTAGTTGCTGGGCAAGTAAAACAGCTAAAACACATTTTCACATGCAGCAGCAAGTTTCTCAAAATTATCTTCCTAAAAAATTTAACTTGCTGTGACGGCATGGTGATACTTAGAAGTAATCAGATAGCACTGAATAATTGCCACATTTATTTACCATGGTATCATGTAAAATGTTATATAGCGTCTATTAACACTATATGCAACTTAAAACAGCATTGCTACTGAAAAGCTACTTCACTGCTGAGAAGTTTTCACAGAGCATTGCTTTGACACTGCTGACTACACATACAGCTGACATACACTATAACAACTATAACCCAATTAAACCAGATGAAATCAACATGTTTCAAACTGAGTCTGTCTCAACAGCCTTTAAGAGCTTTTCCAGCATAGTGGTATGATAAACACATTTGACCCTTCATGCTAATTACTCGACCATTGGAGAGCTTTAAGATGCTGTAAAATGGCATGGCTAGAAAAAAGGTGATTTTTAATAAGTGAGGTTATTCATAACAAAATTAAATTGTAGTTGAGTTGCAAACAAAAATAAAATATTAATACAAAAACCTCTAGCACAGCCCGTCTTACTGTAATGCAGCTGCTGATAAGAAAGGCGCTCCGCCGCTCCAAAAAAACCCTCCTCTTTACCCCATGAGCTGGAAAATGGTGCATCATGATGGTGCTTTTAAAAGAACAACCTCATAATTACTAGGGGTGTAAATCGAATGGTTCGTCATGATACGATACAATATCGATTCTCATACCCAGTGATACGATATTTGCAGAATTCTACGATAATTTATTATCTTAAATTTTCACATCCTGTTCCTCAATTGGGACACTGACAACAAAAAAATAGGCCTACACTTTTTTTAATAATAAAGAAAAATAAATAATTGGAAAAAAAAAATCAAGTCACACACAAGATCAGTCGGTTGCAGTGTATGACATGACAACAGTCAAGACAATCTTTCAGGTTTTTGTGCTAAAATATGCAATGTGTAAAATAATGTAAATCCTCATTAGGAAACAACACAAACAAGGTACTCTTGTAGGAAAAAATACATTAATGTAGACAAAACAAAACAAAATAAATAATAATAAAAAATAAAGCTGTTAAAACTTCATTTGGGACTTTTTTTGGCTGCTACTATGGGCTCAGTGCTAAAAACCTTACAGATAACCAAATTACAAGCAATAAATAAATACAATATAACATATAAGTCACAAATTAAATAAACAGTGCTTTTTAGGTTTTTCAGGTAGATCTGAAAGAAATTTTCAGGTACAGAAATGTAATAATCAAATGTAAAATAACACTGCATAGTCTTCACTGTATAGATTAAATATAGATTAATTCTTATAAAAGTTGTTCAGTCAAAATCAGTGAAATATATTTTTCTTTGACAGAAGTCTGCTTTCACTTTAAAAACAAAAGCACGGATCCAATATACCAATGTATCAACACATGCGTTTTCTTTCTCAACTGTTTACATTAAGACATAGGCCTAACCGACTGTGTTTACTAGGATATTTGCCAAGGCGCACATGTTAATGTAATTTGGTCTATTTGTTCATCCATGCACAATAAAAGTAGAAGAGAGCTCAATTAGGTATTAGTGGGCTGTCGATACGTCTGTCTGTATGCGTGCGCTTTGGATGTGTGCGCATGTCACTGCGTGCTGAAAACTTCTCACAAGCGCTCGACAATTCCGTCAACTATCCAGAGCGTCTTTTACGCTCGCCCTTCAGGCAGTCTTATCGCCCCGACCGTGAAGCCACAAGGAAGTGACTAAAACTGCAATTCATCGAATGGCCGCTAGAGGCTGGCTCCAAAAGAAAGTCAGTCCCATAGACCTGCCATGTTAAAATGCCAAACTTTACAGCAGAAAAAAAACATGTTTACAGCCTGGTTCAAAAAAATTATTTTGGTTTATATAGCTAATTTTGCCTTTCATGACAACTGTGAGGGGGGTGCATGTTTTTATAACTCATCCGTTTAAAATATATAATTAACATAATTAAGGGCGTGGCCACTTGAGTGACAGGTGAATTGCCGCTGCTGTCACCACCGGCGAGCTAGGTGGGCGTGGCTTCAGCAACCTGCTCCCGCCTCTTTGCCCATTTTCGATTATCCGGGAGTGACGTGCGG
Source organism: Sinocyclocheilus anophthalmus (assembly GCA_018155175.1). Classification (NCBI taxonomy): domain Eukaryota; kingdom Metazoa; phylum Chordata; class Actinopteri; order Cypriniformes; family Cyprinidae; genus Sinocyclocheilus; species Sinocyclocheilus anophthalmus. The sequence goes on along the minus strand of JADLZN010002458.1, from coordinate 110,642 downwards.
TGACATGCTGCTGTAACGGAGTTAGGATTTTATTTAGTTTTATTGTGAATTCTTATGAATTCAGCAGCAGTTAATTTCATGTTGTACTGGTGCCCTAGTGTGGTTTGTGTGAGAACTGCAGGCAGATAAAATGTTCGGTAAGACAGGAGATGACGCAACACAGCAGTTGCAATGTGTACTGCACGCTGTGGGTGGGTATGCTTATGCTCCGTCTCAATTTAGTTATATATATTCGATTATAAGGCAAAATAAGTTGAGTTTTCAAGTATTTGATGTTTATGATTTAGTTAGGGTAATATTTTGACCATTTAATTTGACTATTAACATATATTTTATAAGTTATTTGGCCGCTTGTGAACTCTCGTTAGCAAGGCTACAATGATAATTTTATTTAACATTTTATTTAGGTCACCTATGCCTGCAGCAAAATAACCACTAAAGGGGTGATTTATTTCATTTTACAGGTATGTCTTCCTATATGTTTTTGTTTGTTATTACTATTGTTATATGTAAAGTGTGGTTGTGTGTTGCGATGTTGTTAATACAGTTATGACGCAACACAAGCAGTTGCAATGTGTACTGCATGCTGTGGGTCACTTATGCCTGCAGCAAAATAACCACTAAAGGGGTGATTTATTTCATTTTACAGTAAAGAAAAGAAAGATTGAGTCCGTTGTACAGAGTGGTGTTTTATCGTATCTCAGTGGTGTTCATCCAAGTCACATCGTAGAGTGGAGGAGAAAGTCTACATCCGTCACATTGGTGCCGTGACCTGTTGGATCACCTGATCTTCTCGAAGAGGATCGCTGTGAGGTTGCTGTTTTTATCCGTGGTGAATGTGACTTTATGAACGAAGACCTTTGGATCGCAGACTATTTTTGTGTACAGACTTTTTGAATGAAGACATCTTTACTGATACGTCACCACTGTTTTGGGATTGTCACTGATTAACAAGTTATCTACTGTTGAGTAACTTTTGAAGTGATATTGTTTCATTAACTTCATTCATGGGTGAAAAATTTGTTCAACGATTTGATGTTAGCAGTCCCGTAAGCCCTTTCATTCCGCGTGGACGGGGCGTCATGACCGACAGCACTTGTGCTGGTGAACCTACATCTGTTGTCAGTGGAGGAGGTCGTTCTCGCATGGTGCTTGATAGTGCACAGGGTGTTGGTCGTGGTCTGCTTTTTAGAGACCCGCCTGTGGAACGCCATGTTGGGAACGCATCTCCTTCATATAATACGAATTGTGATAATCAAATGTTGGATTGCCTAACCGATATGTTTGGGAGATTGGGTGAACAAATTAGTGATGCCGTCGCTGCCAAATTGATGGAAAATGGAGTGATGAATGCAAGTCGTGATTCTCAAGTTAACAGGGAGCTAAATCCTGACAGTTTCGCCAAACAAGATGTTTCTCAAGTGACAGTACATGTCACTACTGACAGGGAACTTGTGATTTTCAGAGGTGACAGTAGTGATAAATTTCCGGTACACGAATGGATTGAGATGACCAGAACACTTCTGTCGAAAGAGAAGTGTGCTGTTGAGAATCAAGCAGATGAAATAATGTCACGATTAATGGGCAAAGCGGGAGATATTGTGAGAATTAGTCTTAGAAGTGACACATCTCTTGATGTTAAGAATGACCCTGACATAATCTACTCTATTCTCCTGAAATATTTCAGTGTTGCACCATCGTGCCTTCCTTTGGCTGACTTTTATTCGACTCTGCCTAAGCCCGGTGAGACCGCAGTAGATTACTGGATCAGAATCAATAAGGCAGCAGATCTAGCAGATGAAGGCCTGCGTAGACAAGGGCGGGCCATAGACAAAATCAGTGAAGAGGTGGCTCACATGTTTGTAAAATATTGCCCTGATCCTGTTCTAGCTAGTCTTTTTAAGCACAAGCCAGTCAGTGAATGGACTGCGAAAGAAGTTCAGGGGAGGCTGGATGAGCATCAGAGAGAACAACGCTCTTCTCGTGCCTCTGCCAGCTCTCTTGGAGTGAAAAATGTTGATGTTGCAAATAGTGATAAGCATTTGCCGATGTCTCACTTTCAGGAAACTGATGCTGGCTTTGCAAACTATGTGAATCCTCCTCCTGTGCCCGATAGCGTACAGGACCGTTTACGCAGTGTTAGCTGTCCGGCTCAAACTGTTCCTACGTCTCGGCATATGGGACAGTCGGATGAGAATATCTTGAACCGGATGATGGGTATGTTGGAGCAGGTGATGGAAAGAGTACAGCAGGGTAACAATGTCCAGCCTGAGAGGAATGTGAATTTCAGGTATGGAGGCAGAGGAAGAGGCTGTGGGGTCTGTGGTAATACTGCACACTCCAGTAGGTCTCACTGCCTCAAAGACAGGTTGTGTTTTGGTTGTTTTTCTCCGGGGCATGCTCAATCTGCTTGCCCACAGCTTCAGTCGGGAAACTAACCAACCTGTATATGGTGGGAGGCTGTACAGGTTTGAATGACAACTCCCAAAATGATGTTAATATTGCAAATGCTGAAAACATGTTCATGTCTTCTAAACAATCTTGTTGTGGTGAGAATGTTGTGTTCCAGAACACGAATATTGTCTGCAGAAGTGACAGTCTGTTCTACGCTCCTGTCGTGGTGGCTGATAAAGTGATCCTGGATGGAATGCTCGACAGTGGATCCATGGCATGTTGGGTGTGCCATGTACATGAGGGGGGGTGGGGTGTGAGAGGCAGAATACAGGAAATTGTTAGATGCTGGATGGACATAATCCCAGTTGATAATGTAGAGGGCAAAAAGGGCCCCCAGGGGGGGGGGGCCCCAGATGTTATGCTAATTGGCTGTGGGGGCAGCCGAGTAAAACCGAAGAATTCTCTTACACTTGAGCTAGAGATTCATGGATGTAAAATGTTGGTTCCTACTTTGGTTGTTAGTGGGCAGCATGATGAATTCATTGTTGGTACGAATGTCATCAAACACATCATAAGATGTTCAAAGCAATGTGAATTGTTTTGGAAGGCAGTTTCGACTCATGTTTGTAATGATCCTATGTCTGAGGCCTTCCTGTCTATGCTTGCAGGTTTGAATCGCTGGAGGGGTGATGGGGTGCCTGACAAGATAGGCACTGTGAGATGTAATTCAGCTATTTGTCTGGAGCCTGGTCGTGAGTACCTTGTGTGGGGTAGGTTGCCTAAACACACGGAAGTGTCTCCAGGTAGTGCTGTGTTGACAGAGCCTACAAGTTCACGGTCGGCACCTAAAGGCATTCTCGTGGCCAGGCTCGTCACACATCTATGGGGGGACAGGTGGGTTCCGTTGAAGTTAATTAATACCTGGGACAAACCTGTTATGCTGAGACGTAATGCCAAGATAGCCGATTTGTTTCCAGGTATTGCCCTCGAAGATTTGGATGATGGGAACCTGCTTTCTCAGACGCAACAGACTCAGCCAGAGGATAGTATGTCCACTGATCTGAGGTCTGTTGCTGAGAAGCTAAGGTCAGTTGGTCTAGAGGGGCTTGATTTGGATTCCTGTGATGTGTCTGAGAATTGTAGACTAAAATTGGTCGATACAATCTTGCAGTACAATGATGTCTTTTCTCGTCATCATTTGGATTGTGGTCATGCTACTGGATTTGTCCATAGGATTCATCTTTCAGACACAAGACCTTTCCGACTTCCGTACCGGCGAGTGCCGCCCAGTCAGTATCAGGTGTTGCGTCGTGTTTTGAATGAAATGGAGGAGAAGGAGATTATTCGCAAATCGACTAGTGAGTTTGCGTCTCCTTTAGTCCTTGTTTGGAAAAAGAACGGTGATTTACGCTTGTGTACGGATTTTCGGTGGTTAAACAAAAGGACATTGAAGGATGCACATCCGTTACCTCACCAGGCTGACTGTTTGGCTGCGTTAGGCGGGAATTCACTATTCAGTACGATGGACTTGACCTCCGGCTTTTACAATATGCCTTTATATGAGGATGACCGAAAGTACTCGGCCTTTACGACACCTATGGGCTTATATGAGTATAATCGGCTTCCTCAAGGGCTTTGTAATAGTCCAGGGAGTTTTATGCGCATGATGACAAGTATTTTTGGGGACCAAAACTTTCTAAGCCTGTTATGTTATTTGGATGACTTAATTGTATTTGGACCTGACGAAACGACAGCATTGACCCGTCTTGAGATGATATTCAGTCGATTGAGAACGCACAATCTGAAACTTGCTCCCAAGAAATGTAATTTCCTTAGGAAATCTGTGCAATTTCTTGGACATGTGATTGATGAGTCTGGGGTATCCACAGATCCAAGTAAGGTTGAGAGTATATCCAAAATGACCAGCTTGGATCTGATGGAGGCTGATGGAGTTACACCGTCTCAGAGGTGCATAAGATCCTTCCTTGGGATGGTTAACTATTATCAGCATTTTGTACCCAGCTACTCAACCGTGGCAAAACCCCTTTTTGATCTATTGAAAGGTCAGAAAAAGAGGATCAAAAGAGGTCGCGTAAATAAAGGAAACTGTGCATTAAGGAAATTGACTGTAGCTGATTGGACACCTGAGACGCAGCTGGCATTTGAGAACCTTAAGACAGCCATGATAGAAGCAGTTATCTTAGCTCATCCAGACTTCAGCCGCCCCTTTGTGCTTTCGACTGATGCTTCCTTAGACGGCATTGGAGCTGTTCTGTCTCAAGTTCAGGCAGGTGACACTAAAGCCAGACCTATAGCGTTTGCCAGTAAGTCGTTTTCTCCATCGCAGCGAAATTATCCGGCACATTGCTTAAGAGTTTTTAGCGTTAAAATGGGCGGTATGTGAAAAGTTCAGTCATTGGCTGAAAGGTCATGTATTTACAGTATGGACTGATAACAACCCGCTCACCCACATTCTGTCCAAACCTAAGCTCGATTGTTGTGAGCAGCGGTGGGTGGCCAAACTTGCGGCGTACAATTTTGACATCAAGTATGTACCAGGTTCGCAGAATGTTGTGGCTGACGCTTTGAGTAGGGTTCCATTCGTGAAATCCAACATCGGCTCTAGACTGTTACGTGAAAAATATGACAAACTTTTGTCTGAAGTACAGGAAGTTTCTGCTGGCTCAGTTCAGGATGCTTTTCGGTGGTCTTGTGGGTCTGAAGGAAAGCAGGGTGTTTCTAGCAGCGGTCCCTTGCACAGTAATTCGGCAAGCATTGCATGGACTTCCTTAGATAAGGAGGATGTAATGGCCGTGCTTGACTCACAAAGGATGTGGGAAGACGGTGCAAGACTTCGTGCTTTGTCTGTTTTGAATCATCTTCCTCAGATGGTTTCTGAATCAGAGACTCAGCCTACATATTCGGAGCGTGACCTGCGTGAAAAGCAGCTCTCTGATAGTGTGCTGTCAAGGGTTATTCATTATGTGGAAAGACATCGCAAGCCAAGCAGGCGTGAAAGAGCAAAGGAACATGTTGGGGTCCTTAGATACATTAAGCACTGGGAGAAATTTGTTGTGAGAAACGGGATTCTCTACCGGATTTCCCATGATCATTTGTCTAAGGGTAAGCGGTTCCAGTACGTA